>JWIU01000012.1:246889-316837 GCA_000966885.1 Xylaria sp. JS573
AGTTTTATTACTTATAATTAATTAAATTAAACTATTTTTTTAATATATTACTTTATTATTTTTACATTTTTTTTAAATATATTATTTTATTATTTTTATGTTTTTTTAATTATAATAAATATAAAATTAATAATAAAACTTTAAATAATTATAAAAAAACACATATAAAGTTTATTAAAACTATTAAAATAATTTAAAATATAATTAATTAATAAAAGTTTTTAAACTTTTTATAATGTTTTAATATAAGAATTATACTTTTATATAATAGTAAGTTGTATTAATACTAATATAACTCCATCATTCACCACATTTAGCTTAACGTGGGTGAGTCACAGTCAATACAAGCAGGGACACAATCAATTTAAGCCTTTCGATCTAAATAGGGCGCAGAATGCTGGCTTATTCTGGTTTACTGAGAATGATAGGTACGTGACCAGTTTCCATGTGCTTTCAGCTGAAGCGCTAGGGCATCATGTCAAATTTGAAATAAAAGAAGGCCAATATCAAACATCGCCATATGTTGTCAATTGCCTTTCATAACGCGGTGTGCTCTTGAGCTCTCGAACTGATGAATGAGATATTCTCTTGGTCGTTAAGCCGGTGCAATTGGGATTCCGCTTGGGAGGCCTGGTCTACCTTTCCGTCCCTCGTACTTCCCGAAATAGTCGACATGACCTTGGGAATACTCCTCTCTCCCGTTGTCATGTTGGGTGAAATCGAGACAAGGGAGCGGGTCCTCGACAGTAGCTACGGCTAAGTCAACGTTTTTGTTTCTACTGATACCTAACGTGACTAAAGCCTAATACACTCCTCTCCATACCGTATACCTAAGATACTTGCTTCGGTGAATTTTCAACATTTTTGTCAGTGTTACGGTAGTTATTGGTACAGCCAAGTGACCTTACGATACCGAGCCAGAGATCAGGAATCCTGCCTCCCTTTCGGGACGTGGTGGCTTAGTGGGTGACCCGGCTAGATAGTCGCCGTAACAGCTGCCCCACAGGCCCGAATACCTAAGCTATTATTCCGGCAGATTCCACTAGTCACTTACTAGGATGCGCACTACACGCCGAGCCCGGCGGGAACCAGAGCCATCAGGGGTGCTATTCGGGGCGAGGAATACGAACGTGTCAACGGCGGGATCACTAGTACTAGCACTAGCAACGGCCGGGGGGTGTTGGCGCCGCTCGACGCCTCGCTGTCGCTGTCTGCCTACATATTAGCCGCCAGGCGGCCTCGCCTCGCGTGACTTACTTAGATACGTAAAGCGCAGCGGAGGAAGGTGGGCACGAGCGCAAGCAAACAAGCAAGCAAACAGCTGGATCTGGCGCTCGCCCTCCTCCTCCTCCTCCCCCTCCCCCTCCTCGCGCTGTGCGCGACGGCGGCGGAGGTCCCGCAGAGCGCACCTCGTGGAGCTAGGTAGGTACGCTTGGTCGTCGACGAGGCCATCGACAGACTTGACGCCGGCGGGCCCGGAGGCAGGAGGCCGGTACGTAGGTTAGGCAGTCGTGTTTCGGATGGACTTCACTCTATTCCGCGGCCCGTCTCGCCAACCCAAAATTACCAGCTACGATAACGCACCCAGCTATTTGTCGGTCGCAGCGGTAACTATGACGATAACCTACCTAGTGGCTATCACGGGTCCGGATCGGAAGGCCGCCGAGAAGGGATAAAGCATCGGCCGGAAGCGAAGGATTTCTACTCTGACCGTCTGACTTTCCTGCGGTACTCCAAATGCCTCATGCACCACAAAGTAGACCGAGCCTATCTACAGGTGGGGCTCTTTAGTGAGCAAAGGAGTGAAGGAGGAAGCATGCAGTTCCTCCTGAACCGGGGTATTTTCAGTCTGTCCCGGTCCTTTCTCCATCGCGAAAGCTCAGAACCCGCCTAATGGCGTAGGTACTAACTACCTAGTATGGTTACGCGCTAGCTAAGGAGGGGCCAAGAGGCTTGCCGGGGTATCTTTCTTGGGGCTTTGCCAGATGCGGTATGGTGAGATCGGCAAGATACCCGAGCAGTTATTGTTAGATTTGTTGAGAGAATACCTTACTTCATTCAGTCCACTAGCTATATGGAATCAACAGATATCAGTGCGCCGTGAGTATACGGTCCAGTATACCTAGAATATTCAGTCGCTGACCTGAATTCTCTGGCACCCTTTTGGGGGGGCGACCCCCAGCGGGTGGTTTGGTACAGTGGTTATTACCTACTGGGCTACTGGTCACGCCGTCACAGCACGGGAATACTTCCTCAAGAACCACAATTCTCGCTACTGAGGAGCGATCCTATTGTGTACATCGCGAAGATTTTACCGTACCTAGCTGATCATCAGGGTCTCAAGCTTTACTATTGTCAAAAGTGGGTTAGGGACTTGAAAAGAATCTATATTGATCTAGTTACCGTAGGATCTGCCTTGCCGACTAGATCTCCTCTAGCTTCTATCGGCGGGCTTCAGGCTCCTATATAATATGGAAGCGCTTCTTCCTAATTGGGTAATCTGCCAAGCGCCTATTAGCGATGCCGCACCTCGTTCCAATTTCGAGTTGGTCGTCTACGAATGAATTGGCCTTTTCGTCCACTGGAGCCTCGCGTGGAATTGAGTTGAATTGAGTTTATTCCCGCCCTTCTTACTGCGGGCCTAGCGAATTAAGTCGGAGCTGCAGATAGGTTATACCTACCCGTAGGAGTAATTAACTAGGTTTAAATTCCGGTAATGCTAGTAATTCTGCTCCCTCAGCTCATCTGATGGGATGGTAGGATGGATACTACACATGCGTGGACAAAGAGAGGTGAGTGACAACCAACGGAGGATGGAGGATTGAGGATGGAGGATGGAGGATGGAGGATGGGGGATGGGGGATGGGGAATGGAGGACGGGGGAGTGTGACATCAAGGTAGACGCAATGTCAGGTCATGTGACCTGGAGGGTGTGGGGATCCCTACACCTGCAGCTTAGGTACTATGTAGCTGCAGCCCCCACACCTCTCCTCTCTCCCTTTCTCATTATCAGACACACTTCGCATAGCAGATAGCTTCATCCATGAGATAGGTCTTCACCATCCATTGATAGACGCTCGAAGCACCGCGTCTGCGTGTCTCAGTAGTTCCGTGATACGCAACGTACCTAGACAGGTAGTTGAATCCATGTCGGCTAACACCGATTGGGTTCAAGGTAAAGCTAACCTATGAAGCGGAATAGGTATTCAGGAGGCGGGCATGTAGGCATAATAGGTTCACCGCCGGGCAATCAGTCTTGGGCGGTTATCGGCCCCGTTACCTGAGGTAGCTCAATTCTTCCGGTAGGGTGGTAGGTAGGTATTGAAGTACCTACCTAGGTAGTCAGCTGCCAAAGGAGAGCGTACCTACATAAACCTAGATGTGTATTATATTTACATGGTTCCATTAGCCCCATTAGTTTTCGTTTTTATAAAATGGACTCGATTGATAACGTACATAGTAGGTGTTTAGTACCAGGGGGTTAGATAGGTAATCTGATTAGGCGCGTCTATCTCATCAATCCTAGCCCCCCCCATATTTTGGGTAATGCGTGAAGGAGTCAGGCAGCACCTTCGGCGGTTCTCCCAACGAGACGTCTAAATCGACTGTGGTCGCTCACACTACCGAAGCCAAAGGTAGTGATATAGTGGGGTTACCTTCGGATCAATACAACTTGTTAGCAATCGAAAGTATTCCAGCTATTAATAACTTAAAGCTTTAATGTTTTCTTACTAATAACTCTTCGCTGCTGATTTTGTATGTTGCGTGAGTGCTTTCGAGCGGTTTATTCAAGGGAGAAAGAAGAAGGAGATGAAGAAAAAGAAAAAAAAACAGCGTCAGCGACTTCAGCTTACAGCGATGGTCTTGACTAACGGACGTATGTAGTTGACGAGATCTGCAGTGACGCCGTTAAATAAGACACTTTATTTTGCTAATACGTTATATTGATCCGAAAACATATCCACTTCCAGTGGGACACAGTCAAAATAGCATAGAACACAGTCGATTTAGGCATCTCGTTCTCCCCAAGTGAGATGGGTCGGCTGAACGGCCTCTATCCTACTTCGACCTCTTATCTGAGGATGAAAGATTAACATCTAAAAAAAGACACATTATGGAGTGCAGGATGGTGGCCGGTTGCCTCCACAATAGATGCGCGGTGAACGGAAGGAGAGTACCTGAAGGGCCATCAACGCATCAGTGTCTTCCGGGCCGGGAGCATACAAAGAGTAGATATAAAGCTACCGATTCTGAGCTTTCAATACCATAGGAAGAATCTCCTTTTGGCTGTAAAGACTCCATGTCCATACCTGAGGGGCACTATGTTTCAACTAAGAATATTACTACTTGCCCTGGCTGTGTGTGCATACGCATCCCCGCACGGCTTCCCTCCTTCTTTGATTGGCAAGCGTAACGTGTGTGATGGCAAGGGCGCCGAGCCCATCCTGTATCACGAATACGGACCCAGTGTCTGCCCACCACCCCTTCACTTCGTGAAGGATGGCCATTGCGAGACTCCGATTAGGATAGGGGGGCTGTTTGGACACAAGGTGTGTCAGTCGTATTGCGAGGTCCACACGACCTTCAGTTACGCGCAGGAGGTCATATTCGTCACAAACCCGTAAGAGCAAGTTGGATTTACACAAAGGAAACGTTGTTAACTAAATAAAGCTACTGCCATGGACCCATGACGTGCAGTATCTCGGAAAGCGTGACAACAAGCTGGAGCTTCACCTTCAAGGCTCCCAAGTTCATCGACGTCCTAACTAAAGGAGTCACGGGTGGGATCAGCCACTCGAACTCGCATGCCAAAGCGCAGAGCAAGAGCGTCAACCTTCTGGACAACGAATGCGGATACTTCACCTTCTTGCCCATCCTGAAGACTTCGTGCGGCACATGGACAGAGGGCAAATTCAGGGACACGCCGACGATCCATTGCACGGACTTGAAATCCGAGGGCAACGTCTGCACGACGATGCCCAGCCTCGCCCGGGGCACCGGGTCGGACCCGACTGGAGACACGATCTTCGTCCGCGTGGACTGCGCCACGCACGAGCCCCTGGATATGAAGTACCAAGATCCCGCCTACCGTCACCCCGGCGTCCCGCTCGACAGGGGCATCTACAACGCCTTCTCCTCGCTGTGGAAGGAGAAGAAGACATTAACCGCCGCGAGCAGCGACATCAAGTGCGACAGCGGCAGCGGTCTACCGACGCTAGATGACTGCGAGGCGGCGATGCTGAACCCCATCAAGTACGCCAAGCTACTAGCGACGAAGGGCAAGAAGGGCGGCGAGTGGTGGGCCGGCTACGTCAAGTCGTGCTCTATCCAGGTCGAATACGAGAAGGACTGGGCGAAGGACTGCAAGGTCTCGAAGGCAGAGATCGCCGTCGCGGCCCAGGGCATCATCAACAAGTGCAGCAAGAATGGTAAGACCGGAGGCAGCCGCCAGCTGAGGAAGGATGGCAAATGTGATGCTAGGGTGCATGTCATAAATAACAAGGGGCGTCAGGCTCCTACCGGGGGCAAGTAAATCGACGTTGGGAAGGGATAGCCTCCGACCTTAAGTCTCGGCGTTGGTCTGCGAATGAAGACATGTTTTATTCTCAGGAAAGGGATATGCATTTAAGTACGTGTAGGTAGGCTTTGGGGGGAATGGGCGCTCTTAGCAGTATGTAAATATCAGGTAGAAGGAATGGCTTCTATCTATCACTGGTTTCTTGTTTCGCAAATTTGGATAACTTGGACACCGGAAAAGCCGGATACTGTTTACAATATCAAGATGCACCACTACAGTAGCGATCCCAAGCAATGTGTCGAACCGTGAAGTGAGAAGAAGTTGTATTAGGTAGAAAAGATGTAGGGACCTCCGTGGGAGGTCCTGATACGTATAATACAGCAGTGTGGGGCGTACCAGGCCCCCCATTTTGACACAATAATTATTGGTTCTTATGTTTCTTTGCAGATTAACGGGAGTCATAACTTTATAGAGTTAATGATTCATGGACACTGGCTAAGAAGCCTTTCTATTCTCCTTCTTCTGACCTCTTTACCTTTACCTCGACAGGTTGATATGTCTTTAATCGAGCTATCATAATGATTGTTCACGTATGAGTTGAAATACATGATACATGCAAGCCATGGGCCCTTAGTGACGTGTTCAGCCCCTAATGAGCTGCCCCCTATTGTTGTGTACGTAAACTTACCACGCGAAGTAGGTTACATAGAATGAATCGATCCTACTCCAACCATACAGCTCTTGAATATCTTCTGTAAGAACGGGCAATATCAATGAAATTACTAATTCAAGCTTTGAGAATGGGATGATTTGTTAAATTGTTCTTGGAGACATCAACTCTAAGAATCCGTTGGACCAAGCTCAAACAGCTTAATATGCATCTTTGCGACTGAATATTGTCCGTGACACAACTGCTACCACGTACAGTCACCCCGTCGCTACATGCCTACACAGAAGTCGTGTAATAATCATAGTTATCCCGCTTCTCTACTACTCGTACAGTATCAAACATCTCCGGCAGCCAATTAGGTGAAAAGTACACCCAGCCAACCATCGAGTGGCAACGTTATTCAAAGTACCTAGACATAAGAAGAACTTGGAGGCTAAACTTTGACAAGAATTCATGAAAGCCAATTGTAAACATTCCAGCTTCTCCGTATATGATATATAACCCTCGTTTTGGCTTCAAACTTTGCAAATTGCCGATCAACGGACTTGGAGGCTGAGAACGTCTGGCTTGGGTACCGCCAAGAAAGCTGAGCTTTATTAGGCCCAACCTGACTATATGAAACTCGTGCGTTCTTCGGTTCCAGAAGCTGAAGTAGGAGTATGTATAGGGCCGGGCAGCAAATCAAGAGCAACACCATCAACAGGGACAACGCGGAGAAGGGCCTGCTGTGCCGAATCTCTCATGGGCCAGGCCTCCGTTCTAGAGCAGTGGAACGTAGCGATGAAACGTAGCCGACCAATAAAGAGTTCCCAACGGCCCCGAATTCCATGACCTGATATGTCTTGCGTCCGTTGTGGCCCGGCTGCTACTTCGCCTGGCCGACCTCCAATCAGGCTTGGCGGCTAAATTGCAAAAGTGCCTATAGACGGGCACATAAGCGACCTCGCTGCCCTTTCATGATCGGCGCAATCAAACACGTAGGGCGATAGGTATTGCCCGTCGTTATTAACCGCCGAGATCCTCTAACCTCAATCGGCCCGAGGCCGTCGTCTGCTGTGCCTACACATATATATACGGATCAGCGACATAGCTCGAGAGAAGTCCACGATGGGCCGCGCGCGCGCTCAGGTTCCCGAAACCTCCTTTTGCCAGACATAGTGTATTTCCCCGGAAGTCGTCATCAGCAGAAGCTCGACACGATGGTTGGCGACAGCGCGCAGACGGACAACATCGTCCATCGCATGGCGATGGAGGATAGGGTCCCCTGGTACCGGAAGAAGAACCTGCGGCGCCTGTACTTCCTGCTGTTCCCCTGCCTGATGGGCATCGAGATGACCTCGGGCTTCGACTCGCAGATCATCAACGCCGTCCAGCTGGTCCCCGCGTGGAGCCGGTGTAAGTCTTTCCCCTTGTCCGGGCGCATTGGCGGTTTATGTATACGCTTGGCACGGTGGGGGAGAGGGAAAAGGAGAGGGCTAATTTTGGTGGGAAATCGCAGACTTCGGAAACCCCCAGGGCGGCTACAAGGGCCTCCTGGCCTCTGCTCTGCCCCTGGGCGCCTGCCTCGGCCTGCCGCTCATCCCCCTCCTCAACGATAACCTGGGCCGGAGATGGTGCGTGATGTTTGGCAGCGTGGTGATGATCATAGGTTCACTTATCCAGGGCTTTGCCATCAACGGTACGCGACTTCGCATTGCCTGTAGTCTACGTTTTTAGTGTCCCTGTCCATTAATGCTGGCTGTTGTTCAAGGTCCGATGTATATCGTTTCCCGACTTATTATCGGGTTTGGGCTTCCCTACGCCATTGTGGCTGGGTCGAGTCTAATCGGAGAGCTGGCATATCCGAGAGAGCGTGCGGTGATGACATCTTTATTCAATGCTGCCTATTTCGTCGGCGCCATCGTGGCATCCTCTGTTACCTATGGCACACAGCTCATCCCGTCTGATTGGTAAGCTGACGTCTATCTTTCTGCATATTCATTTGAATCCGACTCAGGTTCCCCTGAACAAGACTGATAGCCATTTATAGGTCATGGAGGTAACTTACTTCTATATACTGACTACAACTTTGAATGACCCTAATACCGATAAACCAGGGTTCCCTCGCTTCTCCAGATGTCACCATCCATTCTCCAGGTGGCTCTTGTATTGTGAGTGCTAGGAGGTTGAATCTGGAAATCCTTTACTGACCATACTGTAGTTTCTTACCCGAAAGCCCTAGGTTTCTGATTAGTAAAGAGGTATTGACCAGTTGAGTGCGACTATTGCAGGAGTCTGACAGGCTGACGGATGTCTAGCGATACGACGAAGCTTTCCACGTCCTGGTCAAGTACCACGCCGAGGGCGACGAGAACTCGGAGTTCGCCAAGGCCGAGATGGCCGAGATCAAGACGACGATCGCCCTCGAGCTCGAGCACTCCAAGCGTTCCTGGCTCGACATGGTCAGCACGGCGGGCAACCGGCGGCGCCTGCTCATCGGGTCCCTGCTCGGCGTCATGTCGCAGCTGTCGGGCAACGTCGTCATCTCCTACTACCTCGGCGACATCCTGAACCTGGTCGGCTTCACCGACCCGACCTTCCAGGCCAAGTACAACATCGGGAACCAGTGCCTGGGGATCGTCTGCGCCGTCGTGACCGCGCTCCTCGTCATGAAGTTCAGGCGCCGCACCATGTACATGACGTCTATCATCGGCATCTTGGTCATCTACGTATCGTGGACCATCTGCGCGGCCGAGGCCATACTTAAGGGCTCCGACGCCGCGGCGAAGCTCTGCCTGTTTTGGATATATGCGTATCAGCCAGCGTATAACATCGGTTTCAATGCGCTCACATATAGTAAGTTTCAGTGATACCTTGCGTTGGGACCTTCTGTGTTGACCTGAATTTTCTCAGCTTACCTCGTCGAAATCTTCCCGTATGCCATGAGAGCACGGGGTATCTCGGTTTTCCAGTTCTTTGGAAAGGCCGCTCAGGTATTGATATAGCACCTATTGCCATGAAATCAATCTTGCTCACATAAATATAGTTCTTCGGTACAAATGTCAACCCAGTTGGTCTCGATCCGGTGAACGGAATCGGCTACAAGTTCTTGATCGTGTACTGCTGCTGGATCGCGCTCGAGGCTTTTCTCATATGGTATCTGTGGCCTGAGACTTCGAACCGCACCTTGGAAGAACTCACCTTCTGTATGATCCCCGCTAAAGATATCGCCAACCTAAAATTGTATACTGACTGCGAATAGTGTTCGAACGAGACGAACGTGCCCACATGGCAACAGAAGCGGTCGAAAAGGAAATTCAACATGAGAAGGTAAACCGGTCTGAAACTACTGACAAGGAGCCTGTTCAGGTATCCCATGTTGCGTCTTCTACTGCATAGATCACTCAGGTCTTTCACTCAGAGTTGGGGACGTGTGTCGTTTCTCTCGCCTGATGTACAATGTAGAGGGCGATATCATACGTAGAAAAATACGTCTTGATACAAGTTGCCTTCAGCTTAATATAGCATACTGCTATTGGCCTAAGTATGTAAAATAAAATTGCTCAACAGAAATAGATATATAAACTCTATCATAAGTTTAGACCTTGAGGTTTATGTGATCGCTAGTAGCTTGTGGTATTGAAATTGTCTGACGATCACTAGCTGATTATCATGTTAATCTAATAGCGGTTGGTTCTAGTCGGGCCTTTTTGAGCCATTTCCCTACAGTATTTCTGCATACCTTCTATGAATGGATATTACGGGACATACATGACTTAGAATAGAACGTTAAAGAAGGAGAAAGGAAAGGAAAAGGGGGCGTTGACGGGCGGGCGCCCACTGCGCGGCCAGGTGCAAGGAGCCCTCCCCAACCCCGGGGGATGGGGGTGGCATCGGCGACATCACCCAGTTGATACCCAGACGTACAAAAAAAAAACTGACCTTGTCTTGACTGGATGATTTTCAACCTTCCGCGCTTACATCTATGCGCGCGTCTAGGTAGGTAGGTAAGTTCGTATGCGACCGAAAACACGCTGCGCTCGAAGCACTCCCACGGGGTGGGGTGGGGCGACGCCGTGGTCAACTTGGTGGACCCGTACACCGGGACGCGGCCAAGCCGGACGGACTGTTAACGGCAC
Source organism: Xylaria sp. JS573 (assembly GCA_000966885.1). Taxonomy (NCBI): domain Eukaryota; kingdom Fungi; phylum Ascomycota; class Sordariomycetes; order Xylariales; family Xylariaceae; genus Xylaria; species Xylaria sp. JS573. The sequence continues at coordinate 257,196 of JWIU01000012.1, forward strand.
GTCTAAGAGGGCGCAGTCGTAGCGCCGAGCAGACGCGTGCGCTGTGTCAATCAATTGGTTAGGTAGTCAATCGAGAGCGGGAACCCCGTCAACGCCGTCGCCGCAAAGTCCCCGGTCCGGAACGGGAATCCCCTAGTCGCCACCACCGTCGGCTGGCCTAGCAGCCCCAAACTCGTGCGCGTTGTGTTCGCATATAGTCCTAGAAGCCAGGTATCCAGCACCATTGAATCTAAAGTCTGCTCACTTATGCTCCCTGCGGAGCCTGCACCTTAACGGCGGCGCCGTCGTAGTCAAACGGTTGAAAGGACTAGTTAGGTAGGGTAGCCTCACGACTAGGGATCTGTCGCAGCAGCTTCATGAATCAGGTCAATTAAGTTATATAGTACAATATCATAGCCGATGAACAGTCTGTCCACTATAAGGTCCCAGTAAAAATTTACATAAAAGAGACGTTGACTTCCAATCTCGTTCCCATTACCCTCATGACAGCGGTTTTTCGTAGGTAAGCGTTCCGATCGTACAGACATACAAACATGAATACATAGCGGTGAGTGAACAAAAGACAGATAGCCAGCCATTACCACAAGCCTTCCCCTCCCCCAAAACAGAAAATGAAAAGAAAAAAAGATATTCACCTAGTAGGTATCATCAATACTCCCGTACGCCTAAGCTAGCCAGCTCCTTAAACGACAAAGGTCTCGCGGTCCGCCAGCGGCGGCGAGGCGTATCCGAAGCCACCGACGCCCTCCTTCTTCATCTTGGTCCTGGCCTGCTCCAGGCCTTCCTCGCCCTCCCACTTGCCCTTCCCCCGGCCGAACCTCATCACCATCTTCTTGCCCCCTGCCCCTGCCCCCGCCCCCTCCTCGGCGCCGGCGACGCCGTTCTCGACGTGGACGAACTTCTTGGCGGCCTGGGTGAGGTACTCGGTGATGGGCTCGCAGCCGCAGCTGCCGTGGAGCAGCAGGGCGTCCTTGAGCGCGAGCATCTCGGACTGCAGCGACGACTTGTGCGCCACCAGGTAGCCGTGCTGCTCGCTGACGCGGCGCGCCCGCTCCTGCAGCTCGTCGTTGGCCCGCTTCTGCTTCTTGCGGCACTTGGACGCCGCCATCCGGTTGCGCTCCCGCTTGTCCAGGACCCCGACATGCTCGTCGCCGCCGCTCATCACCCCCTCGCTGCTGTGGCTGTGACTGTGACTGTGACTGTGACTGTGGCTGCGCCCGCTGCCGCTGCTCGACCCCGACGAGCTCCGGCTGTGCGCCGACACCGCCGCCGACGGCCTTCTGTTCTTGCTGCGGTTGTTACCGCGCTTCGTTGTCGTAGTCGACGTCGTGGCCGTGGTCGTGGCGGTTGTTGCGCCATTGTCAGAGTTGGCGCAATTACCTCTGCAAGGAGTCATCTCCTGAGTCGCCAGGTCAATTCCGCGGTATTGGACGCCCGGCGATGATGGGGGTTGGTATTTCGCCGTGTCGCAGTTTGCGCCGCAGCCGGCGCCGACGACGTCACCAAAGCTCGGGGGGTAGACGCCGGCGAGCTTGTCTGGTTCGAGGGACTCCAGCGAGGCGTCCGTGAATGCCATTGGTAATTGCTGCTGTAACTGGTACGGCAGGTCGAAAGGGTCACGGGACAGTGTATCCGATGGGTCGGTGGTGTCCACTGGGAGCTGGCACAGCTGTCGCGGAGAGACGCATGTCTGGGAAGTTGTGTCTGCTGCCATCTTGGAAGGAAAAAAAAAACTGTAGGTCTGTATGAATTATATCGTCACCAGCGTGCAACAACACGGCTCGACTGACGGATGAAGCAATGATACAACACACCTATCTACCCAACGTCAGAGGATGGAAGGATGGGAGGCCGCCAACCCATGGCGCATACGAATAAAATACATAAAGTTGAGGTATCTCCCACCCCAGCACGGGTAATGAACGACCGCTGCCAAACGTCGCGCGCAGCTCTTAGACCGCGCCGAGACTCCCCCCATCCAGTCACAGCTACCGAGGTGGCAAAAAGATGCACAGCTGCTTAGGTAACGCTCCTGATGTATTGTGGACCACGTGGGGTTCAGCTGCCACAGGGTGCGATTTCGTCATCTTGACCTCGTCGGCGTTCTAGAAGGAGGGGTGGGTTGTCGCTCGCTTGAGCCCCTTTTCGTGAGTTTTCGTGGAATTTCGTTGAATATCGTCGAAATGCTCGCTTGAGACACCTCACGTTGAAACATCATGAATTACAGCTTCATGTCAATTCTCGACCCTTCGCGAGATTCGCCTGAGGACAGCCAGATCCAGCGGTTGCGGCACACAGTCTGTGTGACACCGTTGTTTTAGAGTTATCAAACGTGGAAGAGTGTGGGAGTGTACAATCACTCGGGTCTGGCACGACAGGGGGGCCTACATCGTTGTCAATCCGGGGATTTTGTTCCGGTTTCCCCGCATATCGCTGAACTGCAGACAAGAAATATTCTCAGCTTGCATCCTTCATGACGACGACATCGTGAAAATGAAACCACTTTGCATGAGTTCGTCCCGGCTGTTTTCCAACGGTGCAGAGGTATGGAAGGGAACGTTAGAGGCTGCTTGACGGTGTTTGTATATATCGCAACGTTACCTAAAGTACTCACCAAGATTTTGTCTCAACAAATTTAAGTAACCTTGAAGCATACTTGGCAACAAACCCCATATGAGACCTTGCTTTATGCTCCTTAACGAGTTGATTCCACAGCTTGCAATACAGACCTAGACATCTTATCATCACCGTATCAGAGCTGATAATTGAAATGTTGTCGGTTTCGCTTTTCGTACTCCTCCACCCCTGTTCATACAGAACCAAGATGACCCTTATCTAACACAAGTAACCAGGTAGTCTTCTTTATATTTCACTTGCATGACACAACGGTCGAATTCCATTTTATTAAACACGCGACCGCCTCGAGCCTCGGAATGTCGTGATCAGTGCCCAATGTAATATGCATTTCCGAATCAGGGATACACCGGTTCACCATTGCGCTAGTTGGATTGGAAAGAGGGGATAAAACTTGCGAGTCTCGGATGGCCCGGTACTTCAACTACGTGAAAGAGAAGCCCAACCTAGTTGCTAAACAGACACGGAATGTGAAACTTCACACTTGGTTTATATTCGACCGTCGCTACCACGGGAGTTACGGAAGACTATCTACCACTCGCAGATGCAAGGGTCGAGCTCAGTGAAATAAAAGCCTGATGAAGACGGCGGGACGCCGCGTTGAGTCTGGGGTCCACGGACTACTAGCAGGAACATAACTGACATCCGGTGGCATCCTGACCAATACATCGTCGTGGCTGCTGTCATCACAGGGAATCGCCGGCATTGGACGGTTGTCCGAAAGACGACATCGATTCCTAGCTCGCCGTCAGTGGTATGCAGCCCTACCGGCATCACTCCGCAGTAGGATGGGCCCACTTACCTACGCTATCCGAAGAGATCAGGGAGTCGCAGAAAGAACCGGAGTACTCGGCGTTCTTAAAGCACACGATGACAGATTAGCAACAGGCCAAGCTGCGGAAATAAATCGAAACCAAGGCAGATCCCGATGGTTTTCTTGCGTCACACTATCCGCTCACATGGCTTTTCCTGGTCTGCCAACGAGAGCAGACTGTACCAGAAGCCAAACACCAGAGAGACGCACATGATGTCTGGGCTGCTGGGTTTCGAGATTATCTAGGTATGTCGAATTCGGTCTTCGGCCAACTTGTTACTAAGCGAGATGGCGTTGCTGAAGGATGAGAGCATGTGATTGGTTGGGGCACCGTCGGCAGATGGGAATCGCCGCGAGCTCTTTGCGTGGACCCGGGCTCAAACATCGTGGGAGATTTCTTGTGTAGCGGATATCGGAGAGCACATTTTTAGTAATAAATAAGTTATGTGTGGAATCCTCTCATTTGCATCTCGATGTACGACAGCCCACTCGACCAAGCCCCCAAGACCCCTATCACATAAAATTTCGTCATAGCTATATTTCACCGAGGGAGGCCGTATCAAGGTGAGATATCACCGCAGGTAGTTCGTTCGTATATGCCCTTATATATCACATGTTGCCCTTTCCATATCAAGTCATGCACATATGCGTAGACGGACACTTGGAATTCGTAGTTCGTGAGAGGCTGCTTGGACTGCTTGGAACGACGTGCCAGGTGGCTCATATGTATCCTACGATCATAATAATGCCTGATAATCTTTACAGGTCCTCAGCGAACCGTAGAATTTCGTTTATGGTACGCCGATCCAAGGCACGTTTACCTACTTACATGGAGCTTCCGAAAATCCCTAGACGCCTAGCCCCTAGTCGGAGCGGACTCCAGCACCCATCATTGGCCGAGAACTCTCGGCTGGGATGGTGAAATCTGTGTTATCACGTCTAATGCCACGACATCATTCGTGAGAAGCATACTGGCCCACAATTGATTGTCACCGCCAATGTCAATATCGGCTTGATCGGTTCACATCTAGGATATCTCACAAATGTGCACGTCATATGAAGTCTTTCTAGCAGCCCTTACTATGGTTAACATACTTTCCCACTACCCAGAAAGGGGTGGAATGGGAAGTAACCTACGTATATTCATCATAGAAAGGAGCTTTTACTTAAGTCTTGGAACGGAGGTCCTTCCTCTTATGGAACATGATTTTTCTTTTGGTTTCCATTTTGATGTTACATATAGAGAAATAAAGTGTACATACTACCCAGGTACGCAGGAATCACGGTGACCCCTAAGTGCCGTCTATGATTTGACATATCCCTACATACCATGTGACTGTAAACTGAAGCGTATGCCAATGAATAAACTAAAGCATATTATAAACCTCCAGCTCGTCTAGGTAAAGTCTCTTCTCTGCATCAAGCCATGCAAAATATTACAACATCGTTCTCATTGCCTACTTAATCCAGAGTTTACCCCAACCGAGTAGACATAAATATCCAAAGCAAGTTTTGTCTATAAGTTCACAAAACTTCTGGGTGGGTATAGAAAAAGGGGTTTGCCATGATTCCTGGTTGTTTAACCCAAAGCATCTGGCAGAATAGCATAGCTCTGCAGAAGATATAAATTGGAGCAATAGCGCTTTCTCAATCATTCGTATTCAACAACCCTCCTCGCTGAATGAAGTTACTTATGCGGAACCGACATTGAAACACTACAGGGGGGACGTCATGTTGTCGGCGGCTCTAACAGCACAAGAGTTCCATCGCAACAGGCCTGGAAATTCACGTTTAGCGGCATTCACCACACCACTCTAGGATGCCAAAGAAGCTTCAGCATGGGACACCCGGCATTTTCTACAACTTTCGAGTTTCTATAGACAAAAACGGTAGCAAGGAAGAGAAGGGTCAATCCCGCAAATACACCCGTTTCCCACCGACCCACGTCTCGCGAACCTTGAGGGATCGGAGGTCCTCGACGTCCATATCCTCCAGGGGCTTATCCAGGACGATCCAGTCGGCAAAGGCGCCGGGCTTGATGACGCCGGCCTTGCCCTTCATGAAGGCGCCGTAGGCCGGGCCCTCGGTGAAGCCGCGGACCGCCTGGTCCAAGCCGAGAGCTTCCTCCATGTACCAGCCGTCGGGCGCGCCGTCGGCGCCGCGGCCGGTGTGCGGGCTCCGCCGCGTGACCGCCGCGTAGATGCCCTGGAAGGGGTCGGGCGGCTCGACGGGGAAGTCGCTGCCCAGGACGGGGCGGAGGCCCAGCAGGGACCGCATCCGGTAGGCCTCGCTCGCGGTGCGTCCCCTGCCCAGCCGCCTCTCGGCGTAGGCCATGTCGCTGGTGGCGTGCGTGGGCTGGACGGAGGGTATGATGCCGATGGCGCGCATGCGGGCCTGGTCGTCCGGGTGGATTATCTGCGCGTGCTCGATGCGGAACCGGTGGTAGGCTTGGCAGAGCGAGAGCGGCTGGCCCGGGCAGAGGAATCTTAGGGCTGCCGTCATGGCATCGATGGCGTGGCGATTCGCGAGGTCGCCGATCGCGTGGATGTTGACCTGGAAGCCTTGGTTTGCCCATGCTATTGTCTGGTACACCAATTCGGACGCGTTAACGAGCAGCGATCCTGAAGTGTCTGGGCGGTCCGAATAGGGGTCTATCAACGCACTGCCCCAGCTACCCAGGGCGCCATCTAATTATCAAAGTTAGACTATGCCGTCAAATAAGAGTTGTGGTAGACATACCAGCGAAGAGCTTGACGCTTTGTATGCTCAAGAAACCATCTGGATGAGTGTATCGCTCGACAAGTTCGGGACAGAATGTGTTCCGTTCGTCGCACTCTATCATCGCGAAGACTCTCAGTGTCCAGTCGTCGCCCCCTGCTAATCGTCTATAGAGCTTAAGGTTTCCTGGAGTCACTCCAGCATCGTGGATACCAACAAGCCCTACTTCGTTCAGCCTTCCCATGGCACTCTTCAGGAACTGCTGCTTTTTCTTGTTGTCCGGCTTCGGCCATAATGCCATCACCATGTCCATGGCGTTGTCGCAGAACACCCCCATCCCGGGCTCCCTAATGATCTCGCCTCCCGGCACATCAGGTATGGACTCGGGCAACAAGTCCAAGACTGCCTGCGAAACCCAGATACAGTGCACGTCCACGCGATCGAGCATGATGTACAGGTCCTTGAGCGCTTCATCGGCGGCCAGATCACTCTTGAGCACGTCAGCTTCTCTTCAACGACCAGATAACTCAGCTCAAACCCCTCACGGGTGGGTGGATTGCCCGACTAACTTACAGCAGTCGGCATCCGCCCAAGAGCCATTTGGTCCCACCCGACGCCGCGCACCCATTCCCCTTCGGCCCCGACTCCGGGGTTCTCGCCGACGTAGGCCCGGACGCGGGCCCGGACGTCGTCCATGGACGCGGACCCGAAGAGGTCCACCGAGTTCAGGAACTCGCCGTACTGCAGCAGGTGGCCGTGGCCGTCCCAGAGCCCCGGCATCGCGAAGCCCGGGCTCACGTCCGCCCGGGCTCGCTCCGAGTCGCTGCTCGCGGCGAACACCTTGGCGAACTTCCCCGAAGGCGATACCGTGAAGCAGTTCACGTGGGGCTCTACCGCCGCCGCCGCCGCCGCCGCCGTGTTGGTCCGCACCGACTGGTAGCAGTGCGTCGAGGTGTACGCGTAGTTCACCGCCCCTTGGCGCAGCTTGATGACCCCCGCCAGCCCGACGATCCCGGCCGAGATGTAGAGCCAGGCCGTGTCGCGGCCGAACCGTGGGAGCCGAAACCAATCCATCCCGAGAGGGCTAGCAAGTAGATTTCTTCAGATGCAGTGTCACTGGCGATAGAAATCGTGCCTAGGAAACAGCATCTGCGTAGTCGAGTAGACCTCAAGTGGGCTAGGATTGCAAGTGGATACACTTCGATAGCACCGTACATCAGTTAGCGGTTAGACTCATTTCACAGATGAGGGTGGGACTAACCATCATCACGTATACGTTGGTGATGAAAAGCTAGGGAGATATGCTAATGTAGAGCAGTGGGTTTTAAGAAGTCGATCATGACAGCGGGCAGGGGGTTTGCGATAAGATCTAGGTAGTTAGTGGCGTAAGGTACTCCATTTTTAACCACTATTTAGGTAGCTTAAAGGAGCATCTTTCCACAACCATCATGGCCTTCACTGAGGGATGAGAGTCGGCTTATGGACTCCCATCGTAACAACGATTTTGCAGCTTGCCTACTTCGTTACTTGAGTTTAATCACAAGCACAACCCAAACGGCCACAGATTCTTGGCGCCCTGTTTCGCAACAGGCACAGGGACGTCACCCCGAAATGGAAGGTAGGATGGGCAGAGGTGGGGGCGGGGTAACTGAGCGAGAGCTGTGTACATGTAAGACTGCCATCCCTACTTCCGCAGGCCTGAGTGTGTAACGAGATAACTGAAACCATCGAGGTAGCCAGCCCCTTTCTTCTCTGTCTAAGGAAGTAATAGAGAGGAGGATAGAGTATACGGACTGTCTTCATATTGCGCTCCTCGACGCCTCACAGATACTGCGCGCAATTGCGGGATCCGAAGCTCCAGCAGCAGCTCTCCCAATCAACCAAGCAAACGAAAACCTCCCGACAGACCCGCGCCGCCGCCCACCCCACCACCAACCAACCAACAAGAATGGCCGACGCCACCGCCTCCGCCGCGGACCTGCGCAGGCTCGCCGAGACGGACGTATCGCAGGAGATCCCGGAGGCGGCGTACGTCCCGGTACTCCTGGCGCCGCCGTTCGTGCCCGTGGACGGGGCGTTCAACGCGCGGGACCTGGGCTTGGTCCCGGGCAGCCCGGTGCGGGCGGGGTTCGCGCACCGGTCGGGGGCGCTGGCGGGGCTGACGGACGGCGGGCGGGCGGCGCTGGCGGGCCGGCTGGGGATCCGGCGCGTGTTCGACCTGCGGTCGCCCGCGGAGCGCGCCGCCGCGCCCGACCCGCCCCTCGACGGCGTCGACAACGTCTGGATCCCGAGCGCGCGCCCCGACTCCGCCCCCGACCTCGCCGCCTTCGTGCCCGGCGGCGGGGAGGACGGGTACCGCCGGATGTACCTCGAGGTCCTCGACGTCTACCGGGAGAGCTGGAAGGCCATCCTCGAGCACATCCGCGATCGCCCCGCCGATCCCTTCCTGGTCCACTGCACGGGTACGTGGAAAGTTTGTCGTTGACAGCCACTACGGCAATCCCCTTTACATCGCCAGCAACACCGGATGGGGTACGGTGACCCGATGAGTATGTCGCTAACGATCCCCGTTCCAGCGGGGAGAGACAGGACAGGCGTGCTGGCGGGGATGCTCCTCACGCTCGCCGGCGCGCCGCCGGAAGCGATAGTCCTGGACTACCTGCTATCGCGGATCGGGACCGAGCCCGTCCGCCTGATGCTCCTGGCGTTCGCGGTGGCCGGCTCCAACGCGGAGAGCCAGGAGCAGCCGGGGTTCCACAACCTCTGCAGCCTGCGCGCGTCCTGCTGGAGCCACTTCGTCGACGGCATGCAGGAGGAGCACGGCGGCTTCGAGCAGTTCATCAGGGACAAGCTGGGGTTCTCGGAAGACGACCTGGCCAAGGTCAAGGCGAACTTAATCAACCCTTGAACATTTCGAGATATGCGGAATTTGTTTAAATACCTGCCCAAAAGCAAGGTTGCATGATCCAGTTTAGATCGAGAGATACCACTTCTGCTAGTAGCCATATTCACTTATAGCGTTCGCAAACGAGTCCTGACAGACACCCACAGGGTTTCTTGTGCAGTTAATTGAAACAAATCACAGAGCGAACTGCCAATATAATCTTTCTGTGAAGCTTTCGAGCTCTTGATTATAGTCCGCTAATTGTCTCCCAAAGAGCGGCACTATATGCTTGTAAATGGTATTCCGCCGTCGGGCCCTGGGCGTATCGTCCGAAGTGCTTCAGTTCATATTCTGCTATATCGCACTCCGGGATTATAATGATTTCCCCATGGCAGTTGAAAGTAGCTCAGGGAGTCAGAGTTTTGGCATGCCAAAGTCCGGTTTGGCAGGTTTGCGATGTGCGACTAGGATCAGCCAATCAATACGGAATTGCTGATGGAAGAGTGTCCTTCATAGGTTTGTAGAACTAGTGACCAGTTTCGCCCTAGTGATTTGATACTTGAGTATCATAAGATGTTTATATATGTGATCTAAATTCTCACCTTCGACCCTCTCGGAACTCCCTGAGTGCCAAAGTAACAAACCGACCACCAAACTAGGGTTGGGCCTCGACATGAACTGCTTGTAGGCTCATGTCGCGAAGCATCACATGAACGTTGAAGCTGAACTGATTGAAGTTGAACTGATTTAAGATCTTCACCAAGCCTAAGAAAACAATCCTATATAGAATACTTAATCTTCGTAGACTTTCATATACGATATCAATGTCTTAAGACAGTCTGTTCAAGTAAATACGCCGTGGCTTTCTTGTGATGTCATCTCAGCCCTAGAGGCTACATCTATTGGCGGGCCTGCATTCTAGGCACGTCATAGGGGTCCTTGTGGCGTCCAGACCCTGAGTCTACAGGGCGGCTTGCCAAGTTAATTGTTCCTGCTGCGAATACATGTAGCCAACAGAAGGTCTCAAAATCGCTGTTGGACTTCGCGTAGGTTTGATCAGCAGGCATGTTGTGTGAGGCCTGACATCATGGCAGCTCTGTCCTATCGAATTCTTGTATTAATGCTTGACTGTTCATCGTGATCCTAGGAATACATAGCCGCAGAAACGTTTATAAGCTTTCGACTTCTCTCTCTTTCTCTCTCTTCATCATATTGATTCTCTACTCTTTATCCCTAAAGAAATACCTACCTTTTGAAACGTATAACTCTAGACCAAGGGGCTCCTACCCATAATCGACTATCAAATCGCACATTGCCAACAACATGCCCACGACTACCACCACCAAGACCACCACGACCCGCCGCACGGGTCTCTTCGGTCGTAGGAAGCCTGCCGCCCACCACCACCACCAGAAGCGGCACGCCACCCTCGGCGACAAAATCTCCGGTGCGCTGAAGCGGCTCAATGGCGCGCTAACACGCCGGCCCGGCATGAAGGTAAGCAAGCAGCCCTACCTAACCTCCATCCATCTCCACCCGATCCATCCACCACACCCATCCACCAGCACCGCGATATCGGCGATATCGGCCAGCCGTTCCAAATACCATGACTAACGCAACCACGGACAGGCCGCAGGGACCCGCCGCATGCACGGCACGGATGGCCGCGGCAGTCGGCGCGCCGGCCGCTACCATTACTGAGCGGAGCTCGCGACTGGGGCTGCGATGCGGCAGACGAGTGAGCTGGTAGGAGGAGGAGGGGAGGGAGGGATGGATGGATGGATGTATGAATATTAGATGGATGGATGGATTGACGATACCCCGTTCTTGATGAAGGTTCATGACCTGTTTGATGCTACGAGCGACACGATACGCTTACGCCATCGTCGACCAAGATACATATTAATTGAGACGATTGGATGCAAACTCTTTCCCCCGTGCTCTGTGATCCGGTTCTAGAACGTACCGTACCGAACATTGCCGTTAGTTATTTGTAATGGTTACACCAGGCGAATGCGGAGGCCTACCTAAGCCAAGCTTAATCACCTGCATTATCTCTGCCGACTAGTTATCATGGTGTAAGAGTATATCCCCACCGATCCGCGAACGACAGCTTTTGCGTTGCTAATACACAGATCAACCAGAATCTAGCCATTTCCCGTCGGTTTGGCACTTTCGGCGGCCCGGCCTCCATGGCCTCAGATCCAGCGGGACATTAGCGCGGATGGATGGCGGAGGAGCCCGGACAAACTGAGTCGCGTTGGTTCCAGGCTGTCAGGTCTTTAGGTCTTACCTACTCGGGATCTAAGACTTCCTAATTTTTTTTTTATTTTTATTTTTTTTCTTTTTTGAAACGTCCCCAAGGTTTGACTCAAAACAGCCGATTAGTGTGGCCCTATGATAGATACCTATTTCCAGGCGCAGGTTTCATCACTTTGCCTGCTTGCGCAATTGAGAACCGCTGAGGCTACCTACCTAACCAAGCTACATGACCTTATACCACCTATTTTCCCATCTCATACATGCAGCCAGACCGCCACGTTGAGAGGTGAGCAAGTGGGGCCGGAGACTATGGATGTATGTATGTATGTGTATGTATGTGTAAGGGCAGCAACGCAAGCAACGGAACATTTTCTCTCTCATTCTCTCTTGGGCCCAACTTATCGTACCATCTGAGAAAGGCATATGTACATGTGAGAGCAGGTGAGTTGTCTCGTATTTTAGTTTCCACACCAAGAGAGTTCTTTTGCAATAGTTCCGAGGATTCAACATGCCTGCATTTCTATCTCTCCGGGGCCTGCGCCGCCAGCCTATTTTACACGTCCAGCAAAGCACGTGTAAACACTTAATCGACGTCCCTCCCGAACCTGTTCTAGGTACGGCAGGCTGTGTGCAGTCGCGGTACCCGACGCCACCCCCTGGTAGTTTGTAGGTCATATCGCCTCGCTATCACGATGTCGGTTGGCTCCACTCGCTCGTGACTCTTCCCTCCTCCTCCACCGGACCGGAGCTCGATTATTAAGTAACCAGATAAGTTAAGAGCTTCCCCATACCCATGGCTCCACCAGACCAAACCGGAGCTCGATTACCTGTTCAGTGATCAGATAAGTCAAGAAGCCCCCCGCGGCTTTTCGACCATTACGCTCATGCCGTTCTTGACATTTTATCCCCTCTACTCACCACCCTCCTCTTGACTTGGATAATCTGCGGGTTCAAATCGTTGATCGCAGCCTCGGCGTAATGGCAAGCCGTGACATTGAACTCTCATCTACTGTCGTCAGCCCGTCTCCGAGTGCCGGTGACCTGGCCAGCCCGATCCAAGGGTCTAATCCCGCCGGCGGTTCATATCCAAGCGCCGGCAACCTGCTCACGCCGGCCGAGGAGGGCAGGCCGCCCTTAGACATACAGCCCGAGGAGGGGAGACAGGAGTTCTCACTGCCGCCCGTCGACGGAGGCAAGGATGCGTGGCTCTTCTTAGCAGCGTGCTTCGCGGTCGAGGCGCTAGTTTGGGGTACGCATCCATCCACACCCGGGCCTCTTGGCGCTAGTCAGCGACTAGTATACCTACCTAGTACTGACAACCCAACCCCCCCCCCAGGCTTCCCCTTCGCATTCGGCGTGTTCCAGGACTACTATAGCACGCATGAGCCGTTCGCGGGCTCCTCGAACATCGCGGTGGTCGGTACCGCCGCGATGGGGATCATGTACTTCGCGGCGCCCTTCATGATGGGGCTCTGCCGCCTCTTTGCTCGCTACGCCCGCTGGACCCCGATGCTCGGCCTGCTCCTGATGTGTCTTGCGCTGGCCATGAGCTCCTTCTCGAGCACCGTGCCCCAACTCATCGGCACCCAAGGCATCCTATACGGCGTTGGGGGGAGCATCGCCTACTGTCCTTGTGTGAGTAGCGTCCAGAATCATTTATTGTTCCTTTCTATCCTATTTTAGGGGCAAGAATCGTCCACGGGGGTGTGCCCGAAGGCTCAGAACTCACGAGACATGCCCCAGGACTCTCCGCTAACTAGTCAAATTACGTTGGAAAAAAATCGCTGACTTCCGATGCTATAGATTGTGGTAAGCACGAAGAAAAAAAAAATGAAAAGAGAAACAACCCTGAAACTTCAACTCATGCGCCATCAATGGTGTTGACGTGTATCTGACTTGACGGGGTGACGAGTTGGTGCATTCTTAGGTATAAAACGGTTGATGCTAACGAGGAGCCTGGCAGTTTATTGATGAATGGTTTGTGAAACGCAAGGGCTTCGCCTACGGGATCATGTGGTCGGGCACGGGCATCGCGGGCGTGGTGTTGCCGCTCGTGATGGAGTGGCTGCTCCGGTCCTACGGGTTCCGGACGACGCTGCGGATATGGTCGGTCGTCCTGTTCGTCCTGGCCGCGCCGCTGACCTGGTTCATCAAGCCGCGGCTGCCGCACTCGGCGAGCAGCCACGCCCGGCCGTTCAACCTGAGCTTCCTCACGATGCCCACGTTTCTGCTGTACCAGATCCCGAACGTGGTGGAGGCCACGGGCTTCTTCCTGCCGAGCATCTACCTGCCCACCTACGCGCGCAGCGCCTTCGGCGCCGCCTCGCTCTCCTCGGCGACTACCGTCCTGCTGGTCAACGTGGCATCCGTCTTCGGCTGCGTGACGATGGGCTGGTTCACCGACCGGATCCACGTCTCGACGTGCATCTTCCTGTCGACGGTGGGAGCAATCGTTGGCGTATTCCTCATATGGGGGCTTTCGCCGTCCCTGCCGCTTCTCTACTTCTTCTGCGTCTGCTACGGCCTCTTCGCGGGGGCGTACACGACGTCGTGGTCCGGAGTCATGAGGGAGGTAGTCCGGAAGGGGGACACGGGCGGCCAGGGCTACGACCCCACCATGATTTTCGGGTGGCTTGCTGCAGGCCGCGGGGTCGGCAACGTCATCTCCGGCCCGTTGAGCGAGGGCCTCATACAGAGCTGGAAGGGAAGCAGCGCGTCCTACGGCTATGGGAGCGGCTATGGCAGTCTTATCGTTTTTACGGGTGTGACCGCTCTGTTCGGTGGCAGTAGCTTCGTTTGCAGACTGGTCGGACTGTTGTAGGTAGACAGATCAGGTACATGTTGTAGGTAGACAGATCAGGTACATGTACCTGTCATACCAGGCTAGGTACCTAGCCCCTCACTCACCCGCGTCGCATCTGTACATATCGGCAGATACCTATCGTTATAATCATCGTGTACCTAGGCAGTGCGTGAGTACCCCTCGGCTTTCAGCCTCACAGTTGTTGCGTTACAGGTATGGACCCGACATGTAGTGCCGAGGAAAGACGGAACATTGAATGGCTGAAACTCGCCGAACAGAGCATTTACAATAGGTACAGTGTTATCAAGAATCGATGCACCTATCCATGCAGACGGTTACTAGCTCATGCCTCTTACCGAAATGTACCTATTGTAGGCGCGGGCGCATTGAATAAAGTACCTAGTAATTGTGATCAATTGACTCGGATTGACAACTGTGTCCCCTTACCTTACCTACCTAGGTACCTAACCTAGAGGTACTAAGCACTCTACTCCAATTACTGTTGTATGACGCCCAGCTTTTCAAATCGTGGGCGTGTGATTGGTGAATGGCCGACGAAGATTACTGCGTCCGGCAAATCTCGGTGTTGGAAGGGGCCAGAAACGGTAACTCGGCGGTACCCACTTTCCGAAACGTGGTCGAGCCTGGAGTGGAGGTGCAGGAGCGCGAAAGTGCGACAAGAACTCGAAGGGCCTCCCCGAGGGGCAAAAATTTCGAGAAAGTATTTCAACTGTGAACTTAACTTCCATACCGTCCTCCATCTCAACCCTTCTTCTACCCCCTCTCTGATAACGCTTTCGCCCGGCACCACCCTCTTCCCTTCAACAACGTGGAATTCGTTCGATTCGCATGCGTTTGTTTGCCTGGTATTCGGTTTCAACCTGTCTAGCTCTCCCCCATCCCATCCGCGCCAGCCGCCCTCTCTGCTGCTAGTTCCTCCACCCAGCTAAAACACTGTCACTTTACCAGCCCATCCGAACTCGATTGACGACTTGTTTGCCCTTCTCTGCATACTCACCCACTTCCGACAATATGTCTTTCTCCAGCCTCGTACAGGATTTGTCCATTCGCGATGGAAACACGCCGCGCCGAGCTCCCCGAGCAGCTTCGGCGGCTTCCACCATGGACGACCGGGCTTCTCACGTTTCCCGCGCCATGTCTTACACGAGCACAGCCGCGACCAGTGTGAGCATTGCCGGCGATATTTCGAGCCAGCTCCACGGCGGCTACCATCACCCTCTCGCTCGCTCATGGCAGGCAGAGCGGCAATTGACCAAGGTGGGTTCGAGACGCCCCTCGTTCATTCGGTACGGGATTCTGGCTGACAGTGCTCGCGCAGTCTATGCTGATCTACCCTCTTTTCATTTCCGACATTGACGACGACGAAACGTTGATACCCTCCCTTCCTGGTCAATATCGTCGAGGCGTCAATAAATTGATTCCCTCTTTAGAGCCGTTGGTGCGAAAAGGGCTGCGATCGGTTATTTTGTTTGGAGTCCCTTTGCAGCCGGGTACCAAGGATGCTCTTGGCACGGCCGCCGATGACCCAAAGGGCCCGGTTATCCAGGCGATTCGCATCTTGCGACAGCGATTTCCCCAGCTCTTCATCGTCGTTGATGTTTGCCTCTGCGAATATACCTCACACGGCCACTGTGGTATTCTGAGGGACGATGGTACATTGAACAACCAATTATCGGTGGATCGCATTTCCGATGTCGCCATGGCCTACGCTCAGGCCGGTGCTCATTGCATTGCGCCGTCCGATATGAATGATGGACGGATCCGAGCTATCAAGCTCAAGTTGATAGAGGAGGGAATTGCGCACAAGACATTACTGATGTCATACGCCGCCAAGTTCTCTGGTTGCTTGTACGGTCCTTTCAGAGATGCAGCTGCCTCGGCGCCTTCGTTTGGCGACAGGAAATGCTATCAACTACCACCGGGAGGACGCGGCCTTGCGCGAAGAGCCATTGTGCGAGATATCGGCGAGGGCGCCGATATCATCATGGTCAAGCCTGCCAGCCAATATCTCGACATTATCAGTGACGCGAAGGAGCTCGGCAAGGACTTGCCTATCGCTGCTTACCACGTGAGTGGAGAGTATGCGATGGTCCACGCGGCAGCGAAAGCTGGTGTCTTCGACCTCAAGACCATGGCTTTCGAGGTTACCGAGGGCATACTGAGGGCGGGTGCCACCATTGTCATCAGTTACTTCACGCCCGAGTTCCTCGACTGGTTAGACAACTAATGGGTTCCGATGAGTCTTAAGGGGCTTTGCGGCGTTTAGGGGATATAACTTATGGCGTTCAGGGGAGGGAGCGATTTGCATCATCTGGGCTTCAAAACATTGTTGTGTGCATTGATAGATTTGTAGTCTCGAGTCTAATCGGCCGAGTTCAGGTCCCTCAAGTTAGTGGGAAAATAAATCGTGTGCGTTCAATGTTCCATGTTAGACTTATGACTGCTCTGAGGCCGGTCTAGATGGTATAAACTGCTCACTGTCAATCAGATAATGGTACCAGCTTCTGCCATCGAATTTATCAGCTTCCAATGTTCATTTCCAGGAGGGCTGATGAGGGTTATGAACATATATATTTGAGAAGGCAGCTCAAATTTTCAATATTTCATAGACTGCTCTCTACACGAGATTGTCAGTCGTTTGACATTCTATTCAAATGGCACCATAATTTGATATTTCCGGTCAAGTCCTCGACGGGTTAGATAACTTTGCCGACTCAATGCCGGCGTCCCTATAATTCCTCGCCGCGTAGGCATTCCCCACGCTTCGTATCGTATGCTCCGAATGGGTCAATGGGTCTCCTATCATTCTAGGCTGCCGCTCAGTCGAGACCAAGCAATCGTCCACTTGGCAATGCTGTATCACGGACAATGTTCAATCGTTCGTCCACATCAATGGCGCATCTGGAGATTTTACTGGTAGGTAATTCGTAATCTTCGTTGATATGCAACCCTAGTCGGCTTGGAGCTCCCCGCACAGCCGGCGACTTCGCCGCTTGGCAGGTCCTCGATGAGGAAGGTCTTTCATGCCGGGACTGGCGGGACTGTAACCAGATCGCGCATGGTCACCCGTGTTATTGGGAAGGCCGCGTCGGCGTAGCTTATGGATCGAGACTTCTAATATCGTATCGTACTACCCCCCTGCATTGCAGCAGACGGGCTAGAACTGATGCCATCAGGTGGAGAGTCTGATGTGATTCTGGATAAAGGACCGGGTTACACGATGGAGCCAAGTCTAGATAGGTTACCGCCTCTTATATATGTCCCCCGGCAACCCGTGCTGTCATGGCAATGTCATCTATGAGCTCGTCGCTATCGCCCTCAGGAGTGTTCCTCATTCTCTTAGTGCTCCTATATCCGTTCACTTAGAGATCATGAAGGCCCCTAGCTCTGCTTTGGCCTTTACGGCTGCTAGCCTATGTCTCTTTACGAGCAATGCAGAGCCGATTAGGCGTGTGGCCAGAGACGAGCTCCCATTAGTAGAAGACGTAAGAACGCTACAACTATTAAAATATGCGGTGTCACAATGAGAGAGGATGGGTGCTGACTCGCTGACATAGCAAGCTCTGGTGGACTCGATCATTTTGGATGACCTCCTAGGTTGCGCCCAGGACTTGGAGGAGATTGCCTACGCGACTCCACAAAGGAACCGAGTACGTTTCAATGGAATGGCCTTCTCAGTCAATTTTTTCACCAGAAAATACGTTCTGACATACCAATGATCAGGTTCACGGCACAGAAGGCCACATCAACAGCGTGAAATACTTCCAAGAGCAGCTCGCGTCGGTGGGCGACTACTACACCGTAGAGCTCCAGGAGTTCACGACTGAGGTGACGATCGCTTCAAAAGCCGCACTGACGGTCAACGGGGAAACCGTCGAAGCCGGTACCTTTTCGTTCGGCAATAATGGGACCTGGACGGACGCGCCACTGATCCCCGTGGCCAACCTTGGTTGTGAGGCTGTAAGTCTTCATAGCTTACCTTGCATGAATGCGGGCGGCTGACGGAACTAGGCGGACCACCCGGATACGCTTGAGGGCGCAGTAGCTCTCATTGCCAGGGGCGATTGCAATTTTACAGAAAAGCTCGCCCTCGCGGGAGAGAAGGGTGCCATTGGCGCTGTTATCTACAACAATGCCGAGGTCGGCCAAGCTGCTGGCACCCTAGGCGGTGTAAACGACTTGGTAAGTTCTCGAATAAAGCCCTGACACCCAGGACGTTACGAGAATTAACCCTGAACTCCCCAGATCCCCGTCGGCGGCATCACCCGCGCCGACGGCCTGCGGCTGGTGGAGGCGTACGAGGCGGGGGCGGCGCCGCGCTCTTCGGGGGAGTTCTGGCAGTACGTCGCCAACGCGACGAGCCACAACGTGGTGGCGAGCACGCGGGCGGGGGACCCGGACAATGTGCTGTTCCTGGGGGCGCACAGCGACTCGGTCGAGGCCGGGCCGGGCATCAACGACAACGGCAGCGGGTCGTGCGGCCTGCTGACCATCGCGCGGCGGCTCGCGCGCTGGCGCACCAACGCCCAGGTGCGCTTCGCCTGGTGGACGGCCGAGGAGGAGGGCCTGCTGGGCGCCGAGCACTACGTCAGCAGCACCGCGGAGGCGGACCTCGCCCGCGTCCGCCTCTACCTCAACTTCGACATGATCGCCTCGCCCAACTACGTCCTGGGCGTCTACGACGGCGACGGCAGCGCCTACAACCTGTCGGGCCCCGCGGGGTCCGCCGAGGCCGAGCGCCTGTTCGAGGCCTGGTACGACGCCCGGGCCCTGCCGCACGTGGGCTCCGAGTTCAGCGGGCGCAGCGACTACGGGCCGTTCCTGGAGCGCGGGGTGCCCTGCGGCGGGCTCGACACGGGCGCCGACGGCGTCAAGACCGAGGCCGAGGCGGCGCTGTTCGGCGGCGTCGCGGGGGCCTGGTACGACCCCAACTACCACTCGGCGCGCGACAACGTCACGAACCTCAACCTCGAGGCCTTCGAGGCCACGGGAAAGGCCATCGCCCACGCCGTCGCCACCTACGCCCGCAGCTGGGAGGGGTTCCCGGCCCGCAATGTCACGGCGGCGGCGGCGGCGGCGGCGGCGGCGGCGGTGACGCGGAGGTTGTCGCCGGCGGCGAGGAACTTCGGCTTCTCGTCGAAGAGAAGGTCTAGGTTTGCTAAGAAGACCTATTGAAGTCCCCCCTGATGTATGTATACCTATCTCGATATATTCTACGGCTGTGGGCACGTAGCTAGGTCCATCAATTGATTTATTGTATGATGACTTGAGGATGCTTATGCAATGTAGTTCAACTGAGACTTCGTCATAGAGAATCAGTCAGTAGAGTATCGGCTCCAGGGTCTCCTTTAGATGCTTGCAGGGTTTCATTGGCCTTAACCCACTGCTCACTGTCAGCTTCATGAGTGTAGGTAGATATGAATCTAACGTTGGAACCCGGAATATACTCGTACACACTCGATCTCGTGTCTATGCTATCCTTCGCGAAGAAGTCGATGGCCACCGTTGCGAAACGGTCGAACCGCGTCGCAATCGCCTGTGGGCCTGGAAATGAAGCAATACGACCTGGTCTGTTCGCTGCAAGGGGCCGTAGCCCAAAGCGGAGTGATCCCGCGATTGTGCAAAGATATCAATCAATGGCATCACCAATCATGATTCATTGCTGGCCGGACCTGATAAACAATCACAGCTGCGGGGGAGCCTTGGCGGGCTTGGGGTTCCTGGGCCAAGGTGGCACACCGTCCAACGTAAGCAGCCAGACCCCCAACCATCCCGCTTGCAACAGAGGACGTGAACAGGCTGCCGTGTCTACTATCAGGATAGATGGACCGAAGATTCGGGTAGCACGGGCTGTAGAAATAGTATGGAGGTGAACGGAAGGACGCGAGATGCCGGCTTCACACCTTCCTTTTTCATGGGTAAGTCCGCCTATAGGGCACTCGCAACGCAGCCGTTATGGGGCCAGAGGCGAGAGACGGCGTGGTGAATCCAGACCTCTGGAACTTGCAGTATGGCGCAATCCTACGAACTGGGTATGCATGGCTACATGGTATATGCTATCCGATATATGTTTACCCCGCCTAATAAGATCCAGCTCCCAGCTCAAAGCGAGCTGCAGCTCCGGCTTCAGCCCCCGGTAATCAGGCGTATTTATCGGTGCCCACGACGCTTCCTTCGTAGATCTGTTGTCCAACCTTCACCACCCGAGCTGGCACGCAGGATCTCGTGGCTAGAGTCGTCGTGTGTTGTTCCGCCGTGAAGATGAAGATGAAGATGCGTTCAATGGCAGCGGTAGCTTTGGCTGCCCTGCCCAATGTCTTCGGTATCACGCCCGAGTCGATGCTTGCGGCGAATCGCTACGGCGTTGCTACACCGAATCCCAGTGGCGTCTGTACTACCTGAGCATCCTTCGTGCTCCTCGTAACTGACATTTTATGGCAGGAGTTCGCCGTATTTACGGTTTCGAACTACACGTTTGGGACGCGTGAAAGCTCGTCGCAGTGGAACAAGCTCGACCTCACAACGGGAGAGATATCCGTTTGGTATGCCGGCTCTGACATCTCGGAGGTAGTGTTCGTCGGCCCGACGAACACGAGTCTCCTCTACCTCAATAGCACGAATGCGGAAGGGGACGGCGGCGTAAGCCTCTACTCGGCGGACGCCAACTCTCTCGGGAGTGCCAAATTGATTGCCTCGCTGCCTGCTCCCTACACGGGTCTCAAGGCAGCTCAGACCGCGTCCGGGGATATCAACTTCCTCGTCTACGCGAAAGCATACCCTAACGGCACTGCCTACAATGAGAAGCTTGCGAGCCCGGCTGCCAGCTCCGCGAGGATCTACAGCTCAATCTATATACGACACTGGGTTAGTTAACCATTGATTCCCTGTTTACAAGCACAACGCAGCTAACAAGATTGGGTTCCTAGGACACCTACCTTACCCCAGAAAAGAATGCTGTGTTTGGTGGTGTGCTGACGGGAGGCAATGGCTCCTATTCTTTCTCTGGCAAGCTCACCAATTACGTGACCGGAATTTGCAACGTAACTTGTGCTGAGAGTCCCTACGACCAGAGTGACCAAAGTGACTATGACATCTCGCCTGACGGCAGCAGCGTCGTTTTCTTGACCAAAGACACCGCATTGCCGTTAGCCAACTCCACCACCACAGTCATCTATAAGGTACCCTTCGACGGCACTGCTGATGATGCCGTCCCGATCAACGCCCGAGGAAGCACCAAGTATGCCGACGCTCAAGGAGCATCGACTAGTCCTAGGTTCTCTCCCTCTGGAAAGCATGTCGCCTACTTCCAGATGAACGGCATCGCGTATGAGTCTGACCGCAACATCCTCTACGTGGCAGACGCGCAAGCGGAGGACTTCAACGTCACGGCGCTGGCACTGAACTGGGACAGGTCTCCAGATAGCATCGTATGGTCGAAGGACTCGGAGACCATTTTCGTCGCAGCACCCGACCTAGGGCACGAGCGTATTTTCCCCATTCCCCTGAGCGCCGGGGACTCATTTGAGCCCAAGAACATCACCAACCAGGGCGTGCCGTCGGGTTTCTCTGTCCTTCCGGATAGCTCCCTCCTGGTCTCCGACTCGAAGATCTGGACCAGTCGAGACATATACACCGTCACGCCGGAAGGCGAGGTCGCCAAGACGTACTTTCAGGCCAACCTCGTAGATCCCGGTCTCGCGGGTCTCGGTCCGGAGGACGTGTCCGAGTTCTACTACTCGACGAACACGTCGGAGATCCAGCAGCAGGCGTGGATCGTGTACCCGTCGGGCTTCGACGCGAGCAAGACGTACCCGCTGGCGTTCATCACGCACGGGGGCCCGCAGGGCGCACACTTCAACTCGTGGAGCACGCGGTGGAACTTCAAGGTGTGGGCGGACCAGGGCTACGTGGTGATCGCGCCGAACCCGACGGCGAGCTCGGGCTGGGGCCAGAACCTCACCGACGCGATCCAGGGCCGCTGGGGCAGCTACCCGTACTGGGACCTGGTGCACGCGTGGCGGTACGTCAACGAGACGTTGAAGTACGTCGACACGGCGCGCGGGATCGAGGCCGGCGCCTCCTTCGGCGGCTACATGACCAACTGGATCCAGGGCCACGAGATGGGCCGCTGGTTCCGCGCGCTGATGACGCACGACGGCAGCACGTCGACGCTGAACCAGTACGCGAGCGAGGAGCTGTGGTTCATGAACCACGACTTCCGGGGCGCGTTCGTCGGGGGGCCCGAGAACTTCGCCCCCGGCTCGCCGTACTACGACTGGAACCCGCTGCTGCACGTCGACCGCTGGGCCACGCCGCACTTCGTCGTCCACAACGACCTCGACTACCGCCTGCCCGTCAGCGAGGGCGTCCTGCTCTTCAACCTGCTCCAGACCCGCGGCGTGCCGAGCAAGCTGCTCAACTTCCCCGACGAGAACCACTGGGTCCTCGACCCCGAGAACAGTCTCGTTTGGCACACCGAGATCTTCAAGTGGATCAACTACTACAGCGGTATCAGCAATGCTACGAGCCCCTACTAAGAGAGTGCCGGTGCTTGGCTGGGGCCGGAAAAACACGCGACAATATGCGTGGTATCGTTACTTCGGTAGAGTTGGATAGAACTAATATTCGAGGCTCCCCGTTTGATACTCTTCGGGGTAATTAATAAGAAAGCATTCGAAGAAGTGGACGTGATGATGTCGCTTGAAACCCATGGACTAAGCTCGAGTGACTAATATGTTTTACCATGTTAGGTGCAGTATGATGGTTGACACGATGAGCTCTGACTTCAGTAGCCATATTCAACGGAGTTCCGTGATGCTCTTCGGAAATACCAAGCCCCATCATAATACGACATGTCATAGTTGATACGGATTGCCGAATTAGGTGGTATCTCCAGCGTGAATAATACGACAAGCGAAATAGTCTGTGTAGATCGGCGAAGATGGAAACGATCATACGTCAGTCTTCGCCAGTTTACATACGCCAATTGTTTCAATTCTCCGGACCCAACGGATCATTCAAATGCCCATTTAAAAGGGTATTTACCTATAAATACTGTAGAATTGGGCCTCTTCCTCGGAACCACTAGTGCATCGTGACTGACAATTCGAAACTTCACGACACCAGCTTGCTAGTCAATAGACTTCGTCATAGAGAAAGCAGCATCAAACAAAGCAGGGCTTTCAGGATAGTATATGGGATTCCCGACGACTTCCAACTCGGGTCGTGGAAGAATAGGGGGTCTTTGGAGACGATACCTAATTCATTTTCGAACTTTCGAAACGTACCCCACAGGAGGCCACCCAAGATCCCTATAAGCTTAAGAGATGCCGCCTTGGCACCCGAACAGCTAACCAGGATGATCGTGGAACCGCCCTTGTTCCAATGCTGGATATACATGAAAAGGTTGGCATGTGCAAACGGGGAAACGGAATATACCTCCAGCTCATGTGTTATACGATATTTCTTCAGAAATGATGATCGGGCATGACTGGTCCGTAGTAAGACATCTTGACTGCCACCGACCATGAAGAAACCGAGTGAGTGCCCGAGATACCGGTCGTAGTAGATGTAAAATTATTATTAGACAGGAGAACCCGCCTTGAGACCGGTCATGAGTAACTATATATGACTGAGATACGGGTACACAGACGGTAGTTCATGGGAGGCTTTCAGGACCTGGCTTCACCAACGGGGCGGGGCAATTTCAGTCGAGCGCTGTCTAACGTTGAAATTGTGGCATTGTAACCCGAAACGGTCTCGTATACAAGTTGTACGTAAGCAATGCCATGACAGAGAGTATATCGTCGAACAGTGTAAGTACAGTTTTCAAATACCTACAAATTCCTACCTAGATCGGCTATTGATAGGACTAC
Source organism: Xylaria sp. JS573 (assembly GCA_000966885.1). Lineage (NCBI taxonomy): Eukaryota > Fungi > Ascomycota > Sordariomycetes > Xylariales > Xylariaceae > Xylaria > Xylaria sp. JS573. The sequence goes on from JWIU01000012.1 coordinate 281,207, forward strand.
CTGACTACCTACCTACGTACAGATCTGTAGTTGGCAAGTGTCTTCGTATATACCTACCTCTCATGCGTGCGAGGACGTGTAAGCATGCCAAGGCATATATATGTATAATTTGTTATTTCCTATTTTAACCTACGTATACCCACTGCGACCATGCCGAATGACAACATACGCGAAGCCGCTGAGGATTCGATAAGCTGTCTTAAATAGGTCGGATAGTCGGCAAGCGGCACATGTCTGGATGGATACCTGGTTTGCGCAAGCGCCAAGCTTTCTGAGCCTATTGTTCCTGCCGATCACCAAAACCCGGGGGGGGGGGTCCCCAGCCCGCTAGCTGCCGCTGGTAACGCCCCATCGCCAAGACCTGAGGCTGTGGCGCGCCAGAGCCTGTTTCGCCGCTCTGGCCCCAAAACTTCGGACGTCACAGCGTACGACGCGCTCCCTGCAACCTTCAACCGCTGTTCGGCGTTGGACCGAACGATTCGAGCAACTCGGGCAGTGCTGATCTTCTTCGACACGCGCGTACGTAGGGCAATTAGCTCTCGAGGACAGCCATGCCATACCGTGGATACTACAATTATTCGGTTACGATTGGCTTGTAGATCTGTTGTCCCCAGACAGCCTGTTGAGGCCCTACCGCCCACGTTTCTCAGACCCTGGCATATTGGTAATCCGCCGCATACGATGTTAAGCTTCGGTCTCGCCAGTTCTTTTTCCTCGCGTAAGAATCGGTCATCCTCGACAGTAATAAAGCTGATCTGGTGGCTCGTGGTCGTGGCTCCATGCGGTTAGCGCAGATATAACCCCGGAATCAAGCGATAGAAACAACATCAGGTACTGATCTACAGCAATTATGCTTAAGCGGTGGTTCCGTCTGACCTCGCCAATATGCGAAACATCTCCTTGTCACGTCGCTGTCCGTTGCGTCACTGTCAAAAGCGGAATTGAGCGTTCATCTCAGGAGGTGACCTAAGAAGAACACGAAGTGCAATCGATTCAAGACATCGAATCTAATCGGTATGGCCGGCAGGGGGCACATGGTAAGTCGGGGTGTAGCCGTCAAGTCGCCCTGCCGGCCCGGATACGGTTCGCGATCACTAACTCATCGTGTCGTTTACCGAAAACAGCAAAGCTCTATCTCAAGCGAGATCTGTCGCCGTACATGGCAGCATAATAGCCATGGCTGACCAAGCCCGCACCCTGCCCTGCTTTTACTATGTAGGTGCCACCCTATGACGATCTGTTTCAGGAACGGGGAACATGGCTCAGCAAGCAAAGAGGGTGCAAGGCTGGATCATGCCAGACGACCCGATCTTGAGACCCTTGACGATCTCTACTTGGGAAAGCAAACAGCACGGCATGATCGAGGTGGTACCTCGTCCGTGACCGTCTTGGCTTCATGTGTACAGGTGGTTCTAGCGCCGTGCCGTGTTTGCCGTACCTTTCCTTCCTGCCGTGCCCTTTTGTCCGCAGACTTCCCCAGGACTCGGGTTTGTTTCTCTTGATAACCACTGCCAGGCCAGTGTGTGTGATGCTTCCAGGTTGAACCTGTTATTCCTTTCTTTTTGCCATTATAATTGCCGGACAATGAATGGCTACTACGCAGCAGCAGCATCGAGGGCCTCGCTCTCCCACGAGGAGAAGCTCTCCCTCATCGACGAGCGGTCCCTCTCCGACGTGGAGAGCGAGAGCGGCAGGTCAGATCTCGACAACGGCCGCTTCCCGACGGTGCGGTGGGCCATGACGGCGAAGGCCTCCTGCAAGGGCCTGCGGTTGTCGTCGTGGAGCTCGCTGCTCCTGCGGACGGGCATCTTCATCCTCCCCAGCTTCCTTCACCACCGGTTCGTCCACAAGCCGCAGCGGACCGAGAAGCTCCACCCGACCGCGTACCTCGACGGCATGCGAGGCCTGGCTGCGCTGTTCGTCTTCTTCTGCCACTACGGGTACACGGCCTTTTTCATAGCCGAGGGCTACGGCCAATTCGACGCTCATTACGAGATATGGCGCCTGCCCTTCCTCCGGCTGTTCTACAGCGGGCCGTCCATGGTCTGCGTCTTCTTCGTCATCTCCGGCTACGCTCTTTCCCTGAAGCCCCTCAAGCAGATCCGCAGCCGCTCCTTCGACGGGTTCTCGGGCACGATGAGCTCGTTCGTCTTCCGTCGCTTCTTCCGCCTCTACCTGCCCCCCATGATCTCGACCTTCGGCATCCTGGTGCTCCTGCGGTACGGCGTCTTCGAGGGGACGCGGGACTTCGCGGACGACCCGACGTACATGCACAACGTGCACGAGCCGCACCCGCCGTTCCGGGAGGAGACGCTGCGGCAGCAGCTGCGGCTCTGGATGTGGGACATGTACAACTTCGTCCACATCTGGGGCTGGGAGAAGTTCGGCGGCTCCACGGGCTACGACGTGCACCTCTGGACCATCCCGGTCGAGTTCCGCTGCTCCATGATGCTGTTCCTCGTCCAGCTCGGCACCGCCCGCCTGCGCACCGCCGTGCGCTTCTCCTGCCTCGGCCTGCTCATGTGGTTCGTCCTCCGCAACGACCGCTGGGAGATGCTCCTGTTCCTCTGGGGCATGGCCCTCGCCGAGCTGGACCTCATCCGCGGGGCCCACAACCCCAGCGGGCCTCAACAGGCTCAGGATGCGCCCCCGCAGCTGCTCCCCCTCAGCGAGAAGGCGGAGGAGGACGAGGCGGCGCAACCGCGGTGGCGGCGCCCGGGCTGGGCCAGCAACCTGCTGTGGACGCTGCTGTCGGTGCCGGCGCTGTACCTGATGTCGGCGCCGGACGCGGGGCCCGAGGACGCCCCGGGCTATCGGTGGCTCGGGACGTGGATCCCCGAGTACTTCTCGGACCGGTACCGGTACTGGCAGGTGGTGGGGGCGGTGGCGTTCGTGGCGTGCGCGGCGCGGTCGGCGCCCTGGCGGCGCCTCGTCTTCGAGGCGGCGCCCGTGCAGTACCTCGGCCGCGTCAGCTACGCCGTCTACCTGATGCACGGCCCCGTCACGCACGCCGCCGGGCTGATCGTCCAGCGCGCCGCCTGGGGCCTCACGGGCACCGAGGGCCACCGCGCCTACGTCGGCGGCTTCTGGCTCGCCGCCGTCGTCAACATCCCCCTCGTCATTTGGGCCGCCGACGTCTTCTGGCGCGCCGTCGACGCCCCCACCGTCCGCTTCACCAAGTGGCTCGAGGGCAGGCTGTCCATCTCATAAGTACAGACAGTAACCTTAGGTACATACCTGCCCGGACCGGGACCAGACCGGCTTGCCGGGAACGAGAGTGAGTGGAAAAGGATATTGGATTGGAATTGAATATAACAAGCATGGAAATATCCTACCTACCCTGCCTGGAGTTAAGTGTGCACATATATGTAATACCTCCCTGTTCAGATGAAGGAGGAACAGGGGGAGGAACGCCGCCGGTACGGGACGTCCTCCGGAGACTTATAGAGCGAAGTAGCGATTTAAATAAATAATGTATAGAACATACGCTTTTGGCTTCTGGAGTATAGTGAGGTTCTGCTGCCCCCTAATCGTGGGGCTCCCTGCCTTCCTACACACTTGATAGATGGGTAGATTGAGGAACACCTCTCTAAACGTTCCAGTTGTTGCATAGCTGTCTTCTTTCTGCTCGTACCCGCAACTACCCGATACAGTGTTGGATACGGGCCTCCGCTGCATGGAGAGTCAACGAAGTTACGTATCGCGTACGCCGGTCATCCAATACCTAACACGAGGCGATTATGCCATCTTTTAAAAGCGCCCAGCCTTATTTCGTAGAGCGCAGGCCGACGGAATAGACCTCAGGAATGGAAAAGCCAAACATTATCGGATGTGCCTTGGGCGCTTGAACATCCAATAAAGGCATTATGGTGTTAGCCCATTCCCCCTTTTATCCGGCCTCGACTTAGTGCCCGTGTCGTACGTGGACCAATCGACCCCTTAGCCCGCCAACTCTTATCATGGCGATAGCAGTTTCTTATTTGTCTTGGCCGTCCCTACAGCCCAGCAGTGGTAAGGCTTAGGGCCAATGCCAGCCTTATGATGATATGTTCGGATACGATTCCCGCACCTCTGGGCACAGTTGCATGTGATCCGGAACCCAACGCGCAGAAGCTGCTGAGGCATACATACATACTTGGTAAGCATCCAAGCCGGCCACGTGTTTCGTGGCGCACCAATTCCATCCAAGCGCCTAACTCGAGGTCCTGTGGCACGGCATCTTATTAGCCCAGTGCATACGTGTGTGTGACCTTGGCGAGGCCGGGGCGCCGTGTTACTAAGGGAGGCGAGATAGATGTAAGCCGGCTGCATTCATAATACGGGTTTCGGGTGGATTACTGATGCCACTTGGCCTCTAGTAACTACAGAGAGGCCTGAAGATGAGGACGAGGTCCGGGATACGCATTCAAATGAACAGGGATAGCCGAACGTGGCGAATAGATATTCATATCGGCAGATTTCACCTTTAGCTGCTCGCCATTGTGTCGATGCAAATTTACGATACTATTCAACGGACCGGACAACACGACCAGAACTAGACCGGTAGTGGCAAAAGACTACCCGGGCAGGGGCTCGGGCATAGGCAGGCAACTCGATGGTGTTTTCTGCTTGACTTACGTAAAGATCTTACGACCTTGAACCCTGAAATTTTTCATCCGCCTGGATCCAAAATCGCTATGAGAATCACATGGAGTTTTGTGAGATACAATAACGTCTTCCGCTCTAGAGCAATATGCATATATATTAGGATACACTTGAGTCTTTTAACAACGTAGTATAGTGGGTATTAGAACGTAGACTCTTACAAGGAGCACCCGTAGCTTGTTTGAACTATAGCCATCTTCTGTCCTGCCGTGGTTCTCATCGATTGCTGTTTCTTTGTACTGATCTTTTCGCCCACCCGTCCCTCTCAGGCCCCTGGGCCAACTCAATGTGTTGTTTTACCGTGAATTGTGGTACATCGCTATTCCACTGGGGCCGTCTTACGTTTGAAGAGACCCCCGGTGTTATAGGAGCTGAAGTGGAATATGATCGCGACAACTAGCTGGTATGTTGTGGCGTGTTGGGCGGTAGTGTGAAGGACAATGGATATTCTATGTGGGACCGAGTAAATGTATGTACACACAAATTTGTGCCGCCTCTTGTATGTATGTGCCTGAAGAGCTCCCGGAGTGCCGCGGTCAAGTAATCCACGATCCACGGGGTTGCGCCTGAAATCCTCCCGGTAGTATGTTCTTTGGAGAAGAAGCAAGAGCCCTGGACTGTCGCCTCGCGAGCAGCAATGATGCCGGCCGCCACTGGTATTTGTCTAAACGCCTTCGAAATGCTCATCATGCAGTATGCTTCCCTTACCCCCCAAGCCCTCTCCATGCACCCACCCTAGTAGACGTGCCTCCTGTCTATCGAACCCTGTCCGCTGAAGAAGTGAAAGGAACCCGTAGATCAAGAACCGTACGCCGAAAAATGTGGTATAGATTCGTTATGTCGTTGATCACGTATGCCGAGTCCTCTTCCCATCTCTCCCAAATACGTCCTTTCCAAACCCTAAACTCCCCACGTCAAATAATTCGGCAAAGTTTATGGATCGCTTTTGCCCAGCACCCTTGCCGAGATGAGCTGATTGCAGGCTGGATGGTCTTGGCCTCGTGCCTCGCTTGTTGTTGCGTGTGCGGGCCGAGTGAGGGACTGAAACGGTCGAGGAGCCTTGGGGAGTGTTGTCGTTCGGTCTACTCGCATCGGAGAGATCGAGGTTTTCCAGATTTAGGTATGAGTCTTGCGGGTATGGGTGTGACGACTGAAAGGTGAAGTTCTCTTGGGTCGGGACAGTAACCATTTGTGGCTCCTCTGCGACGGGAGAGACGCTGCTCTGATGGGATAAAGGGGGCGCCGATTCGTTTCGCAAAGGGGGCAAGTGTGTGGTATTGTTCGAGCGATGCAGTTCTGGAGAGGGCGCCCTCTCGTTCTTATCCACCTCCTCGTCGCTTTCCATCCCCGGGGGTGACGCATCCTTGCCTTCGAGACGCTCGGTGGCCCACCTCCGAATTTGCCACCCTTCGCCGTCGCACAAGCCGATGCTGCGCTTGTCAAGAAAGGCCAGGAGATCGTCGAGACAATCCTGATAGCCGTCGGCTCGAGCCTTGGCTTGGGCTGCGACCGACGTTTTATACAACTTCGTTACAGAAAGTGCGGCTGCTTTGAAAGAGTCGAGCAGCTGTTCGGGGGAGTCGGAACTAACGGCATTCTTCGCCGGCGAAGATCCTCTCATTGCATCCATATTGGTTTCACTCGCAGCTCACGGTGGGATAGAGATATTGGAACGATGATAGAGCGGTGGACGGAGTCGAGTCACAGATTGCCTCCCTTTGGGTATTTTTCTTTTCCGCTGGCTTCGGTGGGGCGGAGGGTTGGCGGGCAGGTGGGCCGAAATCGACGACGAATGGCAGAGGCGGGCTTGGGGCTAGGCTGGATGGGCGAAAACGGACGGGGTGTCAAAGGACGAGGGTAAGATATAAGCAAGGGAGCGGTGTCTTTCACTAAGCGACTGGAGATTACTCGACACGAGAGAGAGGACGCTGTGTGTCAGCCCACAATAGAACACTAGATCACAGGCGGTGGGAAGGATGTCGGATGGAAGCTCGATTGATTGAATTGATTGTTGATGATGAGAAGTGGTTGTAGTCGTAGTGGTGGTGATGACGGGAGTTTCGATAGCCGGCTGCTGGTGCTTGGTGGATCATTGCCAGTGGCACACGGGCCATATCTTGGCCCCGATGCTTTTATTAGTGTGCGGCGATTGTGGCACCCCGCCGGAAAGAAACCGCAGGTGTTCTTTTGTTGCTGCTGGGGCTGGGAATACCTTGGTACCTACCTACCACGCCAGGATCACTACCCAAGCAGCCAAGCTGCTAATGGGTTAGAAGTGAGTTCAAATCAGGTTGGATGAGTGCATATAATGCAGGTCAATATGTACAATATCTAATCACGTACATCCCACTTGATATAAATAAAAAAAATACATGTACGCGTGTATACCAGGTGTAAATACCTAGGTAAGTAAGTACCTCGTTCTGATTTGATTGGAAATTGAAGCCGAGGTCGTTGGAACCGAGATACCTACTACTTAGGTACACTTTGATACTCGAGTGTCTGCAATAAGGATCTACTGTATGTTCTAAATATTATGAGGCTCAGTTCTAATAGAAGAAGCAAGCACTGATTCTAGCATCTGCTTCGTTTCTTGTCTCACACACGGTAAAATCAATTAAGAGAAAATGTTGATTGCATTCTGCCATGAATTCTGAAAGGCTATATGAAGTCATTCAGGTGTAGGATGCCTCTACTTGGAACTGCCCAGGTGGGCACCTGATACCTGATGCCCGGGATCCTGAGCTAAGCTTGATAAGGCTTAGATAGATACCTTACATGATCTGTGAAGTAACTCCGTACATTGGAATGGGCTACATTGATTTCAGTGTATGGGACCGCGGCGCGGTAAGTACATTGATCCGGCCAATGATAGGTGCTGGCCCGGCGCATGCAGGTGCTTGAGGTAGGTACATCGTAGTTGCACGGAAACCACGAAAGATAGCCGCACTTGCCCACTTTCGATTAGATATTCATCCCTACAACCTCTAAACTTCTACCTCTGAATGCCGTTTTGACTTTTCATCCTCCCATCACCACAAGCGCGTTCTCCTCTTCATACCCACGCGTTTTCCTACACTGTCCATCCAACACATCTCCCCCCATCACAGGCGGTTGATTTGTGAACGCCTTGACAGATCTGTGGAGTTTGTACACTTACACCGGCGACCTTGTCGCGTCGCACTCCTGAGTCGCGTTGCACCTTTCGATCACACAACTCACCACAATGGCGCCCCCTCGCGCGAAGGCCGGCGCAGTCGACACTGACGCGTCCATGTCCGATGCTCCAGACCCGGTCGCCAACCGCTCAGAGGAAATGGTAAGCGCGATTGCGAATATTGCCCCGGCCTACATTATGGCTATCGCCTTGGATGTCCATTGAAACGTTGCTAATACTAAGCCTACTGCCCAGGAGGTGGATGAGACACCCGATTACACCGATTCTGACACAAACCCCAACACCACAGCTAGCAGCGTTGCTGGAGATCTGGCCGATGGCCGTAAGAAGCGTTCTGAGGCAAACCAGTTGCGGAGAAGCATATTTGGCAAGAAGCATGACTTGCTAGGAGAATCAAAGGTACGAGCAAGACTGAATGAAAGAACTGGGGCCCATAGTGAATTGCCACGCTGACCGCAATATAATTATAGGAAGATGACAGCATTCGGAGATTCCGTTACCTCTTAGGCCTAACAGACCTTTTCCGACACTTCATCGAGACGAATCCGAACCCGAAGATCCGCGAGGTTATACACGAAATTGATCGCCAAAACGAAGACGCGGCCAAGTCCAAAAAGAAGAATGTTCGCCAAGGTGGCGCTTCCACGGGCAGAGCTCGTCGCACGGAAGCTGAAGAGGACGCCGAGTTGCTTAAGGATGAGAAGCATGGTGGATCTGCCGAGACTGTATTCCGAGAGTCGCCGCCGTTCGTCCATGGACTTATGAGAGACTACCAGATTGCCGGCTTGAACTGGCTGATTTCCCTCCACGAGAACGGAATTTCGGGTATTCTTGCCGACGAGATGGGTTTAGGAAAGACATTGCAGACTATCTCCTTCCTGGGCTACCTACGACATATTATGGATATCAAGGGTCCCCACCTCATCATTGTGCCGAAGTCTACTCTCGACAACTGGAAGCGCGAGTTTGCCAAGTGGACACCGGACGTTAATGTCCTCGTTCTACAAGGCGCAAAGGATGAGCGCCATACCTTGATCAACGAGCGCCTAATCGATGAGAAGTTCGACGCCTGCATTACTAGCTACGAGATGGTCCTTCGCGAGAAAGCCCACTTGAAGAAGTTTGCGTGGGAGTACATCATCATTGATGAGGCGCACCGCATCAAGAACGAGGAGTCTTCTCTCTCACAGGTCATTCGTCTCTTCAATTCACGAAACCGACTCCTGATTACTGGAACGCCGCTTCAGAACAACCTTCATGAACTCTGGGCCCTCCTGAACTTCTTGTTGCCCGATGTCTTTGGCGACAGTGAAGCTTTTGATCAGTGGTTCTCGGGCCAAGACGCAGACTCGGACGTGGTCGTTCAGCAACTCCACCGAGTCCTACGGCCTTTCCTACTTCGTCGTGTGAAGGCTGATGTCGAGAAGAGCCTCTTGCCGAAGAGAGAGGTTAATCTGTACATTGGCATGGCCGAAATGCAAGTCAAGTGGTACCAGAAGATCCTCGAGAAGGATATCGACGCCGTCAATGGCGCTGGAGGCAAGCGAGAATCAAAGACTCGACTGCTCAATATTGTCATGCAGCTGAGGAAGTGCTGCAACCATCCTTACCTCTTCGAGGGCGCCGAACCTGGCCCGCCCTATACGACTGATGAGCACCTTGTCTACAACTCGGGGAAGATGGCTCTGCTGGACAAACTCCTGCGTCGATTGCAAAAGCAAGGCAGCCGTGTCCTGATATTCTCACAGATGAGTCGTCTTCTAGATATCCTTGAGGATTACTGCGTCTTCCGAGAGTACAAGTACTGCCGTATTGACGGAGGCACCGCACACGAAGACCGAATTGCCGCGATCGACGAGTACAACAAGCCGGACTCGGACAGATTCGTGTTTCTCCTCACAACCCGTGCTGGTGGTTTGGGAATCAACCTGACTAGCGCTGACATTGTTATTCTCTACGACAGTGACTGGAACCCTCAAGCTGATCTCCAGGCCATGGACCGTGCGCATCGAATCGGCCAAACAAAACAGGTTGTGGTTTACCGATTTGTTACCGAGAATGCAATCGAGGAGAAGGTCCTGGAGCGAGCGGCACAGAAGCTCCGCCTCGACCAGCTAGTCATTCAGCAAGGCCGTGCCCATCCTGGGGCCAAGGGGCCCGCGGGCAAGGACGAACTGCTAGACATGATCCAGCATGGTGCTGAGAGAGTCTTCCAGACTAAAGGTGCGACTGGAGTGGTCGCCAAGGGTTCCGAATTGAATGATGACGACATTGAGGACATCTTGTCCAAGGGTGAGAATCGCACGAAGGAGCTCAATGCCAAATACGAGAAGCTTGGTATCGACGATCTACAGAAGTTCACTTCAGAGTCTGCTTACGAGTGGAATGGTGAGAATTTTGGTGGCCGCAAGAAAGACATTGGCATCAACTGGATCAACCCCGCCAAGCGTGAGCGAAAGGAGCAATCTTACTCCGTCGACAAGTTCTACAGACAGGCCATTTATGGCACGACCAAGGCAGAGGCTAAGCCGAAGGCGCCTCGAGCACCAAGGCAGATCGCCGTTCATGATTATCAGTTCTATCCTCCACGACTTCGGGATCTGCAGGACCGCGAGACAGCTTATTACCGGAAGGAGATTGGCTATAAGGTTCCCTTGCCTGACGGTGACGAAGATAACTTGTCCGAGCGGGAGGCGGAACGCGCGTTGGACCAGCAAGAAATCGACAATGCCACTCCACTAACCGAGGAGGAGCAGGAGGAAAAACAGAAGTTGTCGACCCAAGGTTTTGGCGATTGGAACAAGCGAGATTTCCAACAGTTCATCAATAGCTCGGGTCGTTACGGGCGCCACGACTATGACAAGATTGCTCAAGATGTAGACAGCAAGACCCCTGCGGAGGTCAAAGCATATGCCAAGGTCTTCTGGCAGCGATACACCGAGATCGCAGAATACAACAAGCACTTACAGGTCATCGACTTGGGTGAAGAGCGGATGCGCAAGACCGAGCACCAACGGAAGATGTTGCGCAAGAAGATGCAACAATACCGCGTGCCGTTGCAACAGATGAAGATTAACTACTCAGTTTCGACGACCAACAAGAAGGTCTACACTGAGGAGGAGGACAGATTCCTCCTAGTAATGTTGGATCGATATGGCATCGATTCTGAGAATATTCATGAGCGAATCCGTGATGAGATCCGCGAGAGCCCTCTATTCCGGTTTGACTGGTTCTTCTTGAGCCGCACGCCCATGGAGATCAGCCGTCGATGTACTACCCTTCTCACTACTATTGTGAAGGAATTTGAGGATGTACACCCGACGAAGACGAACGGCGTCAACGGCAAGGGCAAGAGAGAGCCCGATGATGAGGAGAATGACGAGGACAGCATCCTCGGAATGGCACCAGCTAAGAAGAAGACCAAGGGAGGCGTCAAGGTACGCTACTCGTCACTGTTGAATTGCGTGGGAAGAAGTGCTAATGCGAGTACAGAACAAAGCTCTAGATAATGTGAAAAGCGGCAGCAAGGCTGCCTCAGCGACACCCTCCTCCCGAGCTTCCAGCGTCGTTTCAACCAATTCAGCGACTACGTCAAAGACGAAGGCTAAGGGCAAGAAGAAATGATCGAATTTTGCTAGAGCAGCAAGTGTTTGCTAGTTCGGTAAAGGATCGCGTATACTTCAAAGCTGGTGTTGCATGCCTGTCGAGCTGGACTTCAGATCGCGAGGGATTTCTGCTGTCTTCACGTCGCTTTTGAGTTTACGACCTCCGCACTAGACTATTCTTTGTCTGCGACAAGACCGTTAGGGCATTCGTAAAGGGGAAAGGGGGTATACTACGGCGTTATGATGTTGCGTTCCCCCCTTTGATGATGGAGTTTCCATGATGTGGCAATGACCAATGCTTTCCTCCAGATGCCGTGTATTGTTGGTTATGGCCGTAAAGTCCCAGAGTCGAGTGGTGGTTAGCTAGCCGAGGAGATATTGCGATGTGTGAAGGGACACATATGTGCTGTGCTGGACCTGCCACCTGTTGGGCAGGCAAAAATGTATGGTAGAGTTGCCTCCTTGATGAACCAACAATGAATTCGCGTTGAATGAACATGCTACGGTCTTTTCGTAATGGTGATTGACTCCTACATTCCCGGAGTATTACGGTGGCCCACCAAGCAGGGGTTAGGGAGAACAGATGTTGCAAACGGTACATCTAACCCCAAACACCAGATGGGACGAATCACATAGTAAAGGAGACAACTAGCTGTTGTGGAATCGTCATGCTTCAAAGTCAGGTATCGCGATTACAAACGAGGACGTCTGCCTATCTATCTAAACCTGTTGTTTTCGCTCGGACTCGTCCTTTGGGGGGTTTTTTTTTTCTTCTTCTTCTTCGACTGTACCTGAAAAGAAGAAGAAGGGAGAACAAGAAAAAATATCTCGAAATCGCAATTCCCGCGAAACGCCATAAGCCTCCCTCCCCGGCCTTTCTTTCCCGATGCAATGCATGGCACATGCTTTAACTTAGCTTTACGAAAATAACGAACAACGCCGGAATCTTCTTCTTCTTCTTCTTCTCCCTCTTCATCTCCCTTTTCTTTCCTCTCTTGCTCGCCTTTCCCTCCGTACCAACAACCAACGCTTCCTTTTCCCCTTTTCCCTTATCCATTTTACTTAGAGTACCGCGTTTATCAGCGAACCGGACAGGAAGGCGGCGGGGGAGACGAGGCGGCTATCCTATAGCCGGTTGGCGTTCTGCCGCTCGCGCTCGACCTCGTAGAGGAAGTCGAAGTAGTTCTTGTCGAAGTGGTGGATCCGCACGTAGCCGTCCTCTCCGCCGCTGGCGTACATCTTGCCCGTCGGGTCCGCCGCCACCGTGTTCTGCAGACATCGTCTTGTTAGAGGTCATCGCTACAGATGAAAACATATATACACCAATGTAGATATGTCAGAGGAGCAGAGCATAGACGTACCAGAGGACCGAAGTGGCCCCTCACGCGGCCGATCTCGTTCTCGAAGATCTTGTGGTAGAAGCGGGCCTCGAACTTGCCCTGGCGGGTCGAGGTGGTGGTGACGTCCATGGCGGCCTGACCGCCGCCGAGGATCACGTAGTCCTTCTTGGGGGTGATGGCGGCGCTGTTGAGCGGCGTGTCGCAGGGGTACGTCTTGAGCGGCTGCAGGTCGCGGGCGGCCATGAGCCGCGCCGTCTTGTCCTTGGACGCCGTGATGAAATACGTGTGGTCGGGCGACCACTGCAGGTCCGTCACCTGCTGGTTGAGCTCGTGGATCGGCACGTTGTCGAGCTGATCGCCGGTCTGTAGATTCATCGTCAGCCTAAAGAACCCTTGTCGACGAATACCTTCCGTTTCCGCCGTTCCAATTTTTCGTCCTCTTCTTTCCTTCTGGCCAAAAATCCTCCTCATCCTTGGGAAGCTATGAGATAAAATAAAGATAAAAAAATAAAAATAAAAAACTCACCTTCGCATCGTACTGGGAGACGGAGCCGTCCTCGTGGCCGGCGATGATGTACTTGTCGAGGTAGCTCCAGCCGGCGACGGTGGCCTTGCTCTCGTCGCAGACGATGGTCATCTCGCGCTCGTCGCTCTGCTCGGCGTCGACGTCGGGCACGACGTTCAGGACGACGATGGTGCCGAGGTGGCCCATGCGCTTCTCGGTGACGCCGAGCAGGCGGCGGCCGTCGGAGGAAAACTCGACGCGCTTGACGGCGGTGGGGAAGTCCCAGGTCTTGAGCAGCCGGCCCGTCTTGATCTCCCACAGCCGGATCGTGTTGTCGGCGCTGCCGCTCGCGATGAAGGTCGAGCTCGGGTCCACGTCCACCGTCCAGATGGCGCCCTGGTGGCCCTTGTACGTGCCCAGCCGCTCGCCGTTGTGCGAGAACCACACGCAGATCTGCTGGTCCTTGGATACGGAGAAGAGGAGGTCGCCGTCGGGGTTGAACCTGCGGAAAGAGAGGTGCGCAAGCTGGTTAGTCTGCTGTTCGCGGGGCAATACCGTCGTCTTCCACATGCGTCGCATATGTGCGTGTACGGTTGATACGAAAAAGCCATAGTGAAACGTACTTGATCTGGGTCAGGGCCCGTTCGTGGCCTGACAGAAGGATAGGTCTCATGTTGGCGGTTTTGCTGGTATGGTACTCTATCGCTCTCTTACTCAGGTATCGTCACCGGGAAGTTTGGGGTTGTATGGAGTTTTTGAACGATTTGTGCGTGGGGCAAAGATTCTCGCATTTGCGACTGCCCCACCCCATGCCACCTTCTGAGGCGCATCACGTGACTTTCAGGCGAAGGTTACCTACTGCTAATTGCCCCGTAGCAGGGAATGAAATTCAGGGCTCTGTGCCGCTGAGCGCCGCCTAGGTGTTCGTGTTAATTAGTCACTGAGACCCCCTGTAACCGGCACTTGGCAGAGTATTTACAGGCAAAATCGCAATACAAGATTCCTCCAATGCCGTATGCCGAGTCTCATCTTCTCCGGGCTTCCAGGCTACACTATGCGAGCGGCGAAGCTCTTACTCATCCCAACCGGCCAAGGGCCATTCGTCTTGCCAGGCCCCTTGCCTCGACGTCGCAACGCTGTGACACATCTATACTCAAGACGGAATGCCCTTAGCTAAGTACTCGAGGGACGTTTGGCAACACTCTGCGATGACCCCGATCTATAGGGCAAGTATAGCTATACCTATAGCTATACCTATAGCATATATCATTGATATATAGGATTGATGGCTCCCGTTTGCCAGCTTTGATTCTATCGCTTCTTTACAAGCATTCTCCAGCGTCTATATACCTAGAACACTCCATATATATTCTTTGACTTCAGCATCTTTGGAAATCCTTCTTGATACTGTTTTGCTTGGTTATCTACGGCCACCCATAGGCAACCTAAGGCACAGCTCAAGGTTACCTAAGGCACTATACTAGACTCTTTGGCGTCACCCAGTCCCTTGCAGCAGTCCTGAAGCCAGCCCAACCCTATCCTAAAAGGCGCTATCCTAATGAGACTTAGGGGATTCTCTGGTTGAGTCATTGGACAGTCATTGGATACAGATAGTGACGCCGCAGTTTGATAAGACCTGTGAAGCAAAAGACTCATTGGCCAGGTAGTTGAGATTTCGGTTGGATGTTTGGCAGATATGACTCTATCGACAAGTGTCAGCCATGGCTTGTCTCTGCCAACCCCGAAATCAGTGCCATTGATCTTGTCTGCAAGGTCTGCGAGGTCTGCAAGGTCTGCAAGGTCTACCAGGTTACCGCGGCCAGTCCCAGTCGCACGCGACATCGTCACACCCAGTCAGCCCATCATTTCCAGTGCGCTGGGTATCCGTAGCCGCACCCGAAAATCCTGCAGATCCTCAAACTTTGGTCTGTCCCTCCTCCCGGTTCAGCCCGCTCGGCCGTTCAGATTCACCGCCCGAGCCCCCGCCAATTTACGATACCGGACACGCTTGACAGCTTCTAGCGTCTACGAGCAATTCGACCCTGGCTTACTTAGCTGCTGCTCAACTATCGCAAAACCCGCTGCGCTGAGTGATTCCTTGTTCGCATCACCGTCGCTTGTCTGCCGTAGGAATTTTGCATCACAGAGCTACCCCGCCATGACTGCCACAAGGCTGGACGGGACGGCCATTGCGAAGAAGATCCGCGAAGGGCTTGCCGTCGAGATCGCTGAGAAGCAGAAGATCAACCCCAAGTACCAGCCATGTCTCAAAATCATCCAAGGTATACACGCTTCTTGTGCTGTCTCTGGCGGGTCGTGATGCTAATGTTATTGGTTCTATATAGTTGGCGATAGATCTGATTCTTGTGTGTTCTGACTCCCCCCCCAATACCCACAGCTGTTCCACAACTAATTGCCTCATAAGCGACCTATGTTCGCATGAAACTAAAGGCTGCCCAGGAGGTAAGCGCCCAATTGCTATTATGACCCGTCTTCATTTCATGGCCTAATAGTTATTGTGACTCATAAAGGCCAATATCAGCTGCGAGCTTCTGCATTACCCTGAAACCATCACTGAAGCAGAGCTCTTGGCAAAACTACACATTCTGAACAGCAATGCTACGGTACATGGCCTCCTGGTCCAGCTGCCCCTGCCAAAGCATATTGATGAGTATACCATCACTTCAGCAGTAGCCGATGAGAAAGATGTCGATGGCTTTGGCACCATTAACATCGGCGAGCTCGCCAAGAAGGGCGGTCATCCGTTCTTTGTTCCATGCACCCCCAAAGGTGTCATGGTCCTTCTGCAGGAAGCAGGTATGGACCTGAAGGGCAAAGATGCCGTCGTTCTTGGCCGGAGTGACATCGTTGGCAGCCCGGTCAGCTACCTGTTGAAGAATGCCGATGCAACTGTCACCGTCTGTCACTCCAAGACCCATGGGCTGGAGCAGAAACTCAAGGGGGCAGACATTGTTATCGCTGCCATTGGCAAACCTCACTTTGTCAAGGGAGAATGGCTTAAGCCGGGTGCCGTAGTCATTGATGTAGGTACCAACTATATCCCTGATGCATCCAGAAAGTCTGGCCAGCGACTCGTCGGCGACGTCGAATTCGAATCGGCCTCCCAGGTAGCCTCCTACATCACGCCAGTCCCGGGCGGTGTCGGCCCCATGACAGTAGCCATGCTATTGCAGAATGTCGTCGACGCCACCACCATGTATTTTGAGCGGCAAAAGCAGAGACGCATCGTGCCCTTGCCCATCAACCTGAAGACTCCGGTCCCGTCTGATATCGAGGTTTCAAGATCACAGCCGCCAAAGCTCATTACGAAAATTGCAGAGGAAGTCGGTATTGCGCAGCATGAATTGGAGCCTTATGGCGCGTACAAAGCCAAGGTCGACCTTACTCTGCTTAAGCGCCTTGAGCATCGTCGGAACGGCCGTTATGTTGTAGTCACCGGCATTACTCCCACGCCCTTGGGTGAAGGCAAATCGACAACAACTATGGGTCTGGCGCAAGCGTTGGGCGCCCATCTTGGCCGACTTACCTTCGCAAACGTCCGTCAACCCAGCCAAGGTCCTACCTTCGGTATCAAGGGAGGCGCGGCGGGAGGCGGATACAGCCAAGTCATTCCGATGGACGAGTTCAACCTGCACCTAACTGGTGATATCCACGCCATAACGGCAGCGAACAACCTCCTTGCCGCTGCCATCGAAACTCGTATCTTCCACGAGAACACACAGAAAGACGGGCCTCTTTACAGGAGACTCGTGCCGGAGAAGAACGGGGCGAGGAACTTTGCCCCGGTGATGTTCCGGCGACTGAAGAAGCTGGGCATCGACAAGACCGACCCCAACGAGCTCACCGAGGAGGAGATCAGCCGCTTTGCTAGGCTGGACATCGACCCGGAAACCATCACCTGGAGACGAGTCTTGGACGTGAACGACCGGCACCTGCGGGGAGTTACCGTTGGTACCGCGGCGACGGAAAAAGGCCAGACTCGCAACACCGGCTTCGACATCTCGGTTGCCAGCGAGTGCATGGCTATTCTCGCCATGAGCACGAGCCTCGCAGACATGCGAGAGCGTCTGGGGCGGATGGTCATCGCGACCTCGCGATCCGGCGACCCGATCACGTGCGACGACATCGGGGCCGGCGGCGCACTGACGGCGCTCATGAAGGACGCCATCAAGCCCAACCTGATGCAGACGCTGGAGGGCACGCCGGTGTTCGTGCACGCGGGGCCCTTCGCCAACATCAGCATCGGCAACAGCTCGATCCTGGCCGACAAGATGGCGCTCAAGCTGACGGGCACCGAGGCCGACGAGGACCACGCCACCAAGGCCGGCTTCACCGTCACCGAGGCCGGCTTCGACTTCACCATGGGCGGCGAGCGCTTCTTCAACATCAAGTGCCGCGCCTCGGGCCTCGTGCCCGACGTCGTCGTCATCGTCGCCACGGTGCGCGCCCTCAAGGTGCACGGCGGCGGCCCGCCCATCGCCCCGGGGGCCGCCCTCGACCCCGTGTACAAGGAGGAGAACGTCGAGGTCCTGCGCAAGGGGTGCGTCAACCTGAAAAAGCACATCGAGAACGCCCGCGCCTACGGCTGCCCCGTCGTCGTGGCCGTCAACAAGTTCGCGACGGACACGGACGCCGAGATCGCCGTCGTGCGCGAGGAGGCCGTGGCGGCCGGCGCCGAGGACGCCATCCTGGCGAACCACTGGGCCGAGGGCGGCAAGGGGGCGGTGGACCTCGCGCGGGGCGTGGCGGCGGCCTCGGAGAAGCCGAAGGACTTCCGCCTGCTGTACGACGTCGACGGCACCGGCTCGGTGCAGCAGCGCATGGAGGCCATCTGCCGGCAGATGTACGGGGCGGCGGCGGTCGAGTTCAGCGAGCTGGCGCAGAGGAAGGTCGACGCGTACACGCGCCAGGGCTTCGGCAACCTGCCCATCTGCGTCGCCAAGACGCAGTACTCGCTCTCGCACGACCCGAACCTCAAGGGCGCGCCCACGGGGTTCACCGTCCCCATCCGGGACGTGAGGATGGCCGCCGGTGCCGGGTATCTGTAAGTTTGCTACTCTCTCTCTCTTTCACTCTCTGCTCCAAAGTTTTGAGATGATATGGCAATGGATTGCTGACGGGCCGGAAATAGGTACGCCCTCGCGGCGGACATCCAGACGATCCCCGGCTTGCCCACGGCTCCGGGATACCTGAACGTCGACGTCGACACCGAGACGGGCGAGATCCAGGGCCTTTTCTAGACGTAGTATATATGCACCTAGATGATTCTTTTTCTTCGGTTTATGGTTGCGTTATCGCAGGAAAATCACGGTACGAGTCCGGAGACATAGACCCAGCATTGCTCGATAAATTCATTCATAGGGGGGAGTCCGCGCGGGCATGGTTCCGGCCGCTTCAACGCAGTCGGGACCGCACATGTTTCAACAGTAGGTAGACCAGCATTTCGGGGGCCGGTGGTGGTGGTGGTGGTGGTGCTCATCATGGGCTGGTTACGGGGACTAGAGATAAAGACAGTGGTGTATAAAAAGAGAAGCACTGGGCGGCGTAGATGATGTTTAGCTGTGCATGATACCTTCAACGGCGATAAATGAGAATATACAAGTTTGCATTTAGACAAATATAACAGGTCTAGGGACTCCTATCTTTCAGACTGAATAGCCGAAGCTAAACATAGGCCACGATATACCTCCCATAACGTACCCCAGTCACCCGAGAGTTGCGCAGGCATCTACTCCGTATACACAGACTCTCCTGCCCATCGCGCTAAATATATCTAACGGTATCTCGTATATCAAAAACATGGGACAATGGACTGATGACGCCCTCATCGTACGCAAGTGGCCGGCTTCTCGATCCCACAGTCCGTTCTCATATCCCGAGCCCCATTTCCAGTGTGTCGGAACGAGCAAGGGACAGAGAGACGGCAAGGCATGAATAGTCGAGGTGGTTCGAGCCAGCCAGCCAGCCTACGGGAACGCATTCATTCGTCTGATGCGACCCCCCCTACAAAAGCAACCAATTGAATTACACCGTTGCCGGCGCGGGCTTACCCCATCGAGGAAAATCATCAGGGCCGTCGAGGAGCAGCAGCAATATAGATGAGGATGCGACGCAGGGATTGGAGCCTCTTGGGGTCTCGTTCTGCGACTTGTGATTGGTGGGAATCGGGGCCATCGACGCCGGGATTCGTGGTTTTCTGTTTCACGCCGCCTCGCGAACCCCATTCCGCGTCGAAGTTAGGCAGTTCCAGAAAAAGCGAACCCGGTCCACCGCCGAGACGCTACACTAGCACCGTTCCGGCTCGAGCTCCCGACAGACAGCTGTGGTGGTGAGAGAGCACCCGAGGGCGATGTCGAGGTTGTTGATATATAAGGAGGTCGAGGCGTCTCGCCTCCTCCCCCTCCTCCTCGAGATCGAGTAAGTCTCTGCCTTCCAGTCTTCTTCCTCTTCCTCTTCCTCCTTCATTGCTGCTGTAGCCTTTGCGCTTGCGCCGTTCTTTTCGACCCAGACATATATATATACACGGTCTTCACATTCGTTATACCCCGGCGGTGATCTATTCTTGACATATCTTACCTTCCCGTCCAATCCTTCTCACCCAACCGAGCTTATCTATCATCACACGTCACACACCACACTCTCACCGCAGCCATCATGCGCCCCGCCACACCCGCCCTCCTCGCGCTCGCGGCCGTCCTCGTGCCCGCGGCGCAGGCGCACTACAACTTCGAGGCGCTGATCGTGAACGGCAACGCGACGGCGGCGTACGAGTACGTGCGGCGGACGACGAACGCGAACTCGCCGATCACGGACGTGGCGTCGGACGACCTCGTGTGCAACCAGGGCGGGCTCGACGCCTCCATCATGGCCAGGACGTCGACGCACGCGGTGGCGCCGGGCGACGAGGTCGGCTTCGCCGTCAACGCGGAGATCGGGCACCCGGGCCCGCTGGCCGTGTACCTGTCGCGCGCGCCCGACGGCACCGACGCCAGGGACTACCGGGGCGACGGCGACTGGTTCAAGGTGTACGCGCTGACGACGTCGGCCGTCACCGGCCAGGGCCTGCAGTGGGCCACGTACCCGGGCGGCGCGGGCGTCAAGAACTTCACCTTCGCGCTGCCGGCGGACCTGCCCGCGGGCCAGTACCTGATGCGGGCCGAGCACGTGGCGCTGCACGGGGCGTCGGAGAAGGGCGGCGCGCAGTTCTACGTCGGGTGCGCGCAGCTCTCGGTCTCGGGGTCCGGGTCCGGCTCCCCGTCCCCGACCGTCAAGATCCCCGGCGTCTACGCCGGCGACGAGCCCGGCCTCGTCATCAACATCTACTACCCGGTCCCCACGTCCTACACGGCCGCGGGCCCCGCCACCTGGCCCGGCGCCTGCGAGGACCACACCGCCAACCTCGCGGGCCAGGCCTCCGACGGCGACTGCACGGGCTCCTCCGGCTCTGGCTCCGGTTCTGCGAGTGGAAACAGCAGCAGTGCGCCCGCCGCCACATCCACCGCGGCTGCTCAGTCCACGAGCGCCGCATCGAAGCCCGCTACGTCGGCGACGGCACCCACCAGCGCCGGCGCTGCGCAGAAGTCCGCCGTAGCCTCTTCCACAGCGTCCAGCGCGGCCGGCGGCGCCTCGGGCCTGCCGTCCGAGTTCACGCTCAACGAGCTCGCCACGTGGCTGCAGCAGTACAACACGGGGTCGGGCGCGTCGCGGCGCCGCCACGTGCGCGACTTGCTTCACCTGTAAGCTGGCTGACTGCTGGGCGTTGATGACAAGGGACAGATAGATATCTAGTTGATTTTCAGTAGCAGAGTAGCATTTATGGGGACAGAGGAATGGCAAGGAAGGGAGATGTTTACCACTCCCTAGGAAGATTTCCTCTATATGGAGGGAGATGACGATTTTTTATTCTCTTGTGGATATGCATGGATGTATATATTTATGTGCGTATATATGTGACTTCGCGTTTTACATACCAATTCCGACGTATGATGAACGTATACCAAGCACTGCAATGTTTTCACCAGACAATGAAGTATGACTCGGCCAATTAGATAATTCCTGACCTCCATATTAAGGCACGGCGTTCTAATTTGCCATCTAGCATCATGATGTTCAATAGCTGATGATTTTTATAGACAGCTATGGGAGTTCATGTCTCTTCTAACTACCTAGGTAGTAATCCCCTTTTCGTGTCGAGAACTTTTTTTCCGGTGGTGGTGAATCAAGTGTTTGTCCATGAATAGATAGAACGTCGCATTTTTAGAATGAAAAAGAAAAGAAAAGAATAAAAGGAAGTGGAAGGGTACTCAATCCCAAGACAAGAGGCCTGCTATACACAGCAGCATAGCAGCATAGTACGCGGTGTCCTAGGTAGGTTTCATCTTGAGCTATCGGGCTCTAGTCTCCGAGGTCTTTGAATCTTCGCGGCAAGAAGCTCCCGAGCAATCATATCCCTTCGTAAGTAGCAAAGCTATGAGGTCCCCCATATAGCTCATACTCTCATTTCAGGTAGACAGGTCAGCACTTCTATATTACCTAAGGAGGTAATGATGCGAACCCGAGGAAGTCTTCGTATTATTGCAACATTAGCAACGCAGTAGATACTCATTACCGGTTGCTCATATCCCGAATCAGTCTCATAACGCGACACCAACAGCACCCGACGTTCACCAGAAAGATGTCCTCAACCAAATTTTATTCAGCTACAGCATGGCACACGCTCCGCATATTTTGCTCGAGCCCCTTCGACCGACGATGGCGAAAGTTCACCTATACAATTGTAGGCAGTTTCTCTCTCCCCCTCTTCGGATATACATGTACTAACAAGCGAGCAAGCAGCGCGTGCCGGCAAGCAAGCAGGTAGATCGATCGACCCCACCACGGATCAAAGCTATCAAGCTGATGCCCTCGAAAGAAACCGTGAAGTGGGTTCCTGAATCTACTTGATGTTTTCCTTCTCCTTTCTCCCTCCATTCTTCCCTTCCTTCCTTTCCAGTTGAAACAAATGACACTAAAACCATATATTCCCCGGTGACGAGCCAGTCTACCCTCGCCCACTTATGTCCTCGGAACGCCGTCCTGTGTGTGTGTGAAAATGTGTGAGTGTGAATGTGAGAATCCATTATTACCCTAATAATGTTTTGTTCCGAAACAAGAAAAACAACAAAACGCCAATGCAGCCCGCCTGGCTCGGCTTGTGATTCCCAAGACAACCGTGTTCTTTTTTTTTCGCACGAAGTCTATCGAGCAAAGAACCGTAGAAGAAGATATAAAATCGTAACTCGTTGACCAACACCTTCCCCCCATTCATACAGCCACACACTGCCCTCATATTAAAAAATTCGAGCTCGCATCACCGAGGATATCTATCACCAGTCTACTGTAACTTGGCGTGCCCTTCACGCCGCCGGAGAAACAGCAACCTTCTTCGGCTCAGGCTGTTCTGAGTTCGCAGTGCCCGGCCCTTCGTCCAACGGCCGCTTCTGTCCCGCAATCTGGTCGACGACGCCTGCACTGGGCGGCGCTGGGCTCGACATATTGGGCACGGGCGCGGGTGTTGCCGGCTTGGGAACTGGTTCGGGATGTTCGGTGCCTGCAGCGGCGGCGCCATTCCTGTTGATAGTCGCATTGCTTGAACTGTCGTCTTGCTGACGTCTTTGTCCAGTAATCTGGTCGACAACGCCTGCGCTTGGTGGTGCCGGGCTGGAGACATTGTGTATCAGCGCCGATGCTGGCGTTGGGGTATGGGCCACAGGTGCGGGTGTGGGAGGTCCCGGGGTGTGGCGAACGGGTGGGCGAGATATTGAGTTTACCCCTGGGCGTGCAATACTCATTGGAGCCGGGCGTTGAATCGAGAGACCGGGGCGGTGGATAGAGGGCGGTGTCTGCTTTGGCGTCGTTGCTGATGTTCCATTGTTTGGCTGCGCCGGTGCCGCTGTGGGCGTAGGCGGTTGGGTCATCGGAGACGCTGAAGGAACTCGCTGCGGAGTTTGTTGTGAAGGCTGTTGTGCCGCCTGGGCTGGCCGAGGAGTTGTCTCTGACACAGAGGGTTTCGGGAGTGGCGGTAGGCCGTGTCCTTTGCGTGCCTGCGTGATGATCACCGTGAGAGAATTCACCATCATGTCGTGTGCCTGCTCCCACCCTTGGAAGCTGCCGGTGTGCGGCAAGCCTTGAGCACGGTTGATAGCTGAATCCACAATGCTCTCGGCCCGATCCGTCTTCACCTTCAGAGAAGCAACCATAGTATTCCTGAAGTTCCTGATTCTCCGCTGTATGTCTGCATCGACTGCAGCCGTGACCGTGGGCGTGGCCGTGCTTGTGGCTGTCGGTGCTGGACTTGGAGTTGGCGTGGGTTTCTTGGGAGCAGGAGCAGCTGGCGCCGGTGCTGGTGAAGCTGAGGGCTTTTGTCCTTGGTTTTGCATCTCGTTAATCATCTTTTGCACTGCGTTAACCAACGTCTGCTCGATCGCCTCGAACCCGGGCACGCTGCTCTGAGCAGGCAATCCTCGAGCACGCATTATAGCCACATCGATGATCTGGGAAGCTTGGGTGGTATGGTTTGTCTGCTTCGAAATCACGTTCATCATGTTAGCTTTGAATGTCGAGATAGCCTTCTCAATCTCTGGCGTCAGTGTAGGTCGCGTTGTAACATTAGCTGGGCTAGATGACGGTTGTTGCTGGTGTTGCGTTGAAGCCTGGACGGTAGTCAGCTGAACTGGCGCGGCCGGCAGTTGAACATTCGGCGTCGTTGCATTTTCCGACTTGATCGGAGGATTGGACGCAGGTGGTGGTCTTGCGTAAGGCGAGCTATACGTATTCTGCTGCGCATTGTTCGGCTGCCTGGACAAATAACCAAGAGGCAGTTGAGCCGGTGCTGGGGCTTGGGCCGGATATGCTTGATGAGCAGCAGACTGCGACGGCGACATCGAATGAGACTGGGCCGGTTGACCAGGAGGTTGGTATCCTGCCTGCGGCGGCTTGGTATCGGTGTTGTAACCTGGTAGCCCATGTGCAAAGCCGAGGTTGCTTGGTGGTAGGTACGAGCCGTTTTGATAGTAGGGAGGTTGCGCTAGATGAGAATGGATATGAGCTGCTCCGAGTTGTTGATCAGGCGAGGTGGCTTTACGTTTCTTGCCTGCGTCTAGCTCGACGCCAGGAACACGGGACCAGAAGTTTGTGTCTCCGTCTTTCTTGAAGGCTTCGTTGCCGATCAGGTTGTGGCGTACGCTGCTCTCCCATCCCTTGGTCTCCGCAAAGAAGTAGAACCACGGGTATTTGAGCATGATCCTCTTATATATCTGCTTCAAGTTCAGGCCACCCGGAGGACCGTTAGTCAGCGCTTCGTCAATCAGAACGCCGTAGTTCTTGCTAGGCTTCTGCAGTTGCTCTTCGGTAAAGTCCTCCTTTCGAAGCTCCAGGGGCGGCGACTTGGGTCGGGCTTTCTTGTCCTTCTTCTCTCGGGCCCGTCTCTCGGCATCGGAACCTTCTTCGCCTTCCTCCTTGGACTTTCGTTTGTTGTACTTCCTCTTTTCTGGCTTTTCTCCGTCTTCGGGCAGCGGGTTCTTCCTAGGGCGGCCCACTGGTCGCTTGACCTTCTCGCCTTGCGGGTCTTGAGGAAGCGTCTTTTTCGAGGTTTCCTGCATCTGCTTCTTAAGCAGCCGCCGCTCTCTCTTCGACATTATGCCATCTTTCGGTGGCCTTCCCGGGCCGCGTCTCTTAGGTATTTCGGGTGTGGAAAAGTCGGTCTGAGCCATTCCCGGAATTTCGGTTGTTGCAACCACGTCATCGACTAGCTCACCTTCGGCATCCGACGGGACTTCACCAGCAGCAGCAGCCGCCTCGGCCTCCGCCTCTGCTTCCGCTTCCGCTTCTGCTTCCGCCTCGGCCTCTTCTGCTTCCGCTTCCGCCTCCGCAGCTTCTTCTTCGTCTTCTTCGTTGTCCACTTCGCCAGATACAGAGCCATTAATAGGAGTGGGTACGTTCTCGATCTCGGATAATTCCTCACTCGTATCCTGAAAGTTCTCGTGATCGGAGTGTTCAAAATCGAAGCTCATCTCCTTGCCACCAATGGACATTCGCTTACTCGATGTCTCCTCTTCGTGGTACTCTTCGCCGCCGGTCTTACCGTTTTGGACGCCGTTGATCACAAACGTGAACTCGACATCTTTGATCTGAAGTCTGTCACCACTTCGTAGAGTAACCGGATCATCCAGTCCGTAATGCGCATCGTCACAGAAGAACCCATTCTTGTGTAACGCGACGGCTTCGAAAACACCTTTCTTCTCGTTGAACTCGACCTTTAGGTGCTGTCTGGAGATACCGCGCGTTTTATTGGCGATGTCGGGCCCCGGAGAGTGAACCCCAACAAACGGAATATGCTCAGGCGAGGGTTGCAAGCTACCGAGCTCGACGGCGGCAGCTCCGGGAGTATGCGACACGTACTGCCGGTTTGATTTGACGTGATCGCTTTGGGAATCATCATTGCCGCTTTGCGATCGCTTAGCCAAGCTCATGCGGCGCTTCCTGGCAGCCCGACCATTATCTTCTCCGTCTGACTCGGGGCCGAGCATGCCGCCCTCCTCACTGACATAGGATTTACTAAATTTACCTCTGTCGAAATTCAGAGGTGCTGGGGGAGGCAGTCCCATTTCCGCATTCGCCTCGGCTTTCCGCTTGTATTCCAGGTCTCTCTTCTCGTTCCTCCTCGCCTGGTCCATGGCCTTCTGATCGCGACCGATAATGACGGCATACGTGGTCATCTGGAAAACACTGTCGGCGAACTCTATTCGTGCGAACGATTCCAATTTCTGACTAGCACTCGTAGATGTATGGTCGCCGTTTGTCGTTAAAGCATCGCTCTCCTGTGTGAATGAAGCTTGCAGTGAGACTTCGGAAGGGGCGACGATAGTAGGGCCATTGCTTTGGTACAACGCCGATGACGCCTGGGCGAGGCCTATCATGTAAGCGTTGGGGTCTACAGTACCCTGATAGTGCCGTAGCTTCGAGGCAGACTTGTGCGAGGTGTAGTCCATGGCGTTGCTGTCGGGGTCTGTGGTCGCGACAGCCTGCACTTGCTCGCGCAACCGACGCGCGTGGTGTGTGTCGGGTTGATCCAGCTCCATTGCGAGAGATCCGCCAGCCTGTCCAAAGTTTGCAGCATGTGCCTCGACCATGGGCGAACCTTGATGCCCCGCAGAAGAGGGTTCAGTAGTGCCATTTGACGCAGACGGAGGATCGTTGGAAAGCTTGGGCACATCGTCGTCTTCAACATTATCGTCCACGTTAGTGTGTGTCGCTGCCGGGGTAGACAGAGGAGAGACAGTCGGTGGCGAGGGCATGGGATGGTCTTGATCGGGGTCGTCGCGGAAGCTATATTCATGGGGTGGCGCTTGCTGGTTCGCAGGCGGCACAGGCGCATTCGGATCAGGGGTGGCAGTGGGAGCAGTGGTGGCAGCTGCTATTGTAGTAGCAGTAGTAGTCGTAGTAGTAGTAGTAGTAGTAGTAGAAGTAGTAGTGCTAGGAGGTGGTGGTGGTATGGGATCTCGATCGGCTTCGCGTTGTGGCCCATCTACGGGAGGTGATGCATTTACGGGAGGTGGTGGTGGAGGGTCGTCTGGTATGCGGCGACCAGAGTCGGTCGCGGCAGCGTTGGACGAAGTCATCGCTGGTCGGTTGAAGACAGCTCCTTCGCCTGCGGCGCGCCGGTGATGATGGGAATCAGAGGCTGGAGTGCTAAGTGCAGCGAACCGCCAAGTCGGAAGAAAGTTGGGATTTGACCGCCTGCCCGCAACAGTAGAAAATTGCCAACCTTGAATGGATGGAGACCTAGTGACCCTTGGACACGTCCCCGACTGCCAGTACTGCCAGACTCCCAGACTCCGAGACTCCAGTTTTCTCCGCGCCAAGCCGCCTACAGGCGTTAAACACCTTTTTGCAGCTCTAGCTCTTGCGTAGGTCCCTGACGGAGCTGGCTGATTGGCAGCTGGCCACAATGGCTGCCGATGGACCATGGATGCCAATCAGCCGACCATGCGCCCGGGCCAAACACCTGCCTACCTCTGTGCCTCTAATCTGTACAGCCGCTGTAATACCTCACTGCCTCCTCTTTTCAGGTCCCCTTCGCGTTATGTACGGACTGACAGACTGCATGGACAATGTCACTTCATTGACTGTACACCTCAATCTGTCGTGGAACACTTGTATTGTCATGCATCATTACATCGCGCACACCTAATCGATTGAGTGCCCCTTGAGACGTCCCCCATTTCACTTCGGTTCATGTCAAACATTCATTCATCCAGGTATTGGTCGATGGCCTCGTTGCTAAGGCACCAGTTTGTACATGTAGGTTTAGGTAGGTAGTCTGGTAGTGAGCTTAGGTACCTATTCTAGGCACGCTCTCGTGGTACATCGGTTCTACCCGTCCTGCAGTCCGTCGGTTTTGAGAATGCCACTTAGAATAGCACTAAATTATATATTAGAGAGAGAGAGAGAGAGAAAAAAAAAAGGAAGAAGAAGAATAACACCAGTAACCCTCCTTCCTGAAGACAATTCTTGGCCGCGTACAACGCAGAAGGTAGACATAACAGACCACTGGATCCAATTAACATGTCGTAAGAAATGCTGCCCGAAGATGTTTGGATCATCAACAAAGAAGCCATCATAAATGATAGTTACACAATGCCCCTTTTATCACCGATACGCCAACATCAACAATAAGTCTATGATGTTAATCTTACATGATGGAGAGTTTGCGTTAGAATAGCTGAAAGAACTCGTGTCTGTTGCTGTCTGTTGCTATCAGATTATGGTCAGAAAATATGATGGTATTGTTCAGGCTAAGATAGTGTATGAAGTATTAAGCTGAGTAAGTGTAAATAGTGAACTCAATAATCTAGAATCGTGTAAAAGTTGTCTAACTTCAAATTAACATGAATTTGTCATTGAGGAGAATAATAAAAATAGAAGACAAAAAGACCCGTCCCTATCTGCTTAGAGAGCCCTCACTCTCAACCACACGTTCAGCATATTCTCCATCTTGAGGGTTTGTTTCCTACTGTTAGTTTAAACATCCTGCAGATCTCGTTGATACAAGGACAGGCCGGCCCGGTGGCCAATCGTCCTTCCCCTTAAACGAAGACCAAGGATGAATGCCTGCCTTCCAACAATCTGAGCGTTCTTCATAGCAAGCAAAGAAGAGCCCCTTCAGTAATATCAGTCCCTTTGTCCTGTAGTAGCTCAACCCCCCTACGTCATATGTCCTATTGTGACTCGTCGTGTATTGTGTTTGTATTATTCCTCTTTCTACTATTCCTGTCCTACGGTTGCTTTGTCCTGTCCAAGAGTATTTTTATATCAGGATCGGAGGCGTTCAGCCTCCATCGTGTAAGAAACCCGGCCTATTTTCGTTTCGTTTCATTTCGTTTCTCGATTTTGGCATACGACATTCTAACATATTCCCAGCTATTAGAAAGTAAAAAAGGAAAATCATACACCATGGACCAGATAAACACATCCCCCCAAAACGGCAACTCCATCAAGAAGCCTCACCGGGGGCAGAGCCACGCCAGCCACGCGACCCAGCGCACCAACGCCAGAACCAACACCGCCGAGTGGACGTCCATCCCCCTGCCCACACCACCCGCACCCCCTCCTCCGGTTCCGGGCCTGCAGCACCACAACACGAGCTTCCAGACCGAGTACGTGTCGATGCTGCTGGAGCAGGACACGATCCCGGAGCTGCACAACCTGCTCGCGGCGGCGAGCACGTGGGTCCTGCTCGCGGGCTTCGTCGTGTACCCGGGCACGTTCACGAGCCTGCGGCACCTGTCGTCGGACAGCACGGCGGCCGCCGCCGCGGCCCTCGACGGCGCGCGCCACGTGCCGCTGGTCGTGGCGGCGTCGCTGTGCTGCGGCGCGGGCGCGCTCGGCATGGCCGCGCTGGCGCGCCAACTACGTGTGGCTGCTCGGCCGCCTGTACCTGCCGGGCGCCGCGAACGCGCTCGCGGGCCTGCTGTCCACGCTGACGGGCGTCTACGCCAGCCACGGCGGCGCGTGGAGCACCTCCGCCCGCGTCACCGCCGCCGTCGAGGGCGGCTGCCTCGCCGTCTGCGCCGCCTTGTTTCTGGTCGTTCGCTACCTGCTCCTCGCCCGCGTGCAGAGGCGGCACCGGGGCCAGATGGATCGGATGATGTCGTCGGGGGAGTTGGGGATCGTGGAGAAGATTTAGGTGGCAATGTCGGTGCCTGATGGTCATTTTCGAATAGGGTTCAAGAACACATCGCTCGCTGGACGAGGGATGGATTCTCATATCGATATTTAGGACACCTTGGAAACGCCGTGTATATCAAATAATGTAAATATTTGTCCAGAATAATAAGTAGTTTGAAGTAAACTATGTCGCCCATCTATACATACATATCTTGATCGTGACACAAAAATGGCCTTCTACCCCCCTTGCGTAACATATACGCCTCTCTAGTGGCCGAGCAATGGTGTCCTCTCGTACGATCTCTCTTGCCTCTTCCGCTCGACCCAGCCCGCGACCTTGTAAGCCCAATGGCAGAGCAGGCCCGCGACGAAGCCGATGCTATCATTCTTGAAAGCCAGGATGCCGGCCGTGGTCATGAGCATGACGGTCCACCTCTCCCCCCTCTCCTCGTCCGAGACATTCCTATGCCGCTTCTGCCCCTGCCCCTGCCCCTGCCCCTGCTGCTGCTGCTCCTCCTGCTCCTCGACGGACGCCTCCCACAAATCCGGAGCGCCATGGTTGAGGCTCTGCCCGACCTTGGCGAGCTCGAGCCCCGCGGCGACGACCATGACGCCGAGCAGCGTGCGCGGGAACGCGCGCAGCAGGTCCAGCAGGGTCTCGCCGAACAGGGCGCCGAGCAGGGCCTTGAGCAGGCCCAGCAGGACGATGCTGGCGCCGCTGCGCGCGCCGAAGCGGTACTGGGCGGCCAGCCCGCCGGCCCCGTGGCACACGGGCATGGCGCCGAACCAGCAACCCAGCAGGTTCATGGCGGCGACGCTGACGCCGAGCGCCGTGACGCCGGGCGCCGGCAGGCCCGGGAGCAGGTCCGCCGCGAGCGCGCTCGCCGCGATCACCGAGTTCAGCGTCGTCAGCGGCAGCTGCGCGACGCCCATGCCGACGGCGCCGGCGGTCCAGCGGGGCAGGGCGAAGTGGGGGCGCCAGGGACGGAGGGAGGGGAAGCTGCGGCGGCCGTCCGCGGCCACGGCAACGACGGCGAGCAGGACGCCGGCGGCGAAGACGATGAGCGCGTAGGGGAAGCGCGGCGACCTCTGCGTCAGGACCAGCAGGACGAAGGCGGCGAGGGACCACGCGAGGTTGTCGAGGGGCAGCCCCCACTCGCGCACGAACGGCTGCAGCAGCGAGCCGCCGGCCGAGATGACCAGCGACAGCCCCGCGCCGAACTGGATGCCCTTGATCACGGGGATCGGGATCACGCGCGTGACCCAGTGCAGCAGGCCCGTGACGCTGAGGAGCAGCACCACGACGGCCACGACGGCGCCGGCCGCCACGGTCTCGCGCTCCGAGGTGCGGGAGGCGATGGCCGCGGCCGCGATGGCCTAGCGGACGGATTTGCTTGTCAGTCTCTACCTAATAGCTGTGCATAAAGAGCGCCTGGATAATGAGTGTGTAGCTAGCTAGCTAGCTACCTACCTTCATCGGCTGCACCGGCAGCGGGATGCCGAACACGACACCGGTAGCGATGTTGAAGAAGCCGGAGAATACGAGCGTCGTCGAGAGCGAGATGGAGCCGTTGACCGCGAGCGTGATCATCAGCGGCAGGAGGGTGCCGAGGTCGCCGAGCGCGCCCGAAATCTCGGCCAGGGGCGAGCTGCGCAGTGTTGCGACATTATTGCGATGGAATCTTTTGATGTTTGCGATGAAAGCCATAGCTAGCTCTCTCCCGTCTTCTTCGTGTCGTTGAGGATGAGATCCACAAGATGGGTTTGACGTGTTTCAGCGTGGAAGCGAGGGTCGAAATGCACATCGGCGGGGAGAACGTCCGCGAGGCCCACACTCCGCGGAGTTAGCCGAGACAGGCAGTAGGTCACGAGCCTGCAAACGACTGTGTTTGCCGCTTCTTTCCATCATTGGTGACATCGGATCGTTTGGTGCCTAAGAAAACACGAAGCTGAACAAGGAGGCATGACACAAGGAGCAATGGCCGGCTTTAGCCTCGTAGCCACAGACTTTGGTAACTAGGTAGTTACATCATAAAAGCTCGGGCCGTTATGAAGATAGCTCGATGCGACATCGTAAATGAATTCTGCTATGGAGCTGATTAAAGCTGGTTGTCCAAATCTGCTTAATTATCACGGAGCTTATCAGTTTAACAAGCATTTATTCCCGCGAAGAATACGGCCGATGGTTTGTCTCGACATCCTTGGCCCGGTCCATCCGGAGCCGTAGCGTGTGGCACCGGGACGCCGATGTTGCGGGCGCCTGTATGTATCCGGCACTTTCCGTTCACCATCCTAGGAGGCGGAACTTCTTGTGTGACCGGCAACAATAAACAAACAATCCTGGATGCACTAGAGACACACGAATTGCACGGCAAACCTCGTCTACAACTCGTACTCAGGTACTTAGGAGTTCGTGGAACGGGTATATTTGGTTTACAATCCCACAGCTTCCGCCCCAAGAATTCTTCGAGATGTAATCTCGCTTGTACGGTGGGACAAACCTAACGTTGCATTCCACTGACCGAAGACTTGCCATATTGTTTAGTAAGCTAGGTGGATAATGAATCCTAGATAAAGCCTCAGGAGCAAACTCCTCGTCACCTGGAGCCTACGTACGAAACACGATTGCGTACCTACCTATTTCGGCCATCGTGGGCTACTTGGCTTACAGAAAAAAAAAAACGCCTTGATTAGACTCAGCAGAACATAACAATATCTTCGCGGCTGCTTATTGATGCCTGGCAAAATCACTGTTTGAGCAGACAGAGCACGAAAATATAGTCTGCATGAGGTAGGTGTAGTGCCAACTATCTGAGACATTGGAGCCTCTGAGACATTGGCGTTCGAAACAGTTGGACGGCGGAAGTAAGGAGGTTTTCAGGTAGCGAGCGGGCACCATCCCCGCGATCGATGAGATAGATTGGCTAGGACCCTAGACCCTACAGGGCAATGTCGCCGTCGGTAGCACTTAGCGGGCTTCTAACTTACCGCCGGCGCTCGATGATCGCCTCTGGTAGCGTCGTAATAGTTGCCGATGGAGAGCCTTGTTGGTGCACGGGACAGTGGGCGCCAACAACGCTACCTCCCGTGCTAACATATTTGAAGATACCGAGGGCAAGTCACAAGGTGGCGCCTTGTAATCCTTTGTTCGGTGTCTGCCCGTGAGGTAAACTGCTGTCTTGGAATTCTCTCGAAATCAATTGCTTGCTACCGCCAGCACCCCGGGAGAGCGAGTCCCTGGATGTTTGCCAATATTTGGGCGCTGTGCACCCGTGCTACGCGCGAGTTCTATTCACTTAAAGTGCCGAAAATCCGGAAGGTCGTTTGCCTGTGCAAATCGCCAAGATGATCTCTATGGCCATATGGATACTTGTCGCGGCGATCTCCTACGCTTCATTCAAGATAGCATATGGGCTTGCGACTAACATCGCGGCAGCGAGGAGATCTGGCTTACCCTATTTTGTCACCCGTACGTTGGCCAAATGAACAACCCCGTCGACTCATTTTATCTCCTTCCATCTTTGAACTAAGCCATGGTAACTAACTCTCTTTCCTGTAGCTTTGAGCCCATGGAATAAGATTGGACAAATATTTCATCGTCTCTGGGTCCCTCTCTTTAAACTACCTCCCCGTAAGTACTGGGATGATATCGAAGAGTAAGTGATCAAGTGTCGAGAATGCCGATACCAGGCGATCTAACGGTACTTTTAAAACAGCGTTCTCACGCCGAAGTGGCAGTATTCCGTGAATCACAGGCTATTTGAGAAGCTTGGACCGGCATTTCTGGTTGTTTCGCCGGGAAAGGTCGTCTGCTACACAGAGAGCGCCGAGGCTCTTCACCAGATAACGTCAAAGCGAGAAGCGTTCCCGAAGCCGCTAGAGGCCTACGCCATTCTGGGACAGTATGGGCAGAATGTCGTGACGCTGGAGGGTGCACCGTGGCGCATGCACCGCAAGATCACCTCTGCCTCCTTCAACGAGAAGAATGCCGCGCTCGTATTTGGCGAGTCCATCGACCAGACGCGAGGACTCATCAACCTGTGGCTTGGGCCTGACGGCGTGGGAAACAAGACGTTCAGGACGCTCGAAAAGGATACGGCGTCCCTGATGCTAAACATTATCGCGAATATTGGCTTTGGCCTTAGGATTCTATGGCCGGGCCAATCGTTTCCACCCGATGCCGATCCCAGGCTGGCCAAGTACGCAATCCGCGAGGCCCCTGAAGGGCACTCGATGAGTTTCGTAGATGCGTTGGCCCGGACTCTAGATAATCTCATTCTCCTTCTTCTCGCGCCCAAATGGATCTTGAGTAGGTCGATCCAACTCACCAGCATAACCAACTTCAGCAGCTAACGAGGCTAACGTAGGAATTATCCCAAGCAAGCGCGCCAAACAGGCTTTAGAGGCGGAAAGCAATTTCCTGCGCTACCTGAACGAGTTCCTACAGGAAAAGATCGAAGATGTACGCACGGGAAATAACAGCGAAGAAGGGCTTGACATCATGGGTTCGCTAGTGCGCTCGAGCTACGGCGACATCTCGGAGAACGGGTCAAAGGGCGGGGGTTCAGGCAAGAAAAGGCCCCCGGTGGCCAGGTTAACCGACTCGGACATCATCGGCAACGCGTTCATCAACATCGTGGCGGGCCACGAATCGACCGCCAACGTCCTGCACTTCGCGCTCGTCTTCCTGGCGACTTACCCCGCCTCGCAGCGCCGGCTACAAGCGGACGTCGACGGCATCCTCGGCGGCGGGGACCCGAAGACGTGGGACTACGAGATGCACATGAACCCGCTGCTCGGCTCGATGGTCGGGGCCACCATCAACGAGGCCATCCGGCTGGTGCCGCCCGTGGTCGAGATCCCGAAGATGGTGTCGCCGGCGCAGGACCAGGCCCTCACCATCGGCGGCGCGAGGCACGTGCTGCCCCGCGGCGCGGGCGTTGGCATGGTCGCCGTGGCCGCGCAGTGCCACCCGGGCTACTGGCCGACGAAGCCGAGCCGGATCACCCCCGGGGCGGCGACGGACATCGACGACTTCGTGCCGGAGCGGTGGTTCCAGACCGAAACCGAATCCGAATCCGAAGCCGAAACCAAAGCCAGCAGCGACGCCGTCAAGGACGCGGACACGGAGGAGTACTATGGCGGCTACGTCGGGTCCGACACGAGCGCGCAGCTGTACCGGCCGCCGCGGGGGGCCTTCATCCCCTTCTCGGACGGACCGCGGGCGTGCCTGGGGCGGCGCATCGCGCTGGTGGAGCTGGTGGCGGCGCTGGCGACCATCTTCCAGCGGTACAGCATCGAGCTCGCCGTGGACGAGTGGGCGGGCGACGAGAAGGTGGCGGGCATGGGCAGGGAGGAGATGGCCCGGCTGTACAGGACCGCGCAGGATAACTCGAGGAAGGTGGTCGAGGGGGCGACGAGCGTGATCACGCTGAAGCTCCATGGTAGTCAACATGTTCCGGTCCGTTTGGTAAGGAGAGGCGAGGAGAGGTTCGTCGACTGGGTCGATTCATGATTCTCAGGTGGGAAAGGGATACTACATGTTCGATTTTGGTTGCATATAAGGGAGCATTTATATCGTCAGGAGGATCAGATATCATTTAAGACAGGATTAAGCCGTTCTACAAAGGAATGATAGGGCGGGATTACAATATATACAGTACCTAAGTGTTGTAGTAATGCACATAACACTTAAGGTTAGCTAAATTTACCATGAGCAGCCGGAGCAGACTGCCGGCAGAGCAGTCCTCATCTAACGTAGCGAGATCAAGAAACGGCATTTCAGTGCATAGTCCGGATTAGTTACCAACCTGCGTAGATCCCAACGGTGCTACGATATCGAGAAAGAATGACGAATTGTCCCCAGCCCCCCGGATTTTTCATCTTGTTGGTTCCATTATCCTAATGAATTGATGATGCTCTCTTCCCCACCTGGCTCAGGAACCATGACACCCCGACTGAGGCAGCGAGGAAGACGCTGTAAAGTCCGCTGTATGGATGTACCGTAGGCCCCAACCTCCCGTTTTCTACCTGCCGTAGCATAGGGACCTACCCTGGACAGGTTCCCCATTCCTCCCCCATAAACCGCAACCAAGAAAGGCATCCATGACCTCCCCCCCCCCCCCCCCCCCC
>JWIU01000012.1:317687-480617 GCA_000966885.1 Xylaria sp. JS573
TTTTTTTTTTTTTTTTCCTTTCTGCTTCCGCAGGATCTCGAAGTTGGCGTTCAATGGCGTTGTCGGCGTTGGTGGCACTTGACTCGTCTTCCTTGCCTGATACCTGCCTATTTTTTTTTTTTCGGTGCCCCGTTTCACAACAACAAAATGTCTCAACCCGTCCCCAGAGAAGCTCCCGGCTAGCTTTGATGATGCTGGATGGAGTTTTATATTGCCATCTCGTTCAGAGAGCCCGCCGCCCCGCCCCCCCCCTCGGGGTTGGTGCTTGGACCACGGGGTCACCTCTTTTTTTTTTTTCGATAACTTCTGGTTCGAGGTATATTCTTTGGAAAAGCCCCGCTTTGGCTATACGGGTGCTTTTCGTGGTGCGGTGTTGGATTCATCTCAGTCGCGGCTTAGGTTATATGAGGCTCTGATGCCGATAACTTCTTACCGGGAGGTTGGAGGACACTCATTTTCTTGATTACTGTTACTGATGTTATCTGTTCATATCCGGCGGTCGTTGGTTTGTTTATTTCCTGGAGTGGCTGGGGGCTAGCCGGTGTTCTCTTTCGGGCCGGGGTTGTCTCCTACGTTCGATCGCGACAGATTGATAGGAGAGGGGATTCTTCACAACGCGCTAATGTTAGTGGAAATGGGTGGAGGGGTTGTTGGAATATGAATATATTATCCCCCCTTTTTTTTCTCGTTCAACCGCACAGGTCTCTTTGTTACATACCACTGTGGTGAATTGTACGAATGCTGGGAATATAAGGTATGGGCATGGACATCGAGTTGGTATTCATTATCATACGGCTTTTACAATTATCTTCGAGATGAAGCAGGTGACATATTCTATAACCCAACATGCACACATATTACCATGCTATAAGCTTTCTGGCAGTCCACTCCGTCCACTTGCCTTGGCCTTCGGTCTAAGTCTTATCCTAGTAATGTTTGGTTTCGAACTGAATGAATAGAGACCGACGGTCATGAACACAATCATGTTAGCCTAGCTCATCTGGTATGAGTGGCCGAGTGTACAACGCGCCTCCTAGGTAGGCTATGGGTGTCGCCAGGCTCACTCATGACGACGGGATGATTGGATTTATATATCGAGTTCCCAGTTCATAGAGCTTATTACATAATCAAATGCCATGATGGTAGAAAAACCCAACAACTCGTGGAATGGATATGGATAAACGTGTATGCACGTATGGTTCATTAGGCAGTTGGCGAGCCGTACTGTCAAGCGTCAACTACATGTTTAACTAAGCCCCTTGGAACTTATTTCAAGAATACAGGACTGGCATTGGAAGTAGCAGTATGCCAGAAGTAAGCAATTGCATAGACTGTTTCCCCAACTATCAGCAGCCAAGGTCTGAAGTTCCTTATTATTTGTGCCAAACCTTGACTACCTCCTTACATTATCAGTCTCGAGGTTTCCCTCAGGTCCGTCCCGTCTGTATATTCACCGCCCATCGTCTCATCCCCACTGTCGAGAGAAGCCACACACAACTTTCACTATCTCCTGCTTACTCTTGTATACTCCCACACCTACTCACCAAGTCCGGCGGGAGAGCCTACGTACCGACTAATCTGTCGCCCAGTCTCACCATCCACGTGATTAAACATGCACACGCGCAGACATACACCCGCGACCCGATCGACTGTATTGAACCCTCCTCGCCCGCCATCTGCAATCAACCCCAAACGACCAAGATTCATTCCGCGCAGCTAACCTCTTCGCTAATATAGGAACCTACCTAAACACAAGCAGCTGGGGAAGGTTTCGCGGCACTCGTCAATCTTGGCTTCCCCAATACCTACGGCCTACATAGTCAATCCATCGGGAAACAGTAGGTATAAACCGAGGCCGACCTGATTCGGGCCGGGTGTTTTATGTATTATTTACAAGGTACCTAACTGTACGGACGTGCATATCTGTACGGTAGTCATTTCTTAAACTGCTGCCTGTGCCGTGGTGGGGTTTTGTTTCCCTCCCTCCCGAGATATCCATCCATACGGTACTATGTAAGCCAAGCCAAGCCGCGATAGCTCATACCCCATACTACGGTACTGTACCTCTCACCCAGCTACCTACGTAGCGGCCAAGTACCAAACCCTCGTTGATGTACGTAAGTATGTACTATGGTAGGTATGTATGCATATTTCCCCGTTCATTACCACTATCATAGGTTGCCTACCACACGGAAACCAGACCGATCCGAGAGATGGATGTCTGTTGAGATCCCCCGTCGATGGGGATTGATCGACGGACTGCGTACAATTTTTGATACTCGCCCACCTAGCCCGTTTTTCCTGACAAACTCTATTTCAACTTTATCCCAACGGCCCTTCGTGGGCCTGGTAAAGGACCCTCTGCTCTATGCTATGTCTCACACCTCCGACCCCTACTCGGCCAACCGTCATGTCTATAGTGCAACTACTTTAACACGTCTGCCATCCTAAGTGTATACAACGCCTCCAAGTTAATTCAAGTCAGCTGAAGTCGTCAAGTCGAGTCAAGTCACGGGCAACACGCGTTTCTTTCTTTCTTTCCAGTGGCAATAGCTAGATAGGGTATGTTCTGACATGACACATATTATATACACACGCGTACAACATGACAGCCGCAATATTTCCATAGACCACGCCGTGTCATTGGGGAAGAGGTGGTGGTGGTGGTGATGGTGGTTGGGGGGCCCTCTCTCTTCCTGACCGCGAATGAATGAACACCGAACTCCTTTTCTCTTCGCCTCAGGGCTCTCTGCTCTTCTATTTCTGTGATTGATCTGCTCTCTTTTCGATCTTCTGACACCTCTCGACTGACGAGAAGTCGGAATTTCTCGCGTGAAAATAACAAAATGAGAAGAAAAATACGAGTGCGCGTCGTGCTTGCATACATGCATATGGGAGGAGGGCGTGTGGTTTGCAGGTTATATGAATTGTACAGAAAAAGGCTGTGATCTGGCAGTTGCTCAACAAGAAACCTTGAAACCTGCGTCCCCCGCGCCCGTATACCACCTCTCCCCCTTTTCTCTCTAACAAAGTCCAAATGTGATGCTGAAATAGTGTCGCGGGATGAAGACAACACACAACCAACAGAAGAGGTGGTTGCAAAAAGAAAAAAGATCAAATACAACTCCTCATTATGCGAAACGCCCTTATGGAATGCCGCTCTCTTTGATTCGTGGTACCCTGTGTACCAGGCATGACTGGTTTCTTATTCGGGTCATGTCATGGCTCCTGTGTAGACCCTGGCTCCGAATGTTTTCCCTCTATGTTCGTTTCAAAGCCGGGCCCCTTGTCCTCGCCCTTGACCTCGTCCGACCGGCTTGCTCTATTCCTTTCCTTGTACAAAAAAACACTTACGCCCACATTATTATTATTAGTTTATTCCTGTTCCGCGGGGTTTTCCCACTTGATAGGATGTACCAGCATGCTGCGGAGGCACAGTCGGCCGGGGCTGTTCGGGTTCTCCTCTTCGTCTTTCCCACCTCGCAGGGTCCCCTCGCCAGCGCGGCCGCCGTGGTCGTTTCTCCCATCCATTTGCGCATAGCCAAGCCACCGGCGCCATAACAGGCCGGCAAATTCACTGTTATAGTACCAGCTAGTCCCCTTGTGGTTGTGCTCGTTCATCAGGTCGAACGGGGATCCGTGGCCATTCGTTGTGTGGTCTTGGCCGCCGTTGAATGCTTTCTCGATTTCCTCCTGGGGCCATCTGCGGTCCAAGTAAATCGGGTGTGGGGCGAAAACGCCCTTCAAACCATGGTGGAATGCCATGGTGGGCGGGAACATCTCACTGAACATGCCGTGGTGGAGGCGCCACGTCTCCTCGTGCATCACCTTCAGCAGGCGGCGTGAAAGCCGGGATGCAGTGACAATAGCGGACCTCCGAGGTGGCTTCTCATATTGCATGTCATAACCTGTAATGTCCCCAGCGAATACCCAACCAGAGGCCTCAGCATCGAACATGGGGTTGAGCGTAATGATGTCGGCGTCTTCTCCAACTCCGCACAAAGACATGTCTTTTCCGTGGGCGCAGCTTGCTGGCATAAAGTTCTCGCCCTTCTCGAGTGATGCCTTCCCATTGAAGACCACCGGTCCCATAACCGGTCGTTTGCCGGCTGCTTGCGTCTCGTGATCCACGATATCGGTGAAATTCTCCCAGCTGCCGTGAAGGCCAGGGATGTAATACTTGCTCGCACGCTCCCACATGCCTTGACGGCTTTGAGCGGCTCCCCACTTGCCAAGCCGATCGAAGAATTCGTAGTACGATCCAGTCCAGCGCATGTCCATTTCCCAGTTCCAGAAGTGCGCGTACTCGGGGTGCATCATGGCGAAGTGCTGGAGTGGCATGTGGGCGGACCGGTACACGCCATGGATATCGCCGTTGGACGGGTTCTCGAAGGTATTGCCAAAATTGCCGGGGTAGTAGAGCTTCATCTGGGCTTCCGACCATAATGTGCACAGCCCATGGAACTCGGGCGGAACGTTGTAGTCTAGAATTTCCTGCACTGTTCCTGGATCAGCCCAGATGGGCGCGTTGTTGTCGCGAACGTGGAGGAGGAAGTGCACATCATACTCGCCACCCGACCTCAGATTGAGCTCGTTGATCATGGCGCGGAAGTTGAGAAGAGCGTGGCTTGTCCACTCGAAGCCCACGTAGGTCCGGATCACCACTGCTATCCGTTCCATCTTCTTGAGACCAGTCTGGGAGAGTTCGAAATCGCGAGTTTCATTGCCGGTGAAGAAACGAGCCTCGTTGTCCTTGAAGCATCGTTCTTGCGCGGCGGACCAGTCGATACCCTCGTAATTGATTTTCCCAGTCTTCTCCCAAATCACCTCATTGCTCTCATGCTCGGTGTCGAGACCTTCGCCCGTGCCGCCCATGTCCAAGTCATATCCGAGGCCATACGGGCCGAATCGACCAAAGCGATCAAAACATACGTCCTCTCGCAAACCAATCAGGTTGTAGGATCCAATGGCGGCTTTGGCCTGGCCTTGGGGAACGCCATTGTAGGCGTATAGATCCAACGCGGGGACTTTCCTGGCGTCATCAACATAGCAAGGGTTTACCGGAACATACGTGCTCTTGTATTCCTCGGAAGTGTAGTCGGGATGCGGATTGTATACACTCGGCTTTGGCAGGGTATCGTGATGTACCTGGGTCGTGGATTGCGCTGATTCATCGGTCTGCGCTGCTCTGGGGTACTCAGGCTTGTATTCAGAAAATGGGACCAATGATCTCAGGCCATTGAAATAACCATCGAGGCTGCAGGCTAGCGTCAGATTCATATTCCCGATTCGTCAGTTCGGATTGACACCTACTGTTTGAACTTCATCCATTTCGGTCCGTTCACATTCGACTCATTGTCTTCGTATTGTTCGTAATCTTCCTCTTGGGTTATCGCCTCGTCCGCCGGCTGCTGGCGCTGTTCCTCAATTATCCGTATCTGTTCCTCTTCTGTGCCGACCGGCTTCTGTGAACCTAGGTCGAGGATGGACGGTGGCTGACCCTTGGTCTCACTTTTAGACCCCTGTACGAGATCTAGCACATCTCGCGACCTTGCTGATATTCGTGGGTTGAAAAGCGTGGCGGATAACAGGATGATGATGACGACAGCCCATATCACAACTCTCCGATAGAGACAATGTCCTAACAGGGCCTTGACCCTGAATCTAGACTGCGGCTTCGAGGAGACTGGCAGGAAGACCTCGCTCTTCGAGAAGCCCGGTTTCCGGGACATGAAATTAGATATCCGTTCCATGTTGTGTAGGACAGGTGGAGCAGATTAGCAACTCAATTCCTGGGATCAATGCTCAGCATCGAGTATAACAATTGGCCATTCTACTGCGTTTGCAGCACAGGGCAGCGCCTTTGTCGTAGCGACCCGTTTAAAGGCGCTGAGCAGCGAAGCGCGGCCTATGAGGTCACTAACTATGCCCGCGTAGGACGCACAAAGAAGATGGGCTGAAAGGCACTCTGCACAGGGTCTGGTGTTGTAAAGGTAGCCGAATGTAGGCGAATCTCAGGGTATACAGGGCTGTAGGAATTAGGCCTAGGCAAAGGATTGCGCTGTGAGGGCCAAGGTGTGTTGGTAGATCGAGGATTGATCGGGTGAAAAGAAGTCGGCAGGACTATCAGGCGACTAGGAGAAAGGAGTGATCTCCAGGCGAAGCGAGTAAAAGAGCGTCTGTACGTAATTTAGGAATGAAGTCGACTTGTATTAGGTACGAGGTGCTCTCAAAGCGAGGCTGGCGGGTATTGTGGGATGAAACGCCTCGACTTTCAAAGGGGTCTTGGGGGGGTGGTGAGGGAAAAGGGCGTCCGTTCTCGCAGACAAAAAAAGACTGATAACAAACAAAGAGTAAAAAAAGAGAGAGGAAAAGAATTAATGTAAGGGAAAGGGCCTTGCAGCTGGGTATTTGGCTCTTGCTTTGATATTTCCAGGTGGCAGTGGTAGTTGCTCAATGGCAGAAGTGGGCGGAAAACCGATTGCTTTGACCCTGTCTACTGGGTCCCGGGCAGAACTGACAGAACTGACGGACCTGACAGACCTGACAGACGGTACATGTACTTGCTGTACTCGCGACGGTGGGCAGGGGAAAGCACGAATTGCTGGAGTTTACATGTTTGGGGGAAAGGGGAGCGCAGATCGCGGGTGTAGATCTCTGTGGGAACCTTGACATCTTGAAATTTCAGACACGGATTGTTCTGTGGAATAATGGGCACGGGTCACAATGGAATATATGGACTGTGGCACTTCCTCCAGCTTGGCCCAGCTTTCGTTTCCCCCCGTTGGATTCCGGAAACTCTCTACTATGTACACAGGTAGTAGTGGCAGCAGTGGCAGCAGTGGCAGCAGTGGTGGTGGCGGCGTGCGTTGCCTCTGCTGCCGTGTGTGGCACGCATTACAAACTCTGTCGGCCCTGGTCAAGGATAGATCTCTAAGCCTTTACTCACAAAGGTGATGTGTAGGATGGTATGACGAATCCACACACGTAGCACCTATCTGTATCTGTCTCCCCCAGGCGGGCTGGGCCACGACGCGATGGAGCTCCTTCTCCTTCTCCTTCTGTGCAGGTAGGTTTTGCATTTATTGGCGAATCCGTTCCCATGCGCGTCCATCCGCTAGCTGGAGTGGTGCCGCATACATCCATACCTACGGTATCTGGGTCGCGAAAGACAAAACAAAAAAAAGGCGATACCTACCGTCTGTACTACGGCACGTTGGGTGCGCCGCGTATTATGGTTGGTTTCAAAACTGCGTACAGGCATGACAGGGTCCAGAGATGCCAAGCACGCCAAGCGATCACTCAGCTGCTTGGTACTGTATCTACAGGGTGCTACGTACTATGTATCTAGGTACGATATGCACGCAGGTTGGTGGGGGCCAATTCCAGTCCCCCTCCGTACTGGTACCATGTTTTACCGCCGCAACTAATGTTACAGAACGTGGGACTATCGTCAAATAACGTTCATTGAAATAGACAGCATCAACATCCTGGCGGCTCTGGGACCACATCGCTAGAAACGCGAATTGAAAGACGGGCAGCGCATGCTTGATGATCCATACACGGGTACTGGACTCGCCGCATGTAGTCTACAGGTTATCATATAACTGTGTACCTCCTACCTACGACTACCTACCTAGATAGATATATGAGGTGGTGTAGTTGTCTTTACCTCAAGCACGCGTCGAACCCAACCCTATTTGGCACGACGCGAGTCGAGCCCGCCACCTGCAGTCAGTGCTTTGAGTGCCATTCGAACCGCACTCCCTAGCATTTATACGTTTCCTGACATCTGCCGGTGACACGTACCTCCTACGTCCTCCGCACTATGGACGGCTACTGCCATGAGGTATGTCCATATTTTGGATGTGTCCGCGGTACGTACTCTAGACAGTACCCCACCGGTGATCCTCCCCTGTCGAAACCTTCTTCCCTTGTTAAATGCCAAGCATGCCGACTAGGGGTCTCGGATCTTGCCTTGCTTACTAAGGACCTTACGGAAAGGTCCTTCGCTGCCTCGGTGAAATGCTATCAAATAGGTAATCAATAACTAAGAGCAATATGAACGCTCGATCCCTCCATTATTATGCACTGGTAAGCAGTCAAATACCATGCTGCTATCTACGGACTTAGTTGTAGATATCTACGTAGGTACGCAAGCGTCCTCGGCATTCGCTAGCGTTCGTTTCAGACCAGCCAAGTGAAGACGTCATCGTAGTGCGTGCACTCCGGGGAGCCCAGGTACGATAGCCTATCCTCCGGTTTTCGACTCACCACGGTATTGGGGACCCGTCATATGTTTTTCTGTTTCGTTTTCTCTCCCCCAACCCGGCAGCGTGCGCCCGGATTACCTGATGTCGATATAATGAGACGTTCATGATCACATCGCACCTGTGGGACCGCTGTACGAGCCTCAATACCGGCCGCGACCGTTTTTAATTTAGCGGGCGAGGCGAGCTGGGATCACGCATGCAGGCGATGGTAGGGTAAGGTAGGTAGGTACGGATATTTCCAGGCGCTAGGTCCTGGTATTCTGTAGACCGCTAGAAGGGGGTAACGGGGTTGGCCGCCGACCTAGGTAGATACATAGGTACGTAATGAGGGCGTAGGGATCGACGGCGGGCTGGCGGGTGTGGAAGTCAAGCTTTACAACGTAATCTTTCAATCGGATTAGAGCCAGTTGGCCCCCTCGACGATCTCCTCATGTAGCGTTGGTGGTGCTGCTGTCGCGGCTGCCCGGCTGCCCGGCTGCCCGGGGTTCGTCAAATGCTTAGTACCCGACTTCTGCACTGGAATCAATGGTACAACACCTGAACGTCCAAAAGAACCTAAGGTTTGGTTGGACACTAATAATACATGTGCCATAGTATGTAGTGCCGCACTAGGCCACACTTGTCCCTGTCAAGCGCCTATCTTCCTCGTTGAGTGGCCGAATTGCCTGTCGTTCGCGCTAATGCAAACTCTCTTCTCGAACGCCAGATTCCATTTCCATATGCCTAACAAATCTGGTAGGTACCCCTGTTATTTCATGTTCCTACGTATGTGTAGATGACTGCCATAA
Source organism: Xylaria sp. JS573 (assembly GCA_000966885.1). NCBI lineage: Eukaryota > Fungi > Ascomycota > Sordariomycetes > Xylariales > Xylariaceae > Xylaria > Xylaria sp. JS573. The sequence goes on from JWIU01000012.1 coordinate 326,749, forward strand.
CGGAACACGACCTGTCCACAGTGACGCGTGAACAAGTCAGCGCGACATACATCAATGTAACCTGTAGCAGCTGCGTACGGGTTGCATCGACGATAAGCTTGACGATTGTCATGATATTCAAAGATTTACACGATTCCCCCGATTTTCCGCAGCGTCTAAAGAATGTTTGTGCATATACCTCAACCCACTATGGACGTGCATCTGGCATCCAGACTTTCAACGCGATCAGGCGATATGAGAGATAAACGGGACAGTGTTTAAGACCCGAGGCGATCACTAATCTTACGGAAGTTTGCTGCGTAATAATACATGAAGACCCAGGTCGAAGGTCCGTCGCGAACTCGGTGCAAACAAAACAACTGGGCGTTTGCCTCACATCAAGGACAAGCATGGGTATGCCAGCACTACCACTACATACACGCACATAGTACGTGTAGGCCTCGTGGCGGCATACCTAAGCGACGAAGCATTGTCGGGAGTATAAAGTTGCAAACATGTGCGTCCTCCGGCTACTGGGAAATTTAGATAATCAGCCAATACTGCTTAGCAAGGTACCTACATGCCGTTTTGATGCCAGAGCGCTTACATGTGCGCTGATTCAACCCGATCCCTTTCCCGGCGTCGCCATTTATAGTTCGCGCCCTACGCCACAACGCCGCCCCACGCGGCAATGGCGCCAACATGCTGCAAGCCTCGTTTCCCAGACACACCTTGCGCACACCATTCAGCCATTCTATTCTGGACGAAAGCGGTCACACCAACAATCCGTCATGTGCGGCGTCTATGCATGTAAGCATGGCCGAAATGTACAGTACATGGCCAATGATGCTTGGTAAGGTGACCAACAAGAACACCGTACTTTTATTAGCCTGGCCACCCGGTTCGGGCAGATCCTTTTTTTGTTCTCTTCGCCCGATGTTGTGACCGTCCGCCTGTCCGTCCGCAACGAAGGGCAGCAGCATCATCATGATCGCGTAGTCGCACAGATCGGTTGAGCGACGCAGGACAGGCAGTGCGGCGGTCATGGGGGGCAAGTCTGCAGCAGCTTCCGCGCCCATCTGGTAGCTGCTGGGCCGCAGTCTTCGGCCCGCAGAACCTGAAACACTGCGCGCACGGCATCACGAGTTTGTTTCATGGGCGCGAAAAGAAAAAAGCAACGGCGAGCCCGCTCGAAAAGCCGATTTGTCCACGCAATTACGGCTTCTACGGGCCCCGTCAGCTCCGTCCATTACCCCAATTAGTCAACTACCCCGTGGGAGCTCTGGCGACATGGAATTCCAATCGTCCTTCCAGACTCTCTTGGCAATTGGATATGAGATGGGCACGCAACCCCGACTTATTAAGCCATCAGAAGCTCGGTATGAGGTTGTTCTGGCCCGAGTCCATCTAACACGCGCGGGGAATCATGATGGGGTGAAATCTCGTCAACCTATATCGTCCTTCGGTAAGGTAGTTTTACACATGTTAACCGAATCTTGGATGCACGGCATACTTCGGCGGAACAGCTCTGCGGTGCGACTTGATCTACCATGCTAGCATCCGGCTAGATTCTGTTCTCAGATATTTGGAAGCTGCACGTGGCGTACTAAACCTTTTGTCATCGAGATAATGCAGCTTATGAAATCCCGCCGCCGGCTTTTCTTACGTGTAGCTACCGGAGGCCGGCGAAGCAATTGCCGGTAGATCGGTCACGTACGTGTCTGCAAGCACTTCCCCAAGCTGCCAAGGCATTGATTGCCATGAAGAGTCGTGACGAGCTACCATCCCGTGTATGCTGTCCGGACGAAGATCGTACGTCATAATCATTACGATATGGCGACTTGTAACGCCTCGGATCTATCTGAGGGGGGGATATCGACCTATAGGAATCATTCCTGGCCAGACAATCATCTTGAACTGCGGAGCTTGTCCCGATGTACGAAGTACGTATTTTTCGGCGTAAGATCAGAGTATGCAAGCTTTGCCGAAGGAGGTTCTGATTCAGATGGGTCCGTTATTAGGTGGGTTCGATCTTGTCACTGCGTGTGTATGTGCTAATGTGGGAAACGTCTTGATATGTTTCGGAGGCTTCTCAGACTTCTTCTTTATCTTGTGCTTGAGGTATCGTCACACCCTGTTGACCGCGAACGTTCTCATCGTCGTGCTGTTCAGATTTCCTCTGTTTAGGGTTCCTCCTAGCTGCCCGTTTCTTCGCGTCTATTTGTTCCCTCCAACGCTGGCCCCAGCGTATAGAAACGTGCGTCCCAATAGTGCACACGACGAGGAACAGAGCACTGACTGCAAGTACGGAGATTAGTAATTATATTTCCAGACAGTCTAGCAGCCCATCGAAGATTCTAGAACTTGGCCCAAGAACCTCGGACTCCCGAGACAGGACAGACGAATCAGGATAGAGGGGCCAAGGGGGCAATGAAGACTGGGTGCTACTCACTTGTTGAGAACCAGCCAACGCCGATGCTGTTTACGGCCGGGAGCACTACTGCCGTGCCAGTACATGCGAATATGTACCGTATCACGTAGTTTCCCGCGATAACCTCTGAGCGGCCCGGCATGATGTCTAAGCAATAAGTGTTGAGGGACGGGAAACAAAACAACTGTGCCACTCCTTGCAAATACAACACAATGACTGTCAGCGGAATGCCGCCGACGTCCTTCTCTACACACCAGCCGTATATCAGAATACAGCCCGGGATAGCGATGCCCATGAAGGGCAACGCCGAGTACAGGCGGTCTTCGGGAATCCGTACGCCCCTCTTCTTGATGTACTTCTTAACAACGAAGTCCGCATATCTTCCGCCGAGGAACGTCCCGGTAAGATAACCACAGCCTGGCGCAAGGTAGAACAAGCCTCCCTGCAACGGCGTGGTGAGGTGATATCGCGGGTTCAAGACGTAGCGGATCGGCGTGAGCAAGCTATACATATTCCAAATAAGAGCCCCGGTAGCTAATCCCACGAGGAGCAGATTCGGGTACCGCCAGGGGCGAATCACGCGCCAGGGGTTCATCATGTGGGCGAGGACCTTCGCCTTCCTCTTGACGCTGTAGCCCTCCAGATCATCTACCCCCTTATGATAGATGGTCTCTGGTAGAAGGAAGTACGTTCCAACAGCTGCTGCACCGGCCAGGGCCGTCTGGAGCCAGAAGATGACCCGCCATGACCTGTAGGTCACGATGACGCCGCCTATGAACGGTCCGAGGGCGGGTCCAATCAACGTCCCGCTGAGAAACCAGCCCAAGGCCGTTCCGCGCTCTGTTGCACGGTAAATATCGCTGTGGGTTAGTCAGCGACTGATATGTCACGGAGCATATTTAGATTTGCGAGAGGGAACTAAACCACTGACCCGATGACGGATGAGCCGACCAGGATGAAGGACGTGCCTTCGAACGCCGTCAGGAGGCGGAAGACAAAGAACGAAGCGAGGTTAGGTGCCAGCGCCGTGGCTACGCTGCATAGGAGGAATGCCACGGACGTAGCGAGGGTTATCTACGTCGGCCAAGCCAAGTTAGTTACCAACACACACACACACACACACACACACACACACACACACACACACTGCGCCCCTTATCCCTACCCCTCCCCAACGACATAGGTAGATAACGCTTCGCGAAAACAAGGTACTTACCGGCCTCCGACCGTAGACCTGGCTCAGGGGGGACCAGAACATGGGCGACAGGCCCATGAAGAGCATGTAGAAGGCGTTGACGAGGTTGACGACGGAGCCGGTGGTGGCGTACTCGGCGGCGACCTCGGGCGTGGCCGACAGGATCGAGGTGCTGGACATGGGCGCCAGGAAGGAGCACAGCGACAGCAGGCACACGATGACGCGCTTCCGGTGCGCCGGCAGCCGGTCGTACACGGAGTCCGGTATCGACACCACCGAGCTGACCGGCTCCACGACGTCCGGCCCCATCGAGTGGTGCGTCGAGCACCGGTCCAGCAGCTCGGGCTCCTGCTGCTGCTGCGGCGGCGCTGCGGCATAGCCTGTCTCACCCATGTGGGTTGAGGAAGAGGAGGAGCTGCTGCTCGTGCTCGTGCTCGTGCTCGGCTGCGAGCAGACGCTGGCCTGGCGCTGTTGGCCAGCCGCCTGCTCGCGAGCTTTACCTGCTTCGACCATCGGGGGCGGCGGCTTTTGAACTTGCTTCTATCGACGTAGGTAGGTTGGTAACCATGCGAGTATCATTATAGAGGAAAGCCTAGGATATGGCGGCCGCTGGCCTTACAAAAGACTAAGAGATAAGTGTTTATATATGTAAAAGCCTACCTAGAGATTTTTGCTAGGGGAAACATGTAAAACTATAAGAATAGCCTTTTTGAATTCGGTCAGAGAGAGCAGTTCGTATTTACATGGAGTGCAGAAAAACTATCCGTGTTAACCATGCGGCCACTCCCTGGGTGGCCTACTGGCTTCACTTGGGCAGCTGTCAATGGAAGCATGTCTCCCGATTCCACGCCGAGCATCGGTCGGACCTTGGCGGAACTTAGCTGGATAAGGTTTAGCCACCCTGGTCCTATTGCCTCTTTTAGGTGGGTAAGGGAACCAACGAGGGACCGCATTGGCTGTTGTGAAGCCGAAGCAATTTGATTTTTTATCTCCAGGCTGCTACATACTGCACAGCTTGGAGTTGATAGCGAAAGCCCTGCCGTAGGATGCGCCATGGTCGGTGTCAGATAACTAGGTAGAGGTCGAAATCTTTTGTTGAGATGCCAGAAATCTAGCACCGAAGAGATAAGTGGTTGGGGGACGTAACTTGGCATTCGAGCCCGAATATGTGCTGATAGCCAATGAACGAGGCCCGTCCTGTGGTTGCGTGCATGCAGTATTCCCCTATTATAGGCCCTCTCTGCTCGCCCAACACTCTTTGTTGTTGCAGACCTTGCCTGTGCCTCCAATGGACGCGACGGGACTCGTTGCCGAAGATGTATCCGGTTGGAGTCATCCCGCCGCGGGATCGGCGACGACCTGACTGGTCACCGCCTCCGTCACCGCTGCTGCGAAAAGTGCTCCGACTGCCATCAATCGGATGTCTGGAAGGATATGTGGGGGCTGGACAACACCAATTTGGTAATGCCTTTACCACGTGAAAAGAGGCTGCGATAGCGGGCTCGCAAGCACGCGCATACCTACATATTCAATGCGGTGGCTGGCTGCGGTGATAAACCAGGCCTTTCAAACTCGTGTTGAATTCTGGCAAAAGAGAGGTTTATGTGCCTGATACCTGTCAAACATGTGCGCTATAGGCACAGACAACCAGAGCTCCTCTCTTCCTACAGTCCGTACTGGTAGTCTGGAGTATAAATACTGGATTTTTCAAATCTTGAGGGCTCTGTTAGCAGCATGGTGATAGTTGGATTGACATGGGCTGGCAGGTAATTATTGAATTCAGCTTATTACATAGGAAATTTCGCCCATGCACTGATCAGAAAGAATTTGCTTGTTCGAACTGCCCCTGCCGTTCCGACCATTGTGGCTTAGGAAGGTGTGGCTAGCGTACTAACGAGCCACAATCCAATCAGGTTAGATAATCAGAACCCCTCCATGTAGGATTAGCCGCGATTTACCCCCAACACGCGCACATCTGCCAATTTGAAAAAATCAATTCGCCCAGACGTCTACGAAACATCACCCGCACAATCAACCACCGACACTTTCGAGAGCGCCACCCAGAGAACCGCTGTCAAAATGGTACGTATAATACATAATGTTTTAATTCCTTGACCCATGGATATTATTTGTTCGAGTCGGAGCAGAATTCGCGTGGCCTGGATCGAGAGATGCGTGGAGTGGAAGCTGAACGACCGACCGAGCCGACGACAATACCCGACTGGGAGATGGATACCTGGGCGATCGCAAATGTTGGGGCGTTTACGAAAGATTGGGAGTGCTTGGATTATGCATTATACTCATCCGATGGCCAGCTCCGACCGCGAAAGATCATATTCTACTGTACGATTCGAGATGGCGGAAGGCTGACGGGAAGCTTCATCTAGGTCAACATTCCCAAGACCCGCAAGACCTACTGCAAGGGCAAGGACTGCCGCAAGCACACCCAGCACAAGGTCACCCAGTACAAGGCTGGCAAGGTAAGGCGCATCCCGAACCTACGCTTGGCCTGAGACCGAGCGTCGCCATTCTCCCGGAACAGCTGTCTGACAGATATATACCTAGGCCTCTCTGTTCGCGCAAGGAAAGAGGCGTTACGACCGAAAGCAGTCCGGTTACGGTGGTCAGACCAAGCCCGTGTTCCACAAGAAGGCTAAGACGACGAAGAAGGTTGTGCTGAGATTGGAATGTGTTGCCTGCAAGACCAAGCTGCAACTGGCGCTGAAGCGATGCAAGCACTTTGAGCTTGGGTGCGTTCTCTCTCCCTCCTTCCCTCGTATTGTACTGCGGTAGTAGCTTTGAACCACGGCTAACCTATCTCTCCCTCCCTTTACAGTGGTGACAAGAAGACGAAGGGTGCTGCTCTGGTGTTCTAAACGCATTTTATACTCGGTCGTTGCACGTTCTTCATTCATGGCAATAGGGTGGTTCATCATCAGGCCGGACATACCGGCGGCGATGGGAGTCTTGATACTCGGGATTGGGGCAGCAATCTAGGTCAAAATAGAATCGAACCTGTCCGTTTCTGCTCTACCAGAGTTTCGTGCGCGCCCAATGTGATCTCTGCTGGAGCAAGCCTTGGTGAATGGATGATACGGGTGGACCTGATGCTCGCGTTCTGCTGTTGGGCAACTGGACTCGAAAATACGATGGCCCCGAAGGCGTAGTTAGATCGGACTCGCATGGCGTGCTCGGCATCTGGTCAATGAATTAATTGTCGCTTCGATATCCACACCAGTGTACCGATTTCATATGTCTTCAAGCCTTGATTCCACCGAGGCAATGCTTTTCCTTGCTTGTCACCTCCATTCAAGATGAACATAGTACACTCGTAACGGGGATCTTGCTCCAACCAGGTCTGCCCATCTTTCTGCCTGTGTCCAACAACGCTTGAGGACGTATGCCCTGCTTCTTGCCGTAGTCTCATTGCGCTATATATATATTTCCGGGGTGAACTCGGTGAATATCTTGGATCGCCTCAAGATTTCCTTGTAGTCACTATGGAATTTCGGTAGCTTAACCACTGGTGGTCTTGCAGGACTTTGTAATTCCGTACTCAGTATAATGGCTATTGCATCAAAGTCTAGGATGTAGTACTTCTAGCCTACCCCATCTTCTACGATTCTTCTAATGTCTGCATTCTCTCTAGCATGGGCTCATTCGCATATATCACTGGAACCACCAGGGCCCAGCCACCATGCCCGGACTCAGAACCCCTCGCCCATCTGAACCGTCCGGCCGCCGCCATACCAGAGCGTCCCGACGCGGATGTCCAAGCCCTTCTCCTGGCCGACGACCCACTCCCCGATCAGGTCGGACTCCGGGTTACCCCACACCGCGGACTCCAGCCACGCGTTGATCTCGTCGATGGCGTCGACCCACCCCCGCCGCTGCTCGGGCGTCGCGTGGTCCTCGCCCGTCAGGTACCGGCCCAGCGTCACGTGCGCGCTCGGCACGATGTACCTCGCGTCGACGGCGGCCCCCGCCGCGCGGGCGCGCTCCCACAGGTCCCGCCGCAGGTGGTGGTAGGTGTAGCCGTCGCCCTGGGCCAGTATATCCGCGTTGTCGGGCGCCACGGGCGGCGGCGAGAGCGGCGGCTGCTTGCCGGAGCCGGCCGCGGGCAGGAACGACAGCGCGAACGCCGACAGGTCGTACGAGACCAGCGGCTTCACCAGCCGCGCCCGGTGCCGGTGCGTGTAGCTGGCGATGGCGGGGATGGCGGGCCGCAGGGCCTCCTTGATCGCGTCGACCTCGTCCGCCGTGCGCGAGAAGGTTATCTCGAGCGTCGTTATGTGCATCCGGTGCAGCGGCATCAGCCAGATATCTGTACGGGACGTTAGTCAGATCGTGGAAGATATACAACCTCGGCAGATTTGCAAAACGACATAAATAGAAGTGACGGGCCCCGCGCCTCCCAAAATGATCTAGCATGGTTGACTCCCTCGTGTCGCTTGTTGATAATGTATTCAACCTTTCGTCCAGTTCGGCAGCGCGTTGAATACGCTCCCCCTTTACTTGACGGGAATAAGCATGGTGAACTTACGCGGCGCAACGGCTTTTAGCCTCCTCTGGAGCTCTTCGGCGAGGTTGAGGACGTGGGTTGGCGGCCGGCCCCAGAACGTCATGCAATATCTTTCGTCTTTCTGTAGTAGGTAAGTATACCATCTATAAACATGTTCTCCCGTAGCAGCCTTCTCGTTGAAAACAATAAGAAGGCCGCATAAAGGGTAGTGGTGACTGCTGTGACATACTGTAAATATATTAGCCTCTATTATGAACGGGGGGAAAACAGCCATAGCCAACTCTGGCGAGGACTACGGCTTCTGAGATTCCTTAGTATCCGTACATACCGAAACCTGGCTCTATATGTGGATTCTCCAACCGGAGAAGGTATGGGTCGATGATCAATTCTTTGAAGTCGGAAGCTAGGAACTTGTCTCTCTGTTGCGCATTGCGCCTTGTGCGGTGAACCGCATATAACGTTTGAATCTCAGCCTGGTTGGATGTCAGGTTTTTATATACTTGTGGTAATATGCGCATACATCAAGAACCGGCCACTAGCCTGCCCCAACTAGAGTGTGGCCTATTTTTACACTCCTCGGCTGCGTTGCTTCCACGAACAGCTATGAATAAACTCCTCACTTATAAGATGGGAAAGTGGCTAGGGTTGACTCAACTGGTTCGTCATTGCAAGCTTCTATCAGGGCGTTATATGGATTTTCTCCTGGCCTCATCACCACGCCGGATAGGTCCTCCAGCTTGTTCTTAGCGTCGGTTAACTCCATGTGCGGCCCCATATCTACCGAACGTGAGTCAGTAAACGGCGAGACAAGACACAATATATCGACGTGCTGCTCAACTATCTGTACTCGGATACAGACACAAGAGCAGGGACGAGGGGCGACTCTGCTAACCCTTGACAGCGGCGCAGTCTCACCCACGCAACCACGGAGGGTACTAGGAAGCGAGTAAATTCGACTGCAAGGTAGTGACTTCTAGCCCGCGCCCTACTCAGGCCTCACGTGCCTAGGCCCTTGAAACTATAATCTAGGAATCTGTGTAGTATATGGATGATATCTTCGACAATGGTCTATGAACAATAGGCATATCTATTGAAGTTAATCTTAAAAGGGGCTAACCTAGCATCGGTTGTCGAGGCCTGATGCCCGCTTCCAGCTCCATCCCCGACCGCCGGGTCCGTGAATTTAAGCGAGGGCGCTAGTGTGACTAGCGCGGTATTCCATCGGTTAAATATCGGAAGTACAAGCCTATCGCAGGCCGTATGCTGACTGCTTGAATTGATCCATGTGTTGGGGCCTTTCGACCTTCCAACTTCTTTTCCAGGTAGTTATTCACCTTCACGAGAATCACAATTGAATCTTTGTGGCGCCAACCATACCAACAGATATGGAGCTCGGAGGCCTTCGAGAAATGAGCCCAGCTCTCCAAGAGGATACGCAGTTGCCACCATGGATCCATCCTTTTGTCTCTTGACGCGCCGGGCAGCTGTGGTAGGCAGTCGCGTCATTCATAGGGCACCTTGCAGGTGCCTCAGTTGATGGCGTTCACCAATCTTAGCACTAATATGACAGGTCGCAACTGGTTCGAGGCTGCCCACAAGACCATATGGAGGTCACTGCCATGCTGCTGCCACACATCGCAGTGTAGGGCCAACAGTAGGCCTGTCAACCCGTGAAGACGTGAATACTACCACCACTTGAGTCCTCGGAATGTCTGACGGATGGGCCACGCTTTGTCTGCAGGTGCAGCATATTGGCTGTTTCTTCTGACTCTTGGTCGTATCTTGTGTACGTCCTTTGTCAATGGCGGTGAAAGTCTTCAGATCACACATGCCTTTGCGGGTGGTAAACCTCGCCCCTGTCTGGACTTCATTGAGACCTATAATGGTTTCTTTGCATGGCGGCAGTGATTGCACCATTCTGCGTGTCAGTCTGCAGGAGATCTCATGTCGGCTGCTGGTGCTTACAACCGCTGTTTTTGACCAAGTCGTCAAAACATGTTATATCCAAGAAAGACCACTTGTGTCTTCGGCTGGAAAATGAAGCTCCTAATACTCCCTGACCATTACTGAGTGCTTCAGCCACCTAGGGGAGGTAACCCCCCAAGTATGCTAACGGGACCAGTTGGTGCAGATCAATGGAGGTATCGTCTGGGCGTGACCTAAAGAGGCACTCTGGCTTATTCACATTCCTGGTTCCACACAATTGGACGAGTGCCCTACTTCTTGAGTTCATGTATAAGCGCTGTATCCGCATCACCTGGTTAACGGGCTTATACATCGAATCATCTGCCGGCGTCGACTCGGACTGGGCCCCTGTCCTGGGCCCCTACCTTAGGCTTTGGCTTGCCTGGACAGTTACAGCAGGCACTGTGAATCCGAGAAGGTACTGCGTCCATGGAGTACATGTTCTACGAGCAGAAAAAGGAGGGGGAATGCTAAAAAGTCTGGTAATATCACTCCATGCTTGGATGCTAGTACTAATGATCAAACAATACTTGGGGATGTGCATGGAAGGACTCGTCCAAGTCCATTACATCTATGACTGAGGTCCTACTCAAAGATATCCATTCACCAGCGGCAGAGCTAAGCTGGACCTACGACGGGGGTTTCTCTGTATCAATGGTACATGCTACTCCCTGGCAGTCGGCTGTCGAGTGTCACCCCTCGCCTCCCAGCTCTGGCCCCGAATCAGGCGACGACAAGGTCGACGAGAGCTTCTATCCCATTGGGAAGGCCCTGTGACTAGGGCTAGCATGCTCTCACTGAAATAAATTCCAATACTGGTTGCTCAGGCTTTTCAAAACAAACCCTCCCAGCAACCTACCTAATATCCGTTTTCTATTTCCCACAACACTTCCTCCGCACCCTTCACCCACAGACCGGCCATTCTTCGACAATTTCTGCTGAAGAAAGCTGATCTGAACCATCTCTGTCCTTAAGCTTCTTGAGCTTCCCTCCTCTGCGATCTTTACCTGCACGGTTTGCCGAAATTGTCAACTACCTCGCGTCTGAAGTCGCGTCTGGAGGCAATTTTCAGGTCTGACTCAACCGTGAACGCGTTACCTCGCAGAACACCCCGTACCTTTGCAGCCTTGCAGGTTCTACTGCACTGCCGATACTTCCCTTACACTTATCAAGTGTTGCATCATTTTTTCCTTCCACCGATAGTGTGAGCTTGGTCCTCAGCTATCTTCCACGGACATGCCTCCACCCGGTGAGAGGAAATTGTCTGAGGTGGCAGAGGGCTTACCCGCTGGCACTACTTCTGAACCCAATGCAGCCCCCTGTGAGCCAGCTCCCTCTTGCCAACGTCGCCGAACTACCCGATCTACGACCAACCCCGGCCGTATTTCTCGCAACACTGGCGGGGTTGCGTCAGCCGCGCAGAACAACAACACCGATGAGGCGCCTGATGCGACAAGTGGTGTGAGTAAGACTTCGCGACAGAGACCTCCTACGGGAGGACGGACCGATCGTCACAGCCGCGTCAAGCGACGAAAGACTGCTGCCAGCAACAAGTCAATTTCAAACAACGGTGAATCTGAACATGACCCCAAAAATAGGCTAGATCTCGCTGTGCCCCCCATCACAAACGTCTACGCCGCTTTTCAACATATGGTCACTAGAAATCTCGAAGACTTGGGCAATATCGCTGACAAGGGTGGAATCTACCTTCGAGTCGCCACCATGTGTTCTGGCACCGAGGCGCCCATATTTGCACTGAAAATGATGTCAGAGGCCTTCCAAAACGGCAACTCTAAGCGACCGTTCCTTGAGTTTTCTCACGTTTTCAGCGTCGAGATTGAAGCCTTCAAGCAGGCATACCTCAGCAGGAATACCCAAGGAAGTACAATATTCCGTGATGTTGAAGATTTTCGAACGCCAGGTGTCGAAAATGCGTAAGTTTTACTGATATTCTGCATGTACCCATCTGTGCATAGAGCTAACTGGATAGATTGACCGCCATGGGCGCAATGGAAAAAATTCCGACGGACATTGACCTTCTCATTGCTGGATGCTCCTGTGTGGAATTTTCCGGACTGAACAGCGGCAAGAAGCAGGACTTCCTCGACAATGTGAAGAAGAAGAAGAAGGATATTAAAGTAGACTTGGTCCGCCGAATGGAAAAAGTCCAGGACTGCCCACGTACTTTCGAACAAGCCACGAAAATTCTCGACGTAATCTTAGAGGACATGAGCGTGCTCGGAGAGTCTGGCGTGACCTTTTTCTCAATGTTGGGCTATGCGAAGAACACTCAGCCGAAGATTGTTATTTTGGAGAATGTGCTGGGCGCTCCTTGGGAGCAAGTCGCAAACATCTGGTTTCCTGTTGCTGGGTACACAGCTGTATGGGAAAGGCTAGACACCAAGGATTTTTATATCCCCCAAACCAGAGCCCGCGGGTACCTGATCGCTGCTAACTATAACATCCTTGGGAAGGAGAGGGCAAAGCAGATTGTTGATGACTGGGCCATCAGAGTCCGGAAACTCCAGCGAAGAGCATCGGCCCCTGTGACCTCGTGGTTACTGCCATCCGCCCACCCATTGACCGAACGAGCGCGTCAGGACGACTCCGAAAAGGCGCTTCGCGGCAAGGATACAGACAGCAGCTGGGAGCGTAGCCGGGCTCGTCACAAGCGAGCTCGCCAATCGGAAGGACTAGGCCAAGGTCGTCCATTGACACAATGGGGCATGACTGGCGGTAGAAAGCCTTATGATCGGATGGATCGTCTTGTACTCCAAGTTCAACCTGATCGAGTTCTTGATTGCATTGACATGATTTACCTCCGAGGGATCGTTAATGGATTCAGTATTGGACTGCAGCAGTACAAGTTTGACATGAGGCGTAAGACACGGGTTCACGATCTGAGCCAGAATATCGACCGATCTGTTGGCGGACCACCTTTTGGGATGACAGGATGTCTTACGCCAAGCGGAATCCATTGGATCAGCGACCAGAACAGGCTCGTGTCGGGTTATGAAACACTTCGTTTGCAAGGCCTACCTTTGTTCCAGCTTGACCTCTCCAGGGAAACCCAACAGGAGCTACGGGACCTGGCTGGAAACGCGATGACAACGACCGTCGTCGGGGCTTCCCTCATCGCTGCGTTCATCTCGATCGACCAAAATTCTACTGATGGCAACCGACTCTTCCCTGCGATCGACGCATCAAAGCCTGTTGCGACTGCTACAGAAAGATTAGCTCCTTGCGTCAACGGTCTGGTTCAAGTACTAGACTTCGGCACGGTAAACGCCCAGCTTTTCACAGCGCAATCGATGAGAAGGCTATTTGAGAGGTCACGGCGTTACTGCTTTTGCAATAGAGCGGCAAAGTATAGCACCGAAAACTTCTGCCAGTGTGAAGTGTGCCGAATTATTCGGTGTGAGTGGTGCGCTAGAAACCCGCCACATTACGACACACTCGTCAAGAGGCCGAAGGATTATCTCTTGCTTGGCGAAGTTGAACAAGAAGTCATGCGCTTCTTCCCAAGCGTGATTGCGGGCTTGACTATGCCAGGACCTGCGCCGGGCAGCGATGTCGCCGCTAGCACTACTATTGAGAATAAGCCCGCAGTCCTAGAACAACTTCAGAACACGACTTTCTATTACGAAGAAGTTCTTGTTACCGATGTGATAACCATATGTTACAACGCGCCAGAAGAGTTTAGACTCCAAGCGGTGCTAGCCGAGGACGGCATCACTTGGTTTCTATACCTAGATCCTTGGAACGGCATTGGTGAAGAACTCAAGCTCAAACAGAACAAGAAGCAGCTACCTGTAGCACGGGCGAAGGTCGATGCAAACGCGTCTAGCTCGCTACCTACGCCTGGCTCCTGGGAATTCTGGTACTTCAAGTCTATAAATTTCGACGTGAAAGTCAAGACATCTGAAGACAAGCATCGCCTCTCAATCGAAGTGGTCAGAGATTCCAAACTTCATGGCTTGCCTGCGGAGATCATGAAATCCTTGGAATTGATTGAAAAGTCGTACGAGTATAAACCTGACTGCGATGCGCCCGAGGCTAGTCTTCATTTTTGCAAGGATGACAATCGAAGTCTGTATCTCTTCAAAGATACGACACTGACGGGATTGCCTGACCAAGATGGCTACATCATATCGGACGAGTGCCGACAGCTGGAGCCCCACGAGCACCGGGAGGTCTTGGTCGAGTTCTCACCGCGCCATGATCTACGGGCGTTAGACAAGCAGGATGGCAATGGGAAGAAAGTCGAGGCCACCATTAAGGGCTTTTGGAAAGCCCGTGACTATCAGCATGATGATACGCCCCATGCCATGAACCCAGCTCTCATGACTCTTGAAAAGCTCGAGGCACCGCCTCAGGGCTACAGGAACTCGATTTCCAGCCACGATCACCGCAACCACGTCATCGTAGAAGCACGTTTAACCCTAAATTCGAAATGTGATGTACGCAAGATTATGACCAAGTACGAACGCCTTTCCCAACAGCACGGCACGTGGGTCTATATTGAGAAGACCGAACTCGCAGATTTCTACGAGCTGTTTAGGCACTTCACAGTGAAGCTCGGTTGCGTCGAGAACCTGCAGCAGGAATATGTCATCGAGCAGTTGGATCAAGCGAGCACGACCGATGATCTGGGGGTTGATGTCCCCTCTTCGATCCCGAGCCTGCCACCGATTCATTGGGTACGAACACGCGCTTGCCACCTTGTTCCGCATCATATTTCGAGCGAGATGAAGGCATTTGAACAAAAACTCAAAGATCAAGCTCCTCCTTTCGAAGTGCAGGTGCAAGCAATGCCACAAGAATCATGGCAGAAGCATCCAGACTACACCACACCGAGCTGCGACATTCCCGAAGGCCTCGAAATGGTGCTCGTGAGATGCTTGGTCAATCCGAATATTCTGGCTCGGCGAGCAGTGTCGTACTTGCCGCCCCCAAGGAACATCTTCGTGTCGCGACCAACCCTGTCTCATGGGGTAAGCGCGAAAATGTCCATCGAGCTCAACAGCGCGGCATTCGTGAGCCCTAGAGTTGGGCGTTCTCCAACAGACAAGGAATATAAGTTCCTTTTCGTCCCTTTCCGCCATTCGTTGAAAGGCCTGGGAGAGGCGGTTGGGGAAGAAACCGAACCGACGGGTTTCCAAGGCAAACTCAGCGCGCCGCAGAAGAAATCTCTACGGTGGATGCTACAGCAAGAGACCAAGCACGATGAGAACAGGTCATCTGCAGACGCCTCATTCACAGAGATCGAACGAGAAGAATACATTGTACCAGAACTGAATCTCCGCTTGGTCGGCTCCGCTAGGCGTCCGGTTTATCGCAACGGCGGCATACTTGCTGACGATGTAGGATACGGCAAAACTGTCGTCACGCTGGCCCTCATACAGCACCAGCAAGAATTTGACCAAGGTCTTTCTATGAGCCTTCGGAAGGCTGCTGACGATCGGTGCAGGCATTTGAGAGCTACCCTCGTGGTTGTGCCACCACATCTCGTTGATCAGTGGGCTGAACAGGCCTTCCATTTCCTCAATCTCCACGCTTCTGAGGTGGTGAAAATCAAAACACTGGGTGACCTCCAGACCGGGGCTAGAACAATACGGAGTGTTCTGCGACGGCTTGAAGGCGCTAGACTCATCATTGTGGGCAGAAAAATTTTTACGGATTTTAAATACCATGTGGGACTCGCGCAGCTCGCAGGCTCGCTCAAGCCCTTGCCGGAGTATGTTAGAGACGAGAAACACGCTCGTGCTTTCCGGCAGTGGTACGAAGATGCTATATCTCCAGCCCGTGAGCATTTTTCTACTCTCTCGGCTCTGGACGGGGACAACGCACGGACGCAGGACGGTCTGAGATATCTAGAGAAGCAGATCGAGAGCCGGCGTGCCAAGCTCTACGAGACCTATCTAAGAAGTCAGCAGGACTTCTTCAAGAGCGAAGGGAGGACCCGAAGAGACAAGGCCAGTACGCGAGGCAAGAAGGAGGCGCCGGGCGAAGGGGAGGCATCGGGCAAGAAAAAGGCCCAGGGCAAGAAGAGGGCTCAAAGCGAAATGAAGACGGATAGCCAAGGGGAAGCATATGAATATGCTGACCTAATGCCGGAGAAGATTAACGTGAAGAAGATGCGCTTTGAGTATGTCCTACTCGAGTGTTTCAGCTTTGCTCGCGTCGTATATGATGAATTCTCCTACGACGAACTCCCAGCAGCGCTCTTCGTGAAGAACAGCTTCGCATTTTCGAAATGGATCCTATCCGCCACTCCACCGACCCGGAACCTACAAACCGTATGCACCATTGCAGACCTCTTAAATGTCCACGTGGCACGCCCGGCCGATCATCGCATCGGACTTCCTCATGTCACTGAAGGGCCGAAAGCGGTCCCCCAGACCCCGGCAGAGGTCCAACTCTCGTATAGACAGATGCAATCTGACCGAAGTGCTCTCGAGAGGCTGGCACAGGGTCATGATTTCCTCAAAAGCTTTGCGAGCGCGAATACGGGCTCGGCCTTTGGAAAGATAGACGCTGACGAAGTGGCTGTTGTCTGTTCTATGAACCTCAAGGAAGCCCTCCATTACTTGGATCTGCAACAGCAGCTCCAGGGCTGCGACTTCGACATGGACTCGGTCCCGAAGAGCTACCGATCCGGATTACCCAACGGCTTGTCATGGAAGGGACGCGGCAGAATGGTCGCCGCCGAGGGACTTATCCTCCGCGCTTCTCTAAAATTCGACGACAGTACAGGCGATATAAACGACCTCCGCAAAAAGCGACAAGGCCTTCTTGATGACGCCATTGACTACCTGAGTGTGTTGGCGGAGAAGGCGATCTGGCTAACGCACCGCATTCGTTGCGAGGAGGAAGAAAATAAATTTGAGAATGCGATGAATGCCATTGGTGACATCGAAAATATGCTCAAGGGCGTCTGGGAGAAGGATGTTGAGCTGTGCGGTGGATCTGATAGCTGGGAACACCTTCGAAAAGCACTGATCGACAGGAATAAGCCTTATGAACAGGTGATGGCAGAAATTCGAGAGAGCTATCCCGATTTTTTGGCCGACAAAGGCCCGTTCACCGAGGTCCTCAACTCTCGCAGGAAGTCGACCTGGCGGACTTACTACCATCTGACGTCAAAAGAAATCGGGAAAATGACGCCCGAGGAACCTGTCGATCTCCTCAACCAAGCTGGGCAACGCCAGATTGGGGAGTCCCCGTATGACCAACTGAAGGAATTCATAAAAACAGATGAGACGGCGAGGGCTGCCGCCAAGGCAGAAGCGGAACAACAACTGTCGGAGCAGGTCAAGAACAGTGGCTGGACGAGTCTTACCAATGATGACTTAGAGAACGAATGCCGTCAACGGTTGATCAGCACCAAAGGGAAAAAGACGAAGGATGTGCTTGTGAAGAAATTGGTGGCTTACGAGCACGAAAGGGCGAACCCCCCTGCCTATGGCGATGATGGTTTCGGGCACCTCAAAAGAGGCGACGATTTTCCTATTTTGAAAAAGCATGTCACCATCCGAGGCGGTAAATATACTATGTCTGGGAGTGAGGTCAGCAACGCATCCATCGAATTGGGCAAGGCGATTGATCAGGTCATTCAGTTGACGAAGCAAGTCAGGCTTGCTACGAACCCGGACAAACGCCAAGAGGACCTTTCCTGTGACGCTTGTGGCGCAAAGACAATGGACATGAACCTTGTCTGCGAGTGTGGGCATCTGCTTTGCTCAATGCACCTCAACGAAGAGAAATGCCCGGCCAGAAATGCCGAGGGACCTGCCGAGTGCCCAACGCGCTTGCAGGACGCGACCGTTCCGTCCTCAATGGTTAGCGGCACGCAGAGAATCATTAATTTCGCCGAGAGATTCGGTGGC
This sequence comes from Xylaria sp. JS573, assembly GCA_000966885.1. NCBI lineage: Eukaryota > Fungi > Ascomycota > Sordariomycetes > Xylariales > Xylariaceae > Xylaria > Xylaria sp. JS573. The sequence goes on from JWIU01000012.1 coordinate 344,730, forward strand.
CAGGCGGGACCTCCCCCTACAGCAAACGTTGGAGCGACCTCTCAAGCAGCGGGTGAAACCGAAATAAGCTCGAAAACGCAGGCCATTATCGATCTAATAAAATGTATTCCAGAAGATGAATACATCCTGCTGTTCGCTCAGTTCAAGCCCCAGGTCAGCCACCTAAAAGATGCTATGAAGCAGAGTGGAATCTCCTTCTCAGATTCACCGGAGCCCAAAATCGATCCCGTGGCACAGCAGCCCAAGCAGGATAAAGTCAGAATCCTCAAACTCAACGATTGCACATCGGCTGGAACGAACTTGCAATACGCAAACCACGTTATCTTCGCCAGCCCTCTACTTGTGCATCTGCAAGAGGAGTACGACAACTCCATGAAGCAAGCGAAAGGCCGCTGTCTCCGCTTTGGCCAGAAGAAGCCTGTCCGAGTTTACCACTTCGTCACCGCGCACACCTTCGAGGTGGACATGCTGGAGCTGCGCAACAAGTGCCGCGTCCTGGTTCAGCCAGGCAAGGCTTTCGGCAGACTCGCTCCGCCGGAAAAGCAGGGCCGTGCGGGCGAGGCCGCCGCCCAGGACGATGCCGCCGCCCAGGACGAGGCCGCCGCCCAGGATGAGGCTGCCACCAAGGATGAGGCTGCCACCAAGGACGAGGCTGCCACCAAGGACGAGGATGTTCACATGCAGGACGCCCCCGCGGCGGGAGTAGAGCAGGGGGAAGAGCGGGTCAACTCGAGCGTGGGGGTGAAGAACGCTTGGAAGCTGATGAACGAGACCAACTGGCTCACCATGATCGGCATCGAGTATTGAGTTGACAGAGTGCTCACGCCTTGTCATCCACACGGAGACTCCTGGACCACCTGACTTATTGCCGAAAACCTCGATACACAACCCATGGAGTGGAGTCTTGATCGTCACCGTGACTACTCTACGATGGCACTACTTGACCGACGCTGTGTCTGGTCTTTTACGATGGTGCTACTCGTTCGTATGGTCCAGACATGGTGAACAAGTGTTCTGATGACGTGGAGGAGGAAAGAAAAAGAGAAAATACCAAAAAAATGGAGGATAATACAAAACCTAAAAAAAAAATAAAGCTCTGGTTGTACGAGTAGTAACGCGCAAGGGAAAAAATGGACACGGCTGTGTCCTGCGGTGGAGAATCACGATAGACGGAGGTTGACGAAGGGAAAGACCATGGTCATTACCTGACCTGGTTTTCGGTTTGCTGTCTTTGCAAGTGTATAGTGAATTGATTTTTGCAACCAAAGGTAGCCACCAACCTCGTATGACGTGATTGACATGGGCGTAAATACATACAATCCAGCCTGGTACAAGCAGCGAACTAAAGGTGTTGCAGTTACTGACTTACTGACATCTGAGGGCTGGCTATAGGTATGCCATAGACAGTTGCTCAGGTCTCACTTTGGAACGTAAACATTTATGATGTCCGAATTATGGATAACAGCCTATGAGGGCTCCAGTTGTAGGTATACTGCGATATCTAATACATGTCCTCCAAGGCGGCAACAAGGTAAGCCCTACTTGCTGATATAGTATGAACTTTGAACTCCTAGCTACGAAGTACTTCCCGGTATCTCACACGTAGCTCGATTCCCTCCCCTCCCCTCGTCCTACCACGCCGCCGCGCATAACTACAACTTCGAAAGCGGGAGCCCGCGAGGCACCCGCACCATTATCCTGGCGGGCTCACCCTCACCCTCCACTCCCCCTTCTTGTTCGCCTTCTGCTCCCGCCCCTGCCGCCTGCCCGGCACCGCCCCCGCTCCTATCCGCCTCGAACGCGACCTCCTGGCAGTCCTCGGCCGCGACGCCGTTGGCGAACTGGAACACGACGAAGTCGAGCGTCGCCCCCGGCGGGCCCAGCGCCGCCATCGGCGCGTGCCACGTGCCCGCGCCGTACGTCACGGCCTGCTCGGCCGTCGCCGCGAACGCGCGCAGCCCGCGCACGTCGGGCAGCCCGCGCCCGGGCAGCCGTTCGGACGTGTCGTCCTTGCTTTCTGGCGGTGTTTGTGATGAGATGGATGAGGTGGATGAGGGGGGGTGTGATGATGTTGGCACGGGCAGGCCCTCGTCTGATGCCGACGGCGGCAGGCTCGGCGCCACGATCACCAGGTACCGCAGCCCCCGGTCCGCCGCCCGCAGCGGCACGAAGGTCTGCGTCGTGAAGGGGTGGCGCTCGAGGACGCAGACCTCGAAGCCGTCGTGGTGGTCCTCCTCGTCGGTGCCGTTCACAGGTCCTCCCCCTACTCCTACATCTCCCCTCGCTCCATCCGCATCCCCAGCACGACTCCCCGAACCCGAACGCAGCGGCACGAGCGCGCGCGCCTCGCACACGAACATGCTCAGGCGCGGCTCGGCCGGCCGGCCGCTCGCCGCCTGCGCGTACAGGTCCCGCAGCGCCCCCAGCCCACGGTACTGGATGGCGGTGCCCTGGTTGGTGAGGGCGGCGCCGCGGGGCAGGGCGGCGTCGGGGGCGGACGAGGGCCGCAGGTCGGGCCGCGGGTTCGCGACCACGGACCCGAAGGGCGCGAAGGCCTCGCGCGTCAGCGGGACCGCGGTCAGGGTCTGCCGCTCCGAGGGCGCGAGGGCGTGGGTGTGGATGTGCATTTTATTTTTATTTTTAAAGCCTAGGCTTTGGGTTTGGGTTGGGGTTGATGAGGGGTTAGGTAAGTTGAGAGGGGGGAGTGAGCGGGAATGAGATGTTTCGGCCTTCAGCTTTTGGTGAAGTGTTAGAATGAATGGGCTTGGTCAGGATGTCGGGGACAGAGGTCTGCGATTATGTGAGAGCATGAGAAGCGGTGATCGTGGTGCCGGAGTCGGTATGATGATGATATCGCCAAGACTTTCGCCGCGGGATGGGCCGTGTTAGGGAAAACGCCGCTGAATGCGTGACTACCTAGGTACACTATCGATCGCTAACAATTCTCTTGGTGGTCAAAGTGCAAGTGGGCCCCCTCGCCTACCTAGGGTACATAGGTACATGCCATGCAGGTACATAGGTACATCCCGACCTGCCTTTCTCGGCCCTCTCATCCGCTACCTCCTATCGTGTTCGCTGCTGTACCTCATGTCGATTAGGCAAACGCGTCGTATTGACATGGATTCGCAGTTTGCTCGCAATTTCGCGCCTCTGAGTCACTTCTTCCCCTTACAATGACACTGCAGAATTTTCCAGGTCATCGTCGGTTTTGCGGACAGGTAGCGCGGACTGCGATTCTCGTCATTCTGTTTGTTCCTCCGTCGAAAGTCGGATTTTCATTCCACGGGACCTTTCAGATGCGACGGCGCGATCTCGCATAGCTTCGATCCGGAAAGCGTGGGTTTCGCTTAAGCATATCTAGCGCGCCACCTGAACCTAATGCACACGCACGCAGATAGGTTACATACGTGCCGCGGTCGCTGTGCTGTGACAAACACCCCGCCCCTCGCGATGGCGAACAGCACAGATTTCTTCTGCGGACTCTTCCGCAAGAAACGGGCGCCGCCACCCACGACCAGTGAGCTGCAGGGGGCTGAGTACTCTCCCAGAACGTCGTCCGCAGGCTCGTCATTCACTGGAAGCTCGAGGGCGCCCACGCCTGCACCAGCTACGGTGGCGCCAGCGACGGTGGCGTCACCACCAGCAGTGTCGGCATCCAGCGCAAATCTGCGGAACCCAGAGCTGGCGGGCTATTATTCCCCTCCAGCTCCCGCAGGCTTCCCCGGAGCGCAACGGCCTCCAGACCCCACGCAGGAATTGAGGGGATACTACGCCCCTGACGCCCCTGGGTACGCTGCCGCTCGGCAGTCCCCTGCGCCGCCGAAAAAGACGTCATATGCATGAGACGGGTTGGCCTATCGTGGCTGCGGTCCCATCATACCACAGAACATCGTGACGTGGCTGGAGGGACGCGCTGTGAGTGTGTTGTCTTGGGTCAGGGTTCAATTTCAATTGGGCTTAATAGGGGCTTTCCGAGCGGTATTGATGGGTAGGTCGCATGATTATATAGAGGATTCGTCGAGGTTCAAGGACTTAGTCAGACATAGGTATATAATATACTTCCATTCGAAATATGGCTTGCAAATGTGATTTTCTTGTTTTCGCCTAGTTTCATAGCCGTGCTCTGTAAGAATTCGAATGTCTCCGTACCCTTTAACCTGGTACAAAGGCCTTAGATCCATAGGGAGCTACTTCTACCTGCATTGTGTTTATCAAATCTGCACATTCCGGTCACAGAATAATGGTAGACCTTCGCGCCCTGAAGGTTGGCGATAGTCATACGCGCAAATCTCATGTCATGGGAATTGTAATGGTACGAACTGCAACGTAAGCCCCCCCCCCCCCCTATTTTATATATTATATCGCCTACGGATTCGCCCTGCGTTCGTTCCCTTCTCTCTTCCTTAGTATGTGGAAATGTTCAGCATAGTCCTTGAGTACAATCGTGGATCATTGCCTAGGTCTCATATCAAATTAATTGTTGAACCACTGGCGAGCCACCGACCTGAAATCGGCCTATGGGGTGCTACTTGCTGGCCTAGTTTGCTAAAACTCTTGAATTGAATCCCGGGATGTTTCCGATCCTCTCGAGTTTTCATATTTGGCAATGAAAGAATTTGCTCTATGTACCTGTGTCCCAGGCCTAGCCTGAACAAGATACTCACCGGTGCAATGAAACTTATGTTGGTATAGGTTGTGAAATGACATGCATGGCTTTCTCCGATGACTAGGTAGACACATACTGCTTGTTCTCGATTCCCGTGGCCTATCTAAGTACGGTACGTCGGAACAAGTAGAAAAGCACCGTCTTTGTATAGAGCCGACTACCTACATACTCATCACATTTCAAGCGCTTACTCATTTCGCGATTGCTGAGGTGTCGTGGCCTGCTTTATCAAAATGACTTTCATCTGATCTCTTTTCTAGGGTGATAAGATATCATGTGTGACCGCAGTATGATTCACTGCGTTTGTTCGTTTGCGAAATTGAAGAGCATGACTGGCTTAGGTACTGACCATTTCCAAATTATATTTTCCATACAGCAGCCAAATGCCACCTTGCCTTTATAGCATCATGAGGGACTGGCTTAGGTGACCGCCAAGGACACTGCAGCTTGAACGAGGAGTGGTACTGCACCCACCATTAAGTAGCCGCACTCTCGCTAATCAACGCAGCCAAGTACCTACCTCTTAGCCTGAGCATATTCATTTTAAGCTTATCATCATCAAATAATAACCATAGAGAGCCCACAGAATGGCCGCTCTTCCGGCTAGAGTTGACGAGCCCAACCCTGATCCAGCTGACTTCTTCATGGGCGGCTTAGGCGACTCCCACAACTCCAATGAGAACCTAGGCAACCAGCCCAGTCCTCCAGCCCTACAAGCTTCCCGAGCGACGCCGTCGTCGTCTCCAGAGGACCCGGATGAGTCTAACGCCCTGCCCGCCAATACCCAGCAATTTGCGACCATGAACCCTTCCGCCCCTCCCTTCCTACGAAACGCTGCCACTCAAACGCCAAACACACACCCTGACTCGGCTACTGCACCACCTCCCGGGATGCCCGGCCGAGCCGTTAGTTTCGGGGAGATGGCGGCGGTTCAAATGCCCGATGGAACCGTAGCCCAGGTGCCCACGCGCGACGCTGGCCCCGACGCGGCGCCAACTCAACCCGCTCGACAGTCTGTAAATGCCCCCGATGGCTCGCAACCTCAGCCAGCTCCTGGAGGTCCCCCCAATAGTCCGCCTCCCAACCCTCCGGCCACGACTGCAGCCCCTCCGGACTCTGGTGAGCCCAGACAGTCCGCTGGCGCATCGCCAGCGCCTCCCCCGCCTGCTTCTGGCCCGCCGCCGGGCCCACCGCGCATGACTCCCCCTTTTCTGACGCCTCCAGCGGGAGCGCCGGCGGCTCCACTGCCCCAGGCGCCTCCCTATTTTACAACTTACCCTGCCATGCAGCAAGGACCGCCTCCAAGCTACCCGCAATATAATTATCCGCCGCCTCCTCCGGGTGCAAACACTAGCAGGTGAGCATGTGATGGTTCCAGAAGAACTGAATGAGCGAATCGCTAACGCCGATGCGGCAGCACCCAGCAGCCCATGATGTTCTACCCACCCCAGGCTACACCGGGGGCGCCGTATCTAGTGATCAATCCCCCGTTTGCGGCCCCTTCGGCGCCGCCGCCGCAGTGGCGTCCCAACAGCGGTTCGAGCTGTAAGTTTCTACGCTCCGTTGACTCGGACAGCCTGACTAATGACAAACGCTAACAATGTCGCAGGCTACCCCTCGAAGTCGCCGTTCTGGGCCGGCGGCACCCCCAATAACAACAATACGTGGGCAGACCAGCCTTCCCAGCAGCCGCAGTACTACGTCGCCGAGCCCGGATACGTCGCCGAGACCGCGTACCTGGTCGACCCCTCGTACGCTGCGGGATGCGGCCCTCAGGCTCAGCCCGGGCTCCCCCTGTATTACTATACGAACAACAATAGCGGCGGCGGACCGGCCGGGTACTATTATTACCAATGAGAGATGCTGTCAGCGGACGGACCGTGTTACCTAGGTGCCTAGAGGACGATCGTGGGGGTTTTCGGGTTGCGCAACTCGTGACGCGCTGGTCGGCGGTAGTTGTACACGGATCTCATGACATGGGGCGTTTCCGGGATTTCGTGGAGGAAGGGGACATAGTAAAAAGAAAAGGTGATGTGAAGTAGGGCAGTGACATGATAGCAATAATACCGAAAAAAAAAGGAATATGAAACCAATCTCAACTCTTATACTTGTCGACCCATTTGCAGTGGACGAAGCGCTTTTACCGATCTTGTTGCATGCGATTGGGTTTATAATACTAAACAGAGACAGCTGGATATACCTACGTGTTTACCTCATGTTTTTGCTGTTTTCGTTTGCATTTCAAGATAGCCGCGTCTCTGCGTGGAACTGTGACACAGCTGAGCTTCACTCTGACCCCGCCCTGCCCCCCCCCGGGAAAGTCTCGTAAAGTCATTAAACACTCGATTACTGCGAGCGAAGGCACTTTTGCTGAAGCTGTCGAAACGGGCGCTCATTCAGGTTACCAGGAGTGCAGCCACCATCGCGCACGAGCCCTCACCCACACACACACACACACCTAGGTACTTAAACCAATCAATCGGTCAGGCCTAACCCCTGACCGAGAACCTACTTAATCACCCTTACATAAGCAATCCATACATGCTCACTATCTTTGTAGCTGTTCGATGGTTGAAAATTGGCTGTTGATAGCTGTGATTGAGTTTTATTACCGTTTTGAAGTAACTGGAGCCTGTTGGGTCGAGGTGTGGTCAATTGAAAAGTCTCATGGGACCCTTTGAGACCTCGCTGGATATCTGCGCATCAGTCTCGTAAAGCTGATACTGTTGCGAAGCTGGTTGCAAAACCAGTTGACTGCGATACCTTTTGCTGACTTTTTCAGCGACACGCTTTGTAATCATAGCTTTCGCAAAGGTGCCTACTTGAAGTGAGTTATGATGGGGTTCTATAGGATTCTTATCATATCTGTTGATGAAAGGTGTTATGTTTCCGAAAGCTTGAAAGCTTCCGTGGCTAGGACGGCCACAGCTTGGGAGCCACCCCGGCGCTACGTAAGAATGCTTAACGTGAATACAAGGTATTACCAGTCTGGCAGTGAACCAGTGATTTCTCATGGAAGACTTTAGTACCATCTCATTGTTCAGAAAAGAAAAGTTTGTATGCACATGGGTACTTCATCCCAAATGATATTTCACGAGATAATATATGTTCATTCCTGTTAGCTTTCATGATAAATACCTATTTATCCTCATGAGTCATATCTTCCTGTCACATAGTTGCGAAAATTATATTTCTTTTCTGGCAGATGCGACAACGTAGGTGCCCATCCGATAGGTATTGTTTTTGGCCATTGAATGTTTAGACCAAACGTGTACCTAGGTACCTACTACAATGCGCGCAGTCGTCAATTAGGTACCTTAGACATAGCTGGAGAAAGGTACAACCAGATTTTACTACCTAGTACAGATCTGTATTTACCGAAATCGTGTTTTTCACAATGTAACATGAGGTTATTCAGACCTCTAATCAATTAGTACTCATGTACAGATCTGTAGTATTTATAAGGTCTATGGGTAGATCTGAGATCTCTCACTAAGCCCTACCTGCGTATGTATGCACGTCGTTTCGGAGGTATGGGCGAGAGCAGGGAGTATACATGTATATACCTAGGTACATATCGGAGTCCTCATTGGCCAATCAGAGAGCTTATCCATCCCAATCGGGTAATCGGTTAGACTCACAGGGGTAGGTCGGGTACGTTGTACTTGTCAGTAACACCAAGCCCTACAACCTTAGCTTCCAGCATCGACCCTGATGATGAGTTGGGCTAAAATTGTCACCTCATCACCAGTGTGACAAGGCACCGACAAGTGTCTTTCGTCCCTTTCAATTCCGGCGTTTCTGTTTTCCTGAGGCACTCTGTGTCAGGGGAGGCTTCGTCATATATTTGGGACCGGTCCTGCTACCTACCTGGCCGTATGCTCGGCCGCTTTTCTGACCTAGATAGAACGTGCTGGAATGAGAGTCGCAGTGAGATACCTGACCCGTTGCTAAGAAAAACGCCAAGCAATCGGCAGGTAAGGCATTGTGAGTCTTCCGCTTAGTCACGCTTGGCTATTGTCTATTGACAAACAGTTACTACGCGGAATATTAATACTCCGGAACCTGGTTTATTGGAGCGTTTGGAATAAAACTTCTATCAATACTGTACCTTACTTAGGATCCCGAAAATCAAACAGGCAATCATAAGTTAGTACGGCGGCAACCGATATAAATAGCGAAAGTATAGGTAATGATGATGAAAGTATAATCATGACCAGCTAGGCCATGGCCCATTCGACAACATTCATCTTAGTCAGTGCGTGCGGCATGCCTCGCGAGCCATCCGGAGCCGGAATACAATCAGGGTACAAATGTGAGGTCTCCCACTCATACCGAGCTTTACGTCCCCTTTTGTTTGCACACGACTCTACATTTCAGTATTATTCGAGGCTTCTTTCGGGATGGGTCATCCTTCTATCCCCAGTACAGAGTAACTAGTACTTGAGGCTTGGGGTATTTGTTGTAGCGGTGGTTAGTCTCTTGGCATTTCATCCGTATTTCTTATTCATGCCAAGACAATGAGACAGACTATGGGACTAATCGTTGCTTGACTGTACCATCGGATACTCGCAAGGCATATATTTACAATGCCTTCTGGTCACGAAAAAGAGATAGTCGCTGAGTTGTTATTGGCAACACTCAGGCAATGGTACCTAGGTCACCAGACTAAGTAGTCGTACCCATTACCGACTACATCATGCTATAGTATATACATGATTTGATCCCACGTATGGCCATGTTTATTCAGCGGCCCTATTACGATAAGACACAATGGCCTCACGGCAAAATCTCTTACTTGGCGAATATTGTTCTCCCGTAACTATGGGCTGCGAAAAGAACAATATGTCTCGAGAATATGCCACTTCTGCCCTCTAGCAACTTCGAGGTCACGGAACGCGCCGGAGATGGCGCCCTTTCGACATTAGAGGCAGGCACGACCTCAACGTCAACGCGCCAACCATTGCAACATGCACAGGTATTTACTCTTTCCCTACGCGAACCAAAACCGGCATATTCGCCAAGCCATCACCACCACTTATACGGACCGGGCGGGTCAATAACACCAAGACCTTTACAACTACCAACAACACCAACCATTCCATCGGCGCAGACCCCTGACATTTGAGACGCCACCAACAAAGAAACGCAACCATGGCAGAACCCCATTCGCACCCAACCCCTGCGCTTCCGCTCATCACTACAAAGCCGACTCTCAGTGCAGAGGAAACAAGAATACTTGTGAGCCGATCGCTGAGCCTCGGCTACCCTATCTTCCACCGCATCAACCCGCCTCACAACCCTCTGGTCCGCCCCGAATACCATCAAACGAAAGTGTATCTAGACTGTAAGTAAACAACCAAACATCCAAACATCACCGCTACCCCCCACGCTCTCACACCCCTGTCAAAGAAAACTCAACCCCCCCACCTAAGAACCTTAACATAGCAAACGCAAAAGCTAACACCAAACTCTAATAACAGCCGCCAAAGTGCGCCTCCCGCGCTTCCTCTTCCGGGGCTTCGACCCCGTGTCGGGCGGAGGTTTCGATGCGCGGCTGAACAGCCCGGCGGGCGTGGTGCCCCACGCATTCCTTGACTCCATGGACGGGCAGCCAGGGGCGTCGCCGGGCGCCAAGCCCTCGATGTACAGCTACGCGGCACCGCAGCTGCGGGAGTTGATTGACGGACACCTAAAGGGTGAAATGGTGATGACGCCCTTCTCATCGTGGGCCGCCGACCTGGTCACGGCGGTGAACTACACGCGCAATATAGACAAGCCGGGTTCGTACCTCGCCGTGCTTGATACAACGCGCCACGCCGCCGCCATCGCTGCCGTTGGCAATAGGAACGTCTGCAGTGAGATCCACCACGTCAAGTCCCTGTACGAGGTCGGGCTCGCCGTGGACACCTACGACCACGAGTACCTCGCCTACGGGCCCGTGCTCGCGAGCACGGGTTGCTATGTGAGTAAACCTCTCTCTCTCTTTTCTTTCTGTTTGTCTTTCTGCTCCGTCCCTCTGCGCTGGCTGTCCTTCTGTTTTCCGTCGCTGCCTGCCCATTATCCATTCCTCGCGTGAGTGTTTCCACACTTACCTATCTACCCAAAACGATTGTTATGCAAGGATATTCCTCGATTACCCCTTAACATGTGATGATCCACAACTGGCCTATACCTGGCTGTCTAAACATGTTGTTCAAGGTAATAGGAGTAGAAGTGGGGGTAGAAGCAGTAGGGCGACTGGATGTTGATTGGCCGGCTGACTGACTGTGTTATCGCAGCGATGCGTCTCATGGGAAGATATAAATTTCATGGGCTTTGACGACTTCCGTGATGACTTTCCGGGCTCCCTGACGCGCGAGCAGGTTACTATGGCATTCCGGGTCGGTGACCTGTTCCGAAGAAGCCCAAGCCTCATCCAACCCATCGAAGGAGGACGAAACGATAAGCAGCAGCAACAGCAAAAAGAGCGAGAACAACTGCTGCAGCAAAAGAAACAACAGCTGCAACAAGAGCTGAAGTATCGAGAGCAGCAGTACCAGAGGCTGGGCCAGGAGTACCCGAAGATCCGGGAGCAACTGCAAAGCAAACTACAACACGAGCGGGAGATACGGATCCAACGTCTGCAAAAATACCAAAGGCGGTACCGGCGGCCGGGCCCGCAGAAGGACCCCAGCGACGCCCAGGACGAGCTCTACCTCGTCATCACCGTCGCTGCCGCCGTAATAACCTACCACACGCGCTTCTGGAGCCACGGCAACATGGCCGGCACGTGGGAGGCCGAGCTGTCGCTCGTGATGGCCGAGATCACCGGTGCGCCAGCCATCCCCGCCGCCAGCGCCGCTGTCGCCTTGTCCGGGCCCGCGCCACCCCTACCTGCTGCGATCCATTATCCCGACAACAACAGCAGCAGCAGCAGCAGCAGACAGCAGCGCCGCCCCCGCCGCCCACTCGTTAACCCGCGGACCTACACCGGCTTCCTGGGCCAGAGATTTACAAACCTGCGGCAGATGATCGACCTGCTGCTCGCGATCGAGGAGAGGATCGAGAAGAGCCCTCCCGCTGCTGCTGCGGTTCGTAATACTATTAATGCTACTGCTACTGCTACTGCTGTCCCCTTCCCTGCTACCGCTGGAGTGGGAGGACGAAGAGGAGGAGGAGGAATCGGCGAAGAGGAGGATAACAGTGTCACCATCCACAAGGAGGCGTCGGAGGTGGTGCCGGGAAGACCGTCGTCTTTGGCAAGACCCCCGCGGACGTCGGCGGCCGCGGCCTACGCGTTGCCATCGCACCCTCCCGTGTCCCGCAGCGGCAGCATCACGGACGCCGTGCACGCATGGGACGTGATGCTGGCCGAGGAGTCGAAGCGGCTCTTACGAGACCGCGAGCTTGATTAGCAGGAATGGCGAAGAACAAGATGAGGATGCAATTAAAAGAATAGAGTAATCGGATTCTTCTTTGATACGGGTCGTTTTGGCGGAGGAGGATATACCCAGGGGAAGAAAAGTACTGGTTTTCTGCATGCATGCATTTCGGAGAGATTATAAGGGGGGTTCATGGTTTCGCGCACAAAATAGGAGAGATGATAGAGGGTATGGTGATCAAGAATCACCTCCCTAGACCTACGGAAGACACGAGGACGAAAAATCACGGTGAGATTTGTGGTAGAGTCATGTAGCAGCCGGAGCCATCTGAATTTTGCGCGTTTCTGTGGAAGAGGAGATACCAACCACAAGAAAGAAAAATGAAACAAGATTTCATTACAGATAAGAGACGAGACTTGCGATGAGCTTACGGTCTTGGCATGTCGCTTGGCCTTCCTTATACCTCTCAATCCCGCCCTGTTGTGAATGTGTGTCTGTACTTGTGTTTGAAGCTTTTCGCCCCGCTCTTGAGACTTAAGACGAACACTGAAAAAGGATAGAGACAAAAGTTAAGGAGTTCAATCGTAAACGTGTCAGGATTTTAGGTCGAGCGGCCTCATCAACTAGTGACTTGCGGCTTTCAAGGGAGTTAACTCTCTTTGCTAACCTGAAGGAAGTAGCTAAAGTGAAGTTTGGCCCACTATTTCTCCTTTTCCCTCCTTTCTTCTCAATTTCCTCTAAGTCCTATGTGGTACTTTATGCATAATCGTCTTCTCAACTTTTTGTATACGCACCCTAGCTATGATGATATTGAAGTACGAATTGGAATCCTCTTTGTTACAAGCGAGAGGTCCAAACAGTAATCAAAATATATCACAACTGTGAACAATATCCATTACCCATACTTACAGAGTGTATTACATCAGGCGCCTGCCTCACTTTGAGAAGCGAAAATACAACAAATAAGAATTAGGCTTATGAAATGGCAATAGAAATGAATAAACCTCGTTTCTATCTGAAGGTAAGATGACAAAGCCCCTCCATGTTCCCCTTTTAGTTCTCTTACTTAACTGTTTTTATGTACATTTTTGAAAGCAAAGTATATACATTGACGACCACCTCAACATAGGTAATCTACTATTCTACAAAATCAACACTTCCCAGGGACTGGGCAGGGGTTCGGCGAGGTGTCCCACGAGAAGGTGGTGGGCCGGATTGTCGAGGGATTGGCGGGCTCGCATTCGACGCGGTCGTACTTCCAGTCGAAGTAGCAGCTGACATCCCAGTACGCGCTGCCGGTGCCCTTAAAGACGATTCTGAATTAGACGACACGTCAGTATACCTCTCCCATACAACCTAAAGCTGCACTTCTGGGTCTCCCGTAGAAATACCGCTACATATGTGGGGCCAGATAAAGGAAAGGGGAAAAAGAAAAACTCACGGGTGATCAGGGTCCTTATCATCGCAGAACCAGCTATGCTCGATGGCGAAGTACCCCGTGGCGAGGTCGAGCCGCCAGCGGCACGCGAGCGACTGGCGGGCCCAGGCGAGGGGCAGCTCGCCGCGCTCGAGGTCGGCGCAGTCGTACCAGCGGCCGGGGTCGCTCGCATTCAAAAACGGCGTCATCTCCGGCCCGCGGAAGTTGGTGTACTGGAAGCTGTCGATCGCCTGGCCGTTCTCGAGCAGGAAGCGCACGCCGGTGGCGAAGTCGGCGGGCCCCGACGAAGAGGGGGACGAGGAAGAGGGAGAAGAGGAGTTGCCGCCGAAGCTCGCGTACGCCCCGTCGACCGACCACGGCGCCTGCCACCCCGGCGCCAGCACCGAGCTGATGGTGCAGCTGAAGCCCCCCGGCGGCACCTCGTCGAACGCGCCCGCCGCCAGCTCCGCGCGCTCCACCACCTCGCCCCGCACGATCAGCGGCAGCTCCGCGCGGCGGCAGGTCCGCTCCTGGACGTCGGCCTCGGTGCTGTTCTCCCACGTGCAGTCGAGGTCGTTGTTGTTGTCGGCCGTCCCGTAGGCCTTGAACTTGGCCCTGCGTGTACTTGTTAGCTTTTGTAATCCTAGAATGGTAATTTGGATGGTTAGGGTGCGTCTGGTACGTACGGGAGCTTGTCATCATGGCCGTTACACTATGTAGGTAATTCATAGTCAGCATTCCTGTATGAACGTATCGTTCCCAAGGAGAAGTGAAGGCCGTGTATACAAAAGTTGACGCTACTTACATACCACCTCTGATCGATGGAGAAAGTCCCCGTACCCGGGTCCATGTGGACGAACGAGGTGACGGGGTAGTCCTCGAACGCGTTGGCGACGTACTCGCAGTAGAACACCGTATCGTTATTCCCGCTGTCGTGGCTGAGGTCGTGCGCGCGCCCGCGGCACGTCGCGCTGAAGCCGTTGGCCTGGTTGGCCATGACGACGTCGAGGTAGCCGACGCCGTACCCGTCGGTGCGCCGCTCGCGCCACTCCCACGCCGTCACCTCCCAGCTCGGCGCCTCCGACCTCTCCAGGCACCCCGGGTAGTTCACCCCGAACGGCGCCACGTTCGGCGTCAGCGAGATCGGCTCCGTCAGCGAGCCCTTGACGGTCGTCGGCGTGGCGGAGGGGGATTCGACGTCGATGGACGTGTTGCCGATCGCTCGGAACGTGACGCTGCAGAGGTCAGCAAAGAACGTCCCCTGAAATGATCAGGTTCGGCATACTCTCGGGGATATTCCTCGACTCCCTTACAGGCCCAGGTCTGATTGACTGAGAGCTGGTTCGTCTCCTCCACAAACCGCACCTCGGTCGAGTTGTCGCAGCTTGCCCACTCGCCTCCTGGGGCCGCGCAGGCCACCGACTGGTTGCTCGCGTGGTTATTCAGCTGGAAGCTGACGGTGGTCCCGTCCTCGGCCTTGGAGAAGTTGCCCACATCCCAGTTCGGGTAGCTAAAAGATGTGCCAATGCAAGGGAGTGTATTGCGCGGTATCGGGATATCATCCTCTGGCGCAGGCGGAATTACCTCCACTCCATCCGACTTCCAGACGGGGGTGACGTAGTCACTGTTGAAAGTGGGTACCTCGTCGTCTGCCACAGTGCACGTCGTCTGCGTCCCGTTCTCGACGCATTGAAGAGCTTCTGTGAGGTCCAATGTTCCCGACGAAAAATAGGGATGGCTAAACGACCGCCGTTTCTCGTTAGCTCCAAAGTATGACCTATAATTCAAGACTTAGTCTATCGAATGGGACACAACCTACGGGAAAGTCTTGTTTTCCTGTTCGCATATCCAATTCTGGCTGATTGCAACCTCCTTCTTGGAGTCAGTGTATTGGAATGAGGTCCGCGCTTGGTTTGCGTCTTCTTTACTCCCACACTCATTCCATGTTGGAACATTGACATCCTGTAGATAAGGGGTCGTACACGAGATCGATACATCATTCGCAACGTCCTGTAGCTGGAAACGCGTCAAGCCTCTCTCGCCGCGCTCTGTGGTGGTCTTGTTGAACTGGAACCCGGACACCCTGTATTCGGGCGCTTTGAAGGAAGCATCGGCGCATGGGCTCGCGATGTCTGCCCTGGCTGCCACTGTGCCGCGTCGGACCGGAGGCGGAGGGAGGTTTGTCATTAATGACTCTGGATCCCATCTTGGCAACCTACCTAGTCTCGAGTCACCCCTAGTACGGCAGAGGCGGAGTCAGCCAAACTCTATGTAAGCCAGCTAACCGAAGGGTATAACTTACGACTGAGTACTTGGCAATGAATTCTCGCTCCGAGCTGATAGGACAAGCTGCGACGCAACGGCACCAAATTGGAGCAGGAAACGCATGGCGTCTGTATATAGCAGCAAATGTGGTGGTCTGCTTGCATCACCGCTGGGCGTCTAGCAACGGTGCAGGAGCACTATGTGCTGGGCGGAAGAGGGTTGCATGATATATATTATCGTGGCGCGGCCGTCCATCCAGGCCGGTGGCTTGATCGACGGGGACGTTTTCAGGCACGCGCATGGTCCCTTGCAAGCGGACTATAGCCGCGATGCGGGAGCGTTTCATCGCGCCGCTCGAGATCGATTGACTCGAAGCTAAATTTGGCAAGTTGTCGTCCGTTGCGTCGCCCTCGGGCCCCGCATTTGATGAAGATTAAATTGACCGATAATATATCAATTAGGTACCTGTCAGGTCTCGGTGCTACCCTCTGCTGGATGCACACGCACCTTTCCGTTCCGTTGTAGGCGATCACCCGGGCGGATGCCACATGGAGATCTCGAGATGCACCAAAGAGAAGCTGTTACCAGACGTGCCCGGAGCGCAATGGGGCAATGATCATCACCAGGATGCATCTCCCACGACGACACAAAAAGGACGTCTGTGAATAGCCCGTCGTCGTCACCGAACATAATCTTCAATACAATTGATTTGAACAGGTGCCCTGGGCCTATGTCGAATTAGCTTATATTGAGATAACACTTTAATTCGCCGTTGACATAGTGTAGCTAATTCCCAATGTGAATATTGCCCCTTTATTGCTGTTCCGTAGACTATCACGATGTCAAGTAGATCCATAGCCACGTAACCGCTAGCTCAACTAAAAAGCCCATCTACCTCTCCCTATCAACAAACCCCTTAAGCCACCTCTCCAACTCACCCGTCCAGGCGTAGCGCTCGTCGTCGAGGGCGAGGCCGACGCCGTGGGGGCCGTCGGGCAGGACGAGCAGCTGGAAGGGGCGTCCGTGGCGCGCCATGGCGGCCGCGAAGCCGAGCGAGTTCTGCACCGGCACCGCCTCGTCGTTGGACGTGTGGAACAGGAACGCCGGGGGGCTTCGGGGTCCAACGCGCCGCTCCGCGCACATGGCGTTCTCGATCGCGCCGCCCGCCGCCGCCCGGTCGCCTAGCAGGTTCCGCCGCGACCCCGCGTGCGTCGTGCCGGAGGTCATCGATATCACCGGGTAGGCTAGGATGGCGAAGTCTAGTAACGGGCCCGGGCCCTCTTCGCCGCCTTCTTTTTGTTCTTCGCCGTGCCCCACCTCCTTTTTGCCTCCTCCTCCTCCTCCTCCTCCTCCCTCTTCTTGTCCCTCTCCCCCTTCTTCTTCCCCCACTTCCTCCCCCCCTTTCCCTCCCCCATTCGCCGTCGTCGCCGTGACAGCCGCCAGGTGCCCGCCAGCCGAGAACCCCCAGATGCCGAGCGTGCGCACGCGGTGCCCCCCTTCCCCCCCGCCGCGGTGAGCCGCCGAGCGGCGGATCTGGCGCACGGCGGCGAGCGCCTCGCGCTGCGGCGCGGGGTACACGGGGGCCGGCGCCGTGGACGCGCACGTGTACGACAGGATCCAGGCGTCGAGGCCGCGGTCGTTGAGCCACTTCGCCGGCGCCAGCCCCTCCTTCTCCCGCGTGATCTTCTCGTAGCTCCCTCCCGGCACGACGAGCACGCCTGTTCCCGTCGGGTGCGGCGCCGGGTGGTACTCAAGGTTCGGGTTGTTGTTGGGGACTGTTGCCATTGTTAGGTGGTAGGTATGTACGGTAGGTTGATAGGGAGGTGGGTAGAGGTAGTGAGTTTGTTGATGAAGAGAGATAGGGTAGAGCGTAGTAAAACGGAGTAGAGCAGCTAGGTCGATAAGCGAATGTGTAGGTAGGCTCCTTAGAGGGTGGTGGTTCACGCGGCACTTGGAAGGGAGAGGCGATGAGGGCTTTTACATGATGAAGTTGGAGAAGTACCGAAGACCCATCGTTTCACCAGTACACTTGGCCACGATCTAGTCGAATGATCCAGGTACACGGCGAATGCATGTGGCTGTGTCTGCGTCTGCTCATGTACGGTCTTCCAGAATGGCCCCGCTTGGGTAGCATGTGAATATCCGATAAGATGCGGAAATCGTATCATCGGGCTTGAAAAGGTGTTGGGCACGCGACTAAACGAGAGTCGAAAGTTGATAAGTGGGTGACATTATGTATATTATCCGGAGAAACATCTTTCTCGTTACCTAGCACATTGATACACCCACACACATCTTCGTAGAAGAAAGCAATAATAAGCTTAACTTCGGTCTCTCGAGCCTCGCGAATAGTCCAGGGAAGTGTAGATTAACTCATCGGACTCCGCGTCTGCCGCTCAGATACCCAGGTTATTGAATGGCTCCTCGAATACCTGGTTCCCGGGTGCCTCTATCGAGATGGATCGATCTACAGCCGACCCCTTGCCCCTGTTGTGCCTTACGCATACATGGCTGGGCACGTCAGATCTGTCATCTAAATTAATTAGTAATCTATAAGGGAGCCTATTGGCGATGCGTAGTCCCACTCATGTCCAAGCGGCATGGCGATCAGGAGACCTTGAGGCTATTGATGGATACAACTGGCGTTGCATTTCGGATGCTGACATGGCTGCGGTCATGTTGCAGATGACCTCCGATTCGTATAGATCTTGTGAGGCTTACTCAAACTAACCCTCATATATGGCCACTCATATGCCCTGTCCCGTTGTTTTAAGGGCTAGGGCCCTTCTGATATGTCAGCCCAAGTCTCGTTGGACATGTTACGTGTAGACGACTCGATTGGCACACAACGAAGTCCTAGTGTCCTAGCAAACTAACGAGTGCGTCTCCACGCCCGGAAAATGCACCGACTATTCCGCCCCTACCAGCTGCTCGGTAGAGGACGCCAAGGATTCTAGACTAACTAGTATCGGCAGAGAGGGCTGTACGATGGTTGCTAGTTCATAATGCAATACCATAAGTATGCACCAACACTCAACGTTGTATGAGGCATTATTGGGCTAAGCAAGCACCTGAGCACATGCTGGACGTCTGGTAGGCGTCGCGACGACAGAATACCCCGCACCAGGTGTAGCATCAAACCTGATTCTCGACGGCGAGTCCATGCCTGTGAGACAGTAGGCTTGCATTAGTTTCGCCTCCACACACCCCCTGGACGCCTCTGGGCGGTCCACACCCGAACGTGGACCAATTGGACGGCCTCACAGTGCCGAAAAGAGTAACTCACAGGCTGAGTTGTCTTAGCCACACTTGCGGCTGTCACCCAACGTCTTTCGACTCAACTACACATCCATGCGGACATATACGAAGCATGTGTTGGTTCGGGTATGTGTCTTTAATCCGGCTATTACTTCTACAGGGATAAATCATGAGATCAGATAAAATTAGTATCAACTCATATACCAACTTGGGCTATTGCCGGGGGAGTTCTGCTTCGCTTTAAGTGGGCAAACTAATAAGTCGAGGCTACAGCCGTTGGACAAGATTATTGATTCCCTTCCAAAAACATCG
This sequence comes from Xylaria sp. JS573, assembly GCA_000966885.1. NCBI lineage: Eukaryota > Fungi > Ascomycota > Sordariomycetes > Xylariales > Xylariaceae > Xylaria > Xylaria sp. JS573. Next base: position 364,012 of record JWIU01000012.1, read on the forward strand.
TAGGTTCGGGGCTCACTCGATGCCAGCAGCGAAACGAAACTCGGCGCCCCATTGGCCATAAGTCATTGGAACCAAGTACAATTATAATGTAACTAAAATTTAGAGCAGCTGTATGTTTCCTCAGGCAGATCTCGTCTACTGACGATGCTAAGAAGGTTGGCATACAAGCCGTTATACTCTATCGTGAATGGGTTGTAGGTTCATGCTAGCCATCAATGGAGCTTTCTACCGGTAAACTACCGGGAATGGCTGGATTGACAGCCTCATCAGCCAGTATACCATGCAAGACGAACACGGAAGTTTGCAAAGGGACAGAGCGGAAGTAAGGTGGTACCGTGTACTGTTACGAAGAATGTAGGAAACGGGTATGTAGCACATGGTCATATTGTCCCGAGTTCGTCGAGATAGGGAGCGTGATTTACTGATGTCATGAGCGTACTTCATATTACTATTGACACTTATCGAAAGAGCTATATGGAACTGTCCTAGTAATGGGTGAGGCACTTGTAAAAAATAGGACGAGGACGGCACATGAGGCGATAATATGAAATCGCTCGGAATATGTGTGTGGTAGAATGTTGTAGAAACAACAAATTCATGAGGCGAATAATTCCAGATCAAAACGTTCCCCGTACTTGATTACATCAATGACTGCCAGTGAAGGATCAGGGAAAATAGGGAGCTGTGTGTACGTACTATTGTATCGAATCAGAAAATCAGAGACGGCACGTTAAGTCAGAGTAAAGGTGCATCATGAAAATCAGAACGGTACTCTGGTACCTAGACGAATTTTGCATCAATCAGAAAAGCGATGTCAGAACAGAATGTCAACAAATACCTGGGTAACTAGGTATCTCTTCAGTATAGATGAGCCGCGATATATGTCACTCGTGGTTGAATTTGAGGTGCGGCTCTACATCGTTCTGGGAGGGGGTTACCTGGGGGGACCAATCGGAAATTTTCCAGATCTCTCGATCGACCGTGGTGGGTACCGGTCCAGGCGATCCGGGGTGATCTTCAGATCATCCTCCTCCTCCCCCATGGCTACTTAAGGAGCTCTCCCCCCTTCCCAACCTTCACTCTCACTCTTCCTTTTCTTCTTCATACCTACCATGAACATCGACCTTGCTCAATGATAATTTCCACTACCAACATTAGACATCAATTGTCCATAGCAATCTCTTCATTAGCAATAGACCATCATCATTCATCATCGTCGTCCACCATGCCATCCATCATCGGCCTCTGGGCTTCATTGTTTACCACCTACTGGTATGACTTTTCTGCTCACTTGACATGATCTTCCATTGACACCACTACCTGCTATTCATTTTCGTTAGCTACCATGTTCAGTTCCAATGAATGAATCATCCAGCACCACATCATCCTTCCTGTCTTCACTGATGATACCAAGGTAAGTGTTCCTGTCCTATGCCCTCTACCACTTGCAGTCTCATTCACACTTGAATTCTCATTCACGCTTGCATTCTCACTCACACTTTCATTCTCATGCACACTTGCAATAATACTCACATTCGTACTCGCACCCCACTCCATTCCCTTGCCCTTGCAACTGATGCATCCTCCACATTTAGGCCTTCACAATGCAAATGCCGACTGGATCAGGGCTATTCTCGAAACCTCGCTTTTCCAATAGGTAAATCTCGGTTTGTTTACATTTCCCTTCTGCCTCTTCCCTACTACCCAATGTTTACCTCTACACTTTCGGTTTGTTGTGATGTACCTCATGTATCTTCGGTCACCTAGCAACATCCCCCACCACGCGTGTTCATTGCCCAACACAAATGACATTTTCCCTCCCCCTTCTTACCTACTCCTCAACTCAACTTTTCCCATCCACAAACATTTACACATATAAACATTCAGCAACCATCATGCACTATAAGCAAATGTGCATCAACACCAAAGATAAAAACAACTAACTCCAATTGAAGCGTCAGCCTCAGGTAAGTTCAATGATGCATTCATTCCTCTACACTAAACATTGCTCTTGAATAACTAACATTCCCCTTACCAAGGGACCTGCACTTCCCACCTTCACTTCCACTTACACACACACACACGCACATGCTCCACTCCACATCCCATCTTGCTCGTCATCCAGCCTTGACTGTCCCCCACTTCGTGCAATGCCAGTCACCTCTACCCAATCCCGGTACGTCGCGGCCTCCAATTAGGGAAGTACTAGGCAAGCATCCCGAATCCAGCGTCACACTTGTGACTGCACATGGATCTTCACAGGGATGCGACTCCATCTTCTGCTAGTCAGCCAAGCGTACCTGCTCGTCAGGTGCTGCCTTTTGCATAGCAGATGATGGTTTAATATCTTCAAGGAAAACCCAGTTGGGGGTCGAGTCTGGAAAGGAAACTCCCAGAGGCTTGTCTGTTTGTTGTGGCTGTTGGGGGTCGGCCGGGCGGTGACTTGTGACCTGGGCTTGTAGGATGTGTGATGCTGATACATGGTGATGCTCGAGGCATCAGAAGGTATGTTCCCTAGTTCTAGCGCACACTTGCCACGATGCTGACCTACTAGCGCTGTCGCCTTCTCCCCAACTTCGATGGTCTTGAGATAATCGATGCTGCAAACAATGGAGCAGTATCTCACCATGACAATATCTCTCAGAATCCAAGGTACGCTTACTGAGACTTGGCACTTGGTGCATTGACTGACTTCAGACTTCATCTAGACTAGATGACTCGGGCATGCGGTTCCAATTGAACATCTGGAAGGCAAAATTCAGAGCCAAATCATGTTTCAGGCGCAAGCGGGAGGATTCGGGGTCGGGTTTTGGACATTGGATACTGGGTACCTCCTGGAAATAGGGGCAGCTTCTAGGGCTTGTTGGATCACACTGATGGCTTATGGTTCATACCTGGGCATTTGTATTAGCTGTTACTCTTTCCCCCAAAAAGCACCTAGAGTGATGAGGGCTTTAACGAAGACAGCTAGGAGGCAACTCATTCACATTGCTGTATACTTATATACACACCATCACACCTGTCGCTACTCCCACCAAGATAAACAATACACTGGTGGCCTCACAATCTCTTGGCTTGCATACCTAGGCTGTCTTGACTTTTTGATCCTGTTGTAACCCCCAGCTGTCAAAGTGAAAAGGGCCATAAAGTCGGCGCAATGTCTCTGCCACCCGACACTCCAGCATTGCCATACGCTCTGGACTCATCTTGGATGTCGAAGGTGGTACCTACATACAGGTAGAATGGGCCAACACTTCCAGCCATTGAAGGCAGACATATTCACCGGCGCGCCAAAACATATGCCTGCCGCCCTCAATTCGATGCAACTATACTGCCTAATTATGTCCAAAGTAACTGTTGAACCTTTGAACACTCGAACCAGCCCGGCCTCGATCCCTTTTGGGAACCATGCCCTCTTCGATGCCAATCCCATAACCTCGCGGGAACCTTTTGGCAGTGTAGTGCATGTCTGAAGACATCACTCTTAGGACATCGCAACTCGGCAGTGATTCATTATAAACAATGAGCAGCACATCCCGACCCTCACTCATGTATTATCCCCGCCCCCGCCTCCGCCCCTCGTAGCTGCCCCTCATCCTCCGGGCTCGCAGGCGGCGCTCGCGGGCGCTGCTCTCGCCTGGCCGTTCCCTCCTCTCTCCTGGGCTCCTCGCTTCTGAACTCCCTTCTACTAGCCTCCCTTCTACTAGTCTCCCTCCTATTATCTCGTTCCCGCCCCCTATCTCTCGTCCGACCTTCTCCTCCCCCACCTCCGCTATAGTCTGTCCTCCTCCTCTGTGCGCGCGGATTGTACGTCCGCCCCGGCCGGCGGGGCAGGTGCTGGACGCGCGCCAGCAGCTGGGTGTTAGCCTGCAGCAGGACCATGACGGCGGCGCCGGTACCCGCAGGATCCTCTTCAGCAGTGGGCGGGAGCGGGGGCGGGGGCGGGGGTGGTGGTCGCCTCCTCGTCTCGTATGCGCGGGACGCGTGCCGTCGGGCCTCATCTTCCTCCCGCGGGCTCCTCGACGAAGGAGGCGGACGACGAGAGGGAGAAGTAGAGGCCGAGGGGGACGTAGACAGCGAGGAGTGCGACGTAAAAGAGGACCCGGAATCGGACCGATGCGTCGGCAGCGGCGGCGGCGGCATCCCGCCCCTCGCCCGCACCCACCTCCCCCGCTTGTGCATGCGCAGCACCCAGTACGCGAGGCAGATGAGCAGGCAGATGCCGAAGCCGGCGCCGAGGCCGATGGCCGTCTGCTGCGCCGTCGGCAGCTGCGGCGGCGGCGGCAGCAGCGGCGACGTCGGCGGGTTGAGGCGAGCCACCGCGTTGGAGGTTTCCGGCGCTTGTGCGGGGGCCGTGGCGGTGGTGATGGTGGCGGTGGTAAAGGTGGTGGGGGCCGATAACGTGTTCCATACCGGCGGTACCGCCGTGTTGGTGGGTTCGTGGCCCGGCACCCACGAGACGGGTCCTCCGAGGCTCGGGGGCAGCACCGCGACGGGGTCGAGCCGCGGCTGCGCGCGGAACAGCTTGTTGGCGTCGGTGCACTTGCACTCGGGGGGCGGGCTCGGGCCGAGGCCGGGCACGGGGTCGGCCCCCCCCTCGCAGCCGGCCCACACGTCGGTCTGCGGGTCGCAGCGGCCTAGCTCTACCCACTTTTGGGCGGCGAATTCCGGATCCTTCTTGGCCCTCGGGCACCTGGGGGAGTCGAAGGTCGGGTCGGTGCAGCCGGCTTGGTAGGTTATTCCATCTGTTGGAGTTATTGTTAGTGCTTTTCTTTCCCTGTGTTCATTGTCTTCTTCCTCTCTCCCCCTATACACTTTCTCGCTCCTTTTATCTCTTCCAACTCTTCCAACTCTCTTTTCTTCCAACGGCGGTTCGAATGACCTACATTTCGCGTGGTAGCAAGCATTGCTCTCCAGACAAACATCGCCGGCAGCACAGCACTGAACATCAAAGCCAGGCCTGGCGTTGCCACACGGGATGTACCGGTCATCCGCCTTCGAGTCGACAGCGTAGTAGCATGTCCCGTTCGAGATATCCAAGTCGAAGTCAGTCATGTTGACATATTTGCCTTGTGTCAGGATCGGCAGTTCATGGTAGGACGGGCTGGATCTCGAAATTAATCCAGAGGGGGCCAAGAAGGGGAACTATTTCTACCTATGTACCCGAGAAGCGAATACGGGTGTATGTAAGGCGATGTGTGTCATCCTTAGCAAAGGTTCGACTCGATTGTTTGGTAGCAGTGTTTGCCCGGCGATGGAGAACTCGCTACCTCTATGGGCCAATTGGTGCTTGCCGATGCACTTGTGCTTCCGGTCGTGTGCTACGATTTCATGAACTACCACGGCCTCAAAATCGAAACGTCCATAACTCCATGGGGCAAACGGCAGAAGGGTCCTCGTAAACTCTTCATCAAGCGCATCAAGACCGGGGACGGAGGTGCCTAGAGCTGTCGGGTATTTTGCGTATTTTGTGTAAGTCGTGTGGTACCTAGCACGTCCGCGTTCGATCCTGCAACCGGTTGTTGTGTCTAAGGTCGTGGGTTGGTGCTCATAGGTGCCCATGTCAGTCGGGTGTAACCAGTCACACATGAGACTCAATGGATATCCATCACCTACAATCGGATGTGTAGTGTACCTAGCTAGTTAGCAGTACCTAACCAGAGCATTGAGTTGGCACTGGACCCTTTAAGCATGTCGGGTATATTATGTTTGACGGCCGTGAAGCATGTATTTTCCGTGCTTAGGACGGGACCCTTAGCATTCGTTCCCAATCGAAGATTTCCGCCATGTCCACGGCTGTCTACCTCTTAGTACATAATGGGATGGGACAGCCCTATTTCCACAAGGTTTTCCTTACCATAGGTAGGTGCCTGGTCCTACCTAGGTACCTAGGAAGTAGCCCTATGCTGAGCTGTTACAGTTCTGCTTATGCCGTGGCAGGAGTCTCTAGATGCCCACAGGACACACAGCCTGGAGGCACATCACCAATCAGGCCCCCTCCGACTGGCCCTTCTCTCAGGTCTCTCTTATATATCCAGAATATCCAGGTGCATTGTATATGCTTGTCATCCTTTCCTACTAGCCGGGTGGACCTTCACTACCTAGCAAATGCACCTAATATACATGACAATGGGAGGTGGTAGGGAGGCCCGCACGTTATAATGCTGTCGCCGATGCCAGAACTCTAAAGCCACTGTCCTATCCTCCTCAAATCTCAACTCGTCAACTAGAACTGCCGCAGAAAAATATCCTTACACTAAAAACAGACTCAATCATTTCCTCAGTTTTAGGCAATTGTTTTTTCATCGAACATCAAAAATGCACGGGGTCCAGCAACTACAGGATGATGAGCCCGAGCTCACTGAATTGAGCTGTCTTCCAAACAAGCTACTAACCAGTGAGTAGCACCCAAAGTTCCCCGACAGCTTTTGTGTTCTGTCTCATGAGCAAGCCGGCCTCATTAGGATAGGACGAGAAACCGTACTCGACTGTATAGCAGAAGAAGACACTGACGATTGGTGCTGTAGAGATCGCGAAACACTTCACATTCCCCAGTGGGCTGTCAATATGGAAGCACTTGGAGGAGCACCGGGCCAATCAGGACTGTCTTCGGAATCTCTGTTCTGCAACTCGTCAACTCAACCGTGTAGCCATGCCTTTCCTGTATGGCTACATGGTTCTCGACCATCCAGGAGATATATACTTCGCCCTAAGAACTCTGATGGAGTGTGATCAGTTTCGACCGTTTGTCCACACCGTCGTCGTTCCTTTCGACCTTTAGTACCGGCGCGAACCCTGGAACCTCATTCCGGATCTCATACGGGGACGTGACTATCAGATGTTCCAGACGCCCAAGGACCCTTGGCTCAACGACACTATACTTCGATGGTCTCATGTCGCTGAATCGAGTAAAGCGTTTGAATATGCCGAGTTCCTCGACGTGGGCAAGAACATCAGCGGCCGCCTCCTTCAAGCGCTCTTCTGCCATCTAATAGCGACAAAAGAACTTGTCCTCCACTCTGTGCATCACACGTCTCACAGCGAGTTCTTTTTCGCTCACTTCGAAGACGCCATGCGCTACGTCGGAAAGGTCGGTGGTATCCTTCCCAAATTAACGACCTTGCACTACGTACATGGAGAGGCTTCTGGGCTCCTGGCGGGGTTCCACCTGCCCTACGCCCTAATGATGAGCCATCAGCCTCATTTACAATGCTTGACCATTGAGGGAGCTGGTGTTCACTAGGGAGCTGCCTTCGTGAGGCAACAAACAAGTATCAGAAGAATGGTGCTCCACAATACTAATGCCATGAGGCCGGACATAGAAATCATCAGAAAGTCTTGCCCAAATTTAGAGAGCTTTTCTGTGTACAGACACCCTCGATATTACCCAAAGCTTACACTGAATAACGAGGAGATATCTGCCGCCCTACCAAATTGGATTAGCCGCCTCATGAGCCTCAGACTGGTCGTCGGAAGGTCGCCCCACGCATATAAACACCTGATGACCTACCAGCCCTTTACAGAAGTTCTTCCGACTCTGACCAACCTCCACCACCTGGACATCGAGATTTGCTCTCTCTACTGCTCCCTGACCTTCAGCAACGCCACGACTCTCGAAGAGCGCCTGCCACCTTTTCTAAAAACTCTCGTTCTCCGGGAACGGTGGTTATGGACAGCCCCGCCCCACACCCATGACTATGACGACTACCTGTTCCATTTCTGGATAATGCTTCGTGTCTTTCGAGGGAAATGCTGGACCAGATTTCCCGAGCTCAGCCGCTTCACTCTCTTGACGGAGAGAGCAACTAAGGAGGAGTTCGCGGATTCGACAGTGTCTCTTGAGCCGATGTTTGAGAAGATCGGGGTTGATTTCCGGTGGGGAATTGACCCCGGCTACAAGAATGACAGTATCGATTTTCGCGAATCGGTTTAAAGGAATGGCGACAGTATACTTCACGGTCCCAGCCAAGCAGCATGGGCTCCAGGCAAAATTGGAGGTCGGTTTTTGCATTCGTCCTTGGGGGGTTGGAGTTTCAGAGAATAGATTTATGGTAGCATTGACGTGTATTGGCACTTTGCAGCGTAAGCGGGCGTTGTCTTCCCAAGGGCTTCGCAAACCGTCAGTAAAGACTTTGTTTAACAGGACTCTTGACTGAGCTGCATTCCCATTTATGCTGCGAGATTAAGTTAATGGGGATTGACCCGCACTATGGGGTATGAACTAGATACCTAGGTTGTTGTCGGAATTCCGCTGAGTCAACGAATCAAAGACAACAGAAAGCCCACCGACGGGATAATACACAAAAAGTACGCAACACGAATATAACACATGCATGTAATACATGTATATAATGCACAAAGTGTTTGAAGTGCTCGAAGACAGAGCTGGAATATCGCTTCATAAGAACTCGTGCCTCCACCTTCGGCCGATGCTTAGTTAAGTACTTATCGGGATGGGCCACGGCTTTTACCGTTCTACGGCCGGGACTCGGGAGCTGCCCGCAAATACCCAGAATCGAGCCAGAGATATCTCGTACCTGTAGACCAAGTAGCACAAAAACCGAGGCAATCAATGACAGCTATGGCGGAGTTTGAGCCTATTTGTTGTTTGCCTGCCCGTACAACTATCTAGCAAAAGCCAAGTTCAGGTTATGATTCATCAACGCCATGTGGTCTGAAATATTTTATTATCACATGTCTCGTGTCTATTCCCGATCTTTCGTCATGCCTACACCTCTCCATAAACATGTGAAATGTGCCTACGGCTAATACTACCTATTGATTACCACACTAAGATTATGTTTACCTGCACGTCCCGACCTCCCACCGGCTCATCTGGCCATTTATGTGTTGGTTTCCACAATGAATGTCCGGATAAGCGCGACCTGACAACAACAACACTGCCCACATCTTAGCCACAGTCCTCGACAGCATCGACGCCCTTGGCCGGGCGCTCGGCAAGACCTTAGAGCGTGGCCCGATCTACCTACACCTTGTCCTCGGCGTAGGAAGCCGAACGTGCCGTTGACAGCCAGCACGCCGTCCGGGCACGAGAAAGCAGGAAGGGGAGGATCGGGCGGGGAGCCGACGATGGTGGCGCGTGCCAGAGTCGATCCAGGGGAAAGGATGTGGCAGATGAAGTTGGCGGGCTCGATATCTACCCAAGGTTGGTCTGAGGGGCGTCGTCGAAGAAGTGCGAGAACTCGCCTGTTTCCAAGACCGGCTGTCGTTGGGCGCGATCCAGTCCAGGAAGACGGACAGGTCCATAGGCAGAGTAGGACGGAGTAGCGCTTAATTAATATCGACGACAGCGTCTTCCTAACCTCATAAGGCTCTATCCTCATTATCCGCGCATTGGGTTAGCAATGTTCCCTATCATGGACTCAACAGTGACCTCTAGACTCGCAGTTGTTGTAACCAGTAGATTTCGACAGCTATCAAGCTTTTTGTAAGGGAGGTGAGTCTTCAGGTACCTACCTACCTCCTTAGGATGTAGGTAGTGTGTGTATGGGCAGCTCCCTGCTACTTCCTAAAATATCTGGGGTGCGTTGGTCGCTCCTTCCGCACATAACATCACCACCCCCGAACCTCCCAGGAGCAACTTGAAGGGTTAGGTGGGTTAAGTATTAAAATCAGAGATGTCACTTTCGGCATTGAGTGGTCCAGAGGTAATAGTTCATCACCCAAGCGTACAAACGGTCTGAGCTTGGACTCTGGAGCCTTCGGGTTCGAGGATGCATCTTAACTCCCAGTGGCGCCAATGTCTCTCTTTTTTTTTTTTTTTTTTTTCATCATTTCCCTTCGCACTCAATGTTTCTGCTGCATTAACTAGTTATATTTATTTTTTATCACTTTCTAGTAATATTCTAGCATCATTAGCAGCCAATATTAGGTTGTAATTGCCGCCTCTCAGGTTAATTTCCCCATACATACCTTCACGGTAATCATGGCGTTTCACTGCTATTGACCGAGAGCTGGGTTGCTATTCAATTGACTCTTCTTCTTGTACAACCTCAATGTCTACATGGAGAAGATTCCAAGCCTAGACGCTTGATTAAGGTTGCGATACTCTTGCTGGTAGCGAGAGAGGCTTCGTCGAGGCATGGGCCTGCGCAGACTTTTATCATACGAGATTGTGCCACTCCTGCTCTCGAAACAATGGGATAATAATATCTTAGCACGTTAAGGATGAGAAGGGGTATTTTGAGATTAATACGGAGGCAAAACCTGAGGCACATCGCTAGGTACTGATCTTGAGCGAAGACCTTCCAACCTCAATAACAAGGGTCCCCACTTAGGGGGGGATCTCACGACAACAGACGAGACTACAAGCTCCAAACACACAACGACCAAAAAGCACCGATGAAACAAACTCCCTAATAGCTGGAAACTAGCTACCCGGCACGATAATCCGATCGACATCCGGCCCATACCCCCCATCGCCCGTCCCCGCGATCACAACCGTGTTCCCCGCGCCCGCCCCCAGGTCCACGTGCACGACGCTAACCCCCGGCGTGTTCCCGTCCGCCGCCGGCAGGAACGCGACGGTCTGCGCGGCGCCGCCGCCGTTGACCGACACATTGGCGACGCGCTGCGTGCCGTCGCCGTTCCGGTACCCGATGCGCAGCAGCGTCGTCCCGTACGCGCCGGCCCCGCCGCTCACGTTGGCGAACGTCAGGGCGCCGCCGTCGGGCCCGCCGACCCGGCCCACGGCGCGCCCGCCGCTGCAGCCGCTGCAATCGGTGACGCCTCGGCCTCGAGCGCGGCCTCGTCCGCGGGCGCGGGCGCGGGCGCGGGCGCCCACGTCCCGGCGGCAGCGTCGGGGACCCAGCTGGCGCGGTTCGGCAGGGCGACCGCCGAGTCGCCGGTGATATTGAGGGGCAGCCAGATGTACGTGCTGCGCTCCAGGTCGTCCGAGACCCAGCGGTCGCCGAGGTAGATGGCTCCGCCGTCGCCACCGCCGAGGGGGAGGATGGCGGTTGTCTGCGAGTCGTACGTGTGCGTGCCCTCGTCCGCGAACTTCTTCCACTCGGACCAGGGGCCGGAGAGGGAGGTGGCTGTGCTGTCTGTAATGTTTAAGAGTCAGTTCAGTTCAAGCACTTAATTTTTTCCTTTTTCTTTTCGGCGGTGGTGTGGCAGTTTGCAGGAAGTTTTGTAAGACATGCTCCAGAAGAGTCCCACTCCCGAAGCATATCCCCCCCCAATGGCAGATAACTTATCTCGAAACACTACCGGGGGCCAATAAGTGGCCATGAGTAAGTATCACTTACACAGGTTGTCGTTGGGCTTCCACCCCGTCAGCCGCGAGCCGAACATGAAGTACGTGTCCCCGCGCTTCAGGATCGCCGGCGCCTCGATCGACTCGTCCCACAGGTACACAGACTCCGTCACATTCAGGTAGTCGTCGCTCAGGGCGTCGATGCGGAGGCCGTTCTCGCGCTGTGAAGATATCCGGTGTTAGTCCGATTTCGGATCATGCATTTAACCACCACCGCCGGTGTTCTCGCGTGCGCAGAGCGCCCGCAGCCACAAGAGGCCAAGACGTAAGCAAAGAAGAAGAACCAACTCACATCCTCCGTCAACAAATACGCCTTCCCGTCGTCATCCTTAAAGAGCCCAATATCCCTGCTCTGGAAACCAAGAGGCCGCTGGCTGCCGAGGTACGTGTAGTTCCCACACACTTCCGAACCCACGGCGACGCCGATCTTGGCCTCGCCGTAGCCCTTGGAGTCGATGTGCATGTACAGGACGTACTGTTGCGTGGCGTCGTTGTATATGAACTTGGGGCGCTCGACGACGCGCTCGCGGCCCAGGTCGCCAGACTCAGAAGTGCGCGAGAGCAGCGCGCCCTCGTACGTCCACGTCGCCAGGTCCGGCGACGAGTAGCAGTTGACGTGCTTGAAGTACGTCCCGTTCGACTTGTCCTCGCCGATCAGGTAGTACGTCGACCCCTCCTGCAGGATCCCGGCGCCGTGCGCCTGCACGTGCAGGCCGGTGTTTGTCTATTTGCCGCCGGGTCAGTCTAGTTAGGTAGTTAGGTAGCTAGGTCTGTGGGGGTGGGATTTTCTCGTGCGATGCTGATGTAGAATATGGAAAGAGGGTAACTGGAAGAGAGCTTGACGAACCGCTGTCCACGTTGCGCCCGGGACGACCTGGACTGCCCCTTTAACAGTCCCGGCTGCTGCGAGCAGCAGGGTCGAGTATGATAGCGGCAGCATCGTAAAGGGCCTCGGCAACAAAAGGGAAGGCCGATATTAAGGACAATGGGATTGAGTTAAGTCTGCCCCCTCCTTCGAATGTATACAGTATGGGCAGCCCGGTTATTAAAAGACAACCATACGACGACTGAGTTGGCTATGCCAACGGACAATGACGCGATGATCAGATCGCGACACAGCCATCGTACTTATAAGCTAACATTGAGTGAGATCCACACCGCGAGGTCTCGCATGATGACGGACCGAAATACCAGGAACGGGTCTTCAGCCGCAATGGGGTCGGTCTCGAATGTAGCTATCTACTTCATACTACGACTTTCCCCAACCCGGATCCCGTCTGCGGAAGGTAGCCCACGGCCACCTATCTAACGACAGGCTGGCAACCAGCTACACGATTAAGTATAGCACCCATAGAGCCCACTGCCCCTTAACGGGGCCCCAAAAACCCCCAGCCCCACGGGCTTCATCAAACCCACAAAATACGGTAGTCCTAATCGGAGTGGACACGGAATCATAACAAGGCACGCCCACGAGATATAATATTGGCTTCTGGAGCCGTTATGTATATAAAGTAGATAGCGGACAGCTCGCCACGTCTCATGCCCCATGGGAGGCTTGGGCTGCTGCCACGCAGCAGATCCCTCATGACGTTAAACAATATCATCATCATCATCATCATCCCCAACCCGGATCCACGTGGAGAAAGATACACCCCGCAATGCCAGCTCGGCCTCTAATAAGATGACTTTGAGAGCATCTTCCGATCCCTTCAATATGTATGCGGTCCACTAGAAAACCTGCTCTATAAGTCCCAAGATCTTATGCCTGGCAACCAGCCACGGTGAACACGTACTAGGCTCGTAGAACCCAATTAGAACATTCTATCTTGTCAGGGTCTGTTTGTATTTGGGTAGTAGTCAATCGCGGGAAACAGCGCCAAGGAACCAGCTCTTGGCCCTGGAATCGTCCTCAGCACGCGCTCGAATACCTACAACTCCGACGAAGTAAAAAGACGCGAGAGTCTTTCCCACCTTAATCTGTAGTCGCATGGTTACGCGTATGTGACTTAATACGAAATCAGGAACAGGGCGGACTCGTATTGTACTCAGCAGACAGCGTCGCATTGCGCGCGCGGCCTCCGCCCTGGCAGCCCCGGACGCAAATCGTATGTACCTCCCTACCTAAGCATCGCAGCCACATGCGACGGTTCAACGGGAACCGGGCCCATGATTTGCATGATCGCAGAATAACGAATAATAGGTAACCCGAGTTCCACCAGCACGCGGATGGTACCAGCTAATTCGCACGTATAATTCCCATTACCTATCCCACAGCGCGATGGCGAACCAGACGCTACCTGTACGGCGTCGCATGCACATAACCACATAACCATCCATCCATCAATGCAATTCACATATGCGTATATCCGATACCCGGCAACTACCTTAACCAGCCCTCACCCCTCCCCCTCCCTCCCTCGGGACCTCTCATTGATGGATTGATGGATTGACTCAGGTTCCCCATTTGCGGGGGAGGGGGGAAGCGAGAGGCGCTCTGATTGGGCCGCTTGCCGCCTTGCTAGGGATAGGGGATACGGGAGCTCCCGCGACGCGCGACGGAGTATACATACTCCCCTAACACATGCCTTGCCTAACGTATGGACTTGGGCAACTAGGTAGGTAATGGGTACAAGGTAGGTACCTGGGGCAGCCTTGGACGCGGGGCAGTCATAAATTCGATAGCGCACCTCTCTAGCCATCACTTTCTACCCAGTAGGTATTCCCGTGTAAAGGTTTGCCCTTACTTGCCTACTAGGGTTTTGAGTAAGTACTTAAGGTAGCCTGGTAGCTCTGGTACCAGGTAGGTCGGTCACATGGATATCTGACAGCGGCGCGGACGGCGTGGTGGTGGATGGAACGTATTAGGTTCGCACGAGCGCCTCGGTAGTTGGGGGTTGACATGTCGGAGCAGGGATGCCACGATAGATCCGTTGTCAAACGCTTGTTTGTCATATATTGGCCTAAATTAGAAACCATTCGCTTCGTAGTCTAGTAGACATAGTCTACAATTAGTAGATATAAGTGTATATAGAACTTCCCATTCCCATTTGCTAACTTTAACCGTATCGGCCTGTAGTACATGTAGCCCTCTCTGGCCATATTTACCTCTCAAGAACTGGACTATACTGGACTGGACTATACTGTACTGTACTGTACTGTACTGTACTGTACTGTACTGGATTCGCCATTGACGAAAAAAAGGTACAAAAATATATGTATATAGTCATACAATCGTGCCTATAGATAGTATCGATACGCTCAACAACGAAAATAAAAAGAAACAAAACAAAACTAGAAAAAATACCTATCAAAAAAAGGTCGGGATCATAGCACACGTCCGGTCATGCCTAGAGTCTAAGATACACCCAAAGGTAAAATGAAATTCGTAAAAACCCTTCCTTGTTGGGTTTGGTTGTTTGATATATGCTTCTTCTCTCTTCCCCCTCCCCCCCTTTTCCTCCTCTTCCTTCCGAGCCGCAGAGTAGTCCCTTCCGAATCCTCCTCGTGCTCCCGATCATCATCAAAAAAAGCCGGTTTTTTTTTTCTTCTTCAAGGAATGGATGGCTTGTCTTTTCTTTTTCTTTTTCTTTTCTATTACCCCGGAGCATTTGTTTTTAATACTCTGGGGGTGCCGTGTCATCCGTCCACGTCCATCTTCTCCACCATGGTACTCGCCGCTATTATCGTCCTGTCGTCCCGATCCCGATCCCGATCCCGGCCCCGGTCCCGGTCCCGGTCCAGCAGCTCGCGCTTGTGGCTGGCGTTGTTGCTGCTGCTATTGTTGTGATTATTGTTGTTCCCGTCGGAATGGTACTCGGCGTTACTGCTGCCGGGTTCCCGCTCCGCGCTGTTGCTCGTGCCGTTGCAGAGCCGGTACTCGCCGTCCTCCTTGCGCTCGATGATGCCCTCGTCGAGGGCCCACTTCGCCAGGAGCCGGTCGACGCCCAGCCGCGCCGCCTCGCCCTTCTCCATGTGCCTGCCGACGTGCTCGGTCCACTCGTCCCACGACGTGGGGCCCTCGAAGACGCTCGCGCAGTCCGGCTTGGGACAGGCGGACCTCTGGGGCGGCTGCCGCCGCGTCACGAGACACGACTGCTGCATGTCCTTGACGTGCGTCTCCCAGTCCACTTGCAGTTTGCTGTCGCCCTTGGCGAGAGCTTTCTTGATGGCGAAGGGGGCGTGCATGCGCCGGAGGTGTTGCGTGAAGAGATCTTTGCGGTTGAACTCGTTGCCCTTGCCCTCCACCGTCGTCGGTGGGCACGAGGAACATCGGTAATATTGGAGACACAGATGTTGTGACGCGATATGTCTCTTCCACTCGTTTTTCGACCCAAACGTGCTCGTACAGCCGGCAAATGCAAAGGCACACGGGAACGGGCGCGTGTGCGCTGCCGCGATGTGTTTCCGTAATGACGATGAATCTTTAAAAGGGGTGTGGCTGCAAAGGTTACAGCGCGTTTCTTGCTTTGGCGCCTGCTTCTGAAGTGACCGCCGCTGCTGCTTGGGCCGTGCCGACGGTGTAGGATGTTCGTGGTTATACGGACTCTCGTCGACTCCGGCATCATTCATCTCGCGGGATGGAGCCTCGTCGTGCTGACGATCCGCCATCTTTTCCGCCAAAACGCCCTGCGCATGCGCGGAAGAAGGGGTGTCGCTGCTTAGATGCCGCACATGGCGTAAAGCCTTGAGGTTCTCGGCAGCCTCCTGCATCTCAGCAGAATCTTCGACATCGTGTTTGATGGACGTGGCCGGGCCGGGGGTTGAATTGGGATACGGCAAAGTAGAAGAGACGGAGGACTGTGGTACACTCATTGGATCGGCCCTGCCCACGCTCTCCGGGCGGACTGGAGTCTCGGGATATTGTTGTGGATGATTGGGGAGCTCGTGCCGGCGGACAACCGGCGTGCTCGCAGCCACCTCTCGCGCCTCGAGTAATATCCGGCCGTCTTCCATATCTTTCGTCGACGCCTTATTGACGGATACAGACCCAACTAACCGCTTGTAGAGATGTGTCATGTTGTGCGAGTTGACATATCCTAAAAAGCAGCATACCTTGTCATGCTGTACAATATTCCAGACTATGACGGGCATGGATATGAGGAGCATGGTCGGCGGCCCGAGGAACATGCCCTCAACAGCGATCTTCGAGGCCATGGCGGGCGCATTATGCAGCCAGTGATTGAAAGATGACATGTCCGGGCTGGCTTCGCCAACAAAGGTTGTGCATACCAGGACTCTCGGTTCGTCGAATGTAAGGTCTGCGACGGCGCTTGGATGGATGGTATGGTCTTCGCGGGATGTTCCCGGCGTCTGCTGCGTTTCACCATCGGCTCCTAGCCGCGGCGAGCGCAATTGAGGCTCGGCGCTTGGAGCGAGGGGAAACAAAGTCAGATTTTGACCTCTGCCAGATGTCATTGTGTAGAATACGGGCAGCTTTTCGATAAGTGCTATACTTTTGCTGGCCCCATTAGTCAGCCCCGATATATGTACGAGTTCTTGTTGCTTCTGCATCGCGACCTCGTGGTATAGGTGTTCGGTCGTGAATGGCCTGCCCGCGCTAAGTTTCGCAAATGCTTCGGTGATGTGGGAAGTGAATGATCGTGAACTAGAATCTCGGGAGTACTGTTCAGGGGAACTCGTCGCAATGACTTGTTTGACACTGTCACCGCCAGTGGTGGGCTGTTCTTTCGCGGCGCAAGTATCCAGGAGTAGAAGCATGTCGGACTGCGTCTCCTCAAATAAACAGCGAAAGCCGTTCCACTTGAGCTTTGGGGCACCTTCGCTTGCATTGCTAGTAACATGTCAGGACAACTCGATGGGGCCGGCGACATGTAACCTACCACGCCCAGAAGAGTTGATTATCCGCGCCCATGTAACCGTAACCCGTGTAATACACGATCAGAAGATGGTCGGGCCCTGCATGTTCAAGAAAAGATGCCATGCGAACGCCCAGCTTGACGCTGGGGTTGGCAACGGTCGGTATATTATATCGATCGGTGCGGTAATTATATCGTTCGCGGAGGACCTGCTCGAGGGCGGCGAGGTCCTGTTCGATGGCATTGTCCCCCTCCCACCGCAGCAGGAGGACGGAGACATTGGCATAGGGGGACTTTTGGGTTTCCCGGAATATAAGCATGGCGGCATCCTGCAGATGTCGCGCGAAGGACTCGAACTCATGTCTCTCCGGGGGCGGTGGGGGGATCTCCTGAACCTGATACTGCTGGGGGGGTTGCGCCTTCGGAACGGTGAGCCTACGAGGGTAGTTTCAGAGCAATTGAGAGCACATACGGTCTCCTGGGAGAAGGGCGGCAGCTGTGGCGGGCTGGCCTGAGCCTCGACCTTGGGTGCCAGCCTTCTCTTCTTTGCCGCCGGCTGATCCATCGGATGTCGAGTCGCGACCCAAGGCGACGGATGGCGCACAAGAGGAATTGGACACAGGAGACACTGGGTCAGGGCAGCGGCACCAGAATCATCTACAATGAGACTATGGGCTTCTATGAAAACAGGGTGTGGATGGTGGATATGGAGAACGGGTATCAGGCTGGAGGATTGAAAGGCTACACGCAAGGCTGGATGGAGTCGGGGGCGGTGGTGTTTGCTGGCTTGGTCGGGGCAAATGGGCATTGCCGCTGGGACCCTTCTTCGACACCTCGACCCCCAGTTTTGGGCAGCGGATGTTTATTATCAGATAGAGCGATATGCCCGCAAAACTGAATCAGCCTTGCATTGATCGGGGCACAGCGGGCGGGCAGGGCAGGGCGCAGCTCTCACTAGCCGCGGGTGGTGGATGATTGACGAGTGCGAGGGGTTTCGCGGGCCTTGGCAGTCCAGCCCCCCGCTATGTCCGCGCAGCAGGAGCTCGCGTTCGTCTCACTAGAAGAGCACCTTGTATTGCTGAATATTATCTATTGCATTCAAGCAGTATATATCAATATCGAGGTCAGGCTCGAAGCACCCAGCCGCCTGCCTGCTCGCCTGCCCGCACGGGTTTGGCGGGCTTCTCCAACGAACACAGCCCTGAGCCCCGCCCCGCCTTACTTTCCAATTCATCCTAAAGCCCCACCAAGCGATCCCCCCCTTCTAATAATCCGCATTGGGACAGCTGATGGCCTGATGTTGAGATCTGTGTAGTAAGTGCTACAGCCTGGGGTATCCCACGGGTCTCGAGTCAATTGCATTCAGTACACACAATACACACAAGGCAATGTTTAGAATGCAGAAGACCATCCAAAATTGAGATATACGAGGTGAGATCTGCGATTCGTTTGCTATACAGATCTCTAGGTATGTGTAGACTAAAGCTACCTTATTTCAATTGCCAATTGCAACATGAATTGTGTATTATTATGGGGGGGTATGCAGTTTGGGTATATTCGTCGCCAGCTATCCAGCTGCTCGTCATCAACTCCTGCGAAAACCATGCCGCGGACATCCCTCGTTCACTCATGTGACTTCAAAAGGTCTCCGAAGACTTACTGATCCCAACCAATCGACTTCCTAGAATGACAGCCGCCGCGCCTCGGCGTAACAGTAAGCAGCCAATTCCTCACTATGCTCACGCGAGAAACAAAGAAAAGAGGGGGAAAAAAAAATTCCTTATATAGCCTATTCCTTGATGTTTGCGGTGTGCTCCACACCGATCTTCTCCTCGGAGCTGACGAGGTTGCGCTCGACCCTGATGATGGAGCGGTCGTTGGTCGTCTTCCAGGCCGGGCGACCTAGGAACTTGATGGAGCCGGGGCCGTCGTCCTCGAACATGGACGCGACGTCCTCGAGCGTCTTGTTGGCCGTCTCGGGGAACAAGAAGAGCGTGTGGAAGAACATGGCGAAACAGAAGACGGCAAACAAGACGTACGTCTGCCAGCTGATGTTGGCGAACGACGGGGGCACGAAGTACGCCAGGGCGAAGTTGAAGGCCCAGTTAGCCGAGGTGGCGAGGGCGACAGCCTTGCCACGTACACGCAGGGGGTACAGCTCAGCTGGATAGGTCCACGAACATCTGCAGGGTCCGAAGTTAGCAATTGCCATACACGGAAATCCACCAGCGAGCGATTGACTCTTGCATCGTACTTTGGGACTCTTGGTTCCCAAAGCAGATCCCGCCAGCAATGCGGTCTCCCTGGAACATGAAACGGAGTTTTGGAAAGAGCTTACGGTCCCCAGGTTGGCGCGTATGAAGCGACAAACAGATAGGTGCTGGCGATCACGGCCGTTGCAGGCCTGCCCGAGATAACCATCGAGATCGCCTTCGTGTCGAACTCGTGCTCCCTCGCCGGTCTCGAGTAGACGGCGAACAAGCCGGCGTTGACGCAAAGCCAGAGGCACATGAAGAAAGCACCGATGAGCATGGTAGGGCGACGGCCCCACCGATCTAGCCAGATCAGAGCCGGGATGGTCATGACGACGTTGATGATGAACTGGATACCGCTGGGCAGTAGCACGTCATCTCCCGAGCCTGTCATGGTGAAGATGTAGGCAATGTAGTACATCTACGTCCGTGTCAGCACAGAACCGCCGCCGCCGGGTACGCGTGGATTGTGTGCACTTACCATAACGTTCATGCCGGTGAGCTGAGACCAGATCTGAGTGAACAGGCCAATGTGCGTCCGGTTGAGCATCTTGGGCCGGAAGAGCTCGATGTAGGAGACGTCGGCATTCTGGCGCTCGAACTCGACCATTTCCCTGATCTCATGCATCTCCCTCGCGACAAGCGCGGAATCCGGGTCGCCCTTGCCGTGAACCAGAACCAGCACGTCCTTGGCCTCCTCCCAGCGATCGCGCTTGGCCAACCACCGAGGCGACTCGGGGAGCACCGTGAGACCGAAGTACAGCAGGAGCGCGGGTATCATCTGCAGACCCCACGGCAGCCGGAAGGCCGCGGCCCCGTCGATGAAGTGCGAGCCGTAGCAGAGGAAGAACATGATCGCGATACCCCAGGTGATGGCCCACTGTTGCATTCCGATCAGACGGCCTCTCATCGAGGGCGGCGACAGCTCGGAGATGTAGACGGGGACCTGGGCGGAGCAGATGCCGACGCTCAGGCCGTTGATGACACGGCCGACGATCAACATGGGGACATTCTGGGAAGCGCAAACGAGGATAGAGCCGATGACCCTGTGCAGCCGCATCCATTGTCAGACCTAGGAGGAAAGGTCGCAAACGATGTCTTGCGGAATACGTACCAAATGATCGCACCGACTTGGATCGATGTCTTTCGGCCAAGCCAATCAGAAAGGACACCCGAGATCAGGGCACCGAGCCAGGAGCCGCCAGGCATTGCTGCCGTGATTCCACCCTGCAGGTTTTCGTCGGGGCCTTGGCATTCGCCGGTATCTGGGTTGTTACCCTGCGAGCGGTCAGTATAACGTCTGCCCTGCGTCAAGCGCGACTCCACCTAAGGTTAGGGGAAAACTGACTTGGGCATTGAATTGACATTTGTACGGTTGGGTCGTGATAACAGCACTCATAGACGAGATATCGAAGCCGAAGAGCGCACCGCCTGCAGCAGGGCACTTGTTAGTTTCCTTACATGGAAAGAATCATCGTGTTGGGTGCCATACCGATGACGGACGTGGCCGCGATAACGTAGATATTTCCAAACTTCTTCATGGTGTCTCAAACCCCGCGTGGTCCTTTAGCGACATAAAAGACGTGACTCAGGATATTAGAGTTGAGGTGTAGAAGGCTGGAAAAGTAAGACGGGAAGAGTCTTGGGGGGTTGCCGATCCTTTTATCATAATCTTCAAGGGTTGTTGGGGGTGGGTAACCTACATTAAGTAGACAAAAACCTTCACAGATCCCGGGCTTTAAATACCTGCATATTTTCACAGAGCGGAACTGATCCTCTGCCTTGTGGCGGGCGTTTGCCTGAGAAGGGGGGGGAGGAAGAGCTGCGGTAAACCCGACTGTTGAAGGTCTAAACTGGCCACCAATAACAGGATCTCTGCGATGTACAACACGGATCTTCAGCACCGCACCCTGGCCATGGTGTGAAGTTTTCGCGCCGCTGAGTGGTCGGCAACCCCAGCCTCGGTGCGCGGTGGTTTGACACCTTTGGGTAATCGGAGCAATCCTACACTATCACGAGGTGCGAGCCAGGGCAGGACCGCAGGAGCTGAGCAGGGACCAGGGCAGCTCGGGAATCCTGCTGGGGGGAAGGGGAAGCATTCTACGAATCTCATTATGCCCTCATCACAAAATTCCCATGTATCGTACGCGATGCCCTGCAGGGCATCGAGAGAGAGAGTGTGTGTGCGTGTGTAAACAGCAGGCGAAGCAGCAGGCCCCCTGTTTTCCCAATACGGTGGGACTCCCTCCACAAAAGTCTTGGGAGGTCACACGCGTTAGTTGGACGTCCAGGATGGGCTGATAGGCCGGGTAGAACTCCGCTGACCTCGGGGGATTATGGGCACATCTACAACTAATGGTAAAGCCATTTGATTGCTCTTACAGTCGTACCATATGCAGGCAGAAGGGCCCCCGTCTGAGCCCAGGGGTTGCCCGCGATGACAATCCTGGGGGCACATGGCTGCAGGTGTATCGAGTCCTCTCGACCAACGACGACACAGGTGGCAATTTCTCTTTGTCCAGACAATACCACATGTAGCAACAGCAGCCAAGATCGGCAGCCCACGTTTTTTTTTTCTAGACCCCGTCGACGGTCCCGATTGTACGATCGGCCTATCCCAGAAGTCTGGGGTAAAAAGTCCAGACACACACACAAACAACGGGCATCCAGATCGAAAATCCCAGCCCTGCTTACCTGCCCTCAGCCCTCTCCTCGAGCCGTTTGTTCTCACCACCCCGGGTCGACGACGAGACATCCAGGACTCCCAAGCACAAGGACGCCAGGAAGGACGCGCGGACCGGCGCAGCACAAGACGACAAGATGATGTCAATGGCATAGGAGACGTGGTCGTTCTTGGAGATATTTTCCATCGATGCTGCCCCGCCGACGCTGGATACGGGCCGAATAGGACGGATTAGCAGCTCCCTCATTGGACCTGGAGGAGCGCTGGAGGAACCGGGGTACTCTGGGGCAGGCTGGGGAAGAGCTCTGATTTGGGGCAGCTTCTCCAAGATTTCGAGCGGCCTAATTTACAGGAGCACGCTAGCCGAGCCCGCTGTCCTTTTTTTTTTTACCTGGGTAGGTAGCGGTGCACTATGAGTTGCAACGTTGCCCGCCTTTTTTAGGTTCTCATGCCGTTTCTTTTTTTGGGCGCCTTCGACGTCTTTGCGAGAGATAGATTTGCTTTATGCTTGTTTTTTGCGAGTGCAACCCCCCCCAGTAAGACAGGTCAGGACAGCCAGCAGCACCTGACCTAGACAGGTAGGCGGTGGCGCGCCGTTGCACGCCGGCAGGCGTGTGGTTACACGGCACAAGTGCACCACTCCGGATCCTCTCAGCTTCACATATAGTTGGCAATACAACACCCATCTACTAGGTACTGCTACTACTACCCACGTACCACGTACCTGTAGGGCGTGGACGGGGACGGGGACGTGGCCGTGGATTCAGCTTCAGCCTAGACAAATGCATGCGACAGAGGGAGCAGCAATGTCACGGTTAGCGACCCGTGGCCAGGAATGCTTTGGGATCACGAGACCACTTGACCAAGCTGCAAATCAGCAACTCGGTTAGGCCACTACTCCCGTGCTTAGCCGCCTCCACGGGGCATCCGACTTCCATCCTCTCCTCTGTCGCTTCGCCTGAAGAAAGCTTACATACACACCTACGTCCATTCTTACACTGCGGTTTTCTACATAGTAGTATTATTAGATGAGCCAACACGAGCTTATGTCCACGTGCGAGGAAAAGAAGAGTGAGAGAAAATAAAGGCTACGCAGTCAGTTGCCATTCGCTGGCAATTCGCTTAGAATAGGCAATATCGTATATATCGCACAAGGCCCAACATAGATACAACGCCATCGTCGCACGAACTGTCTCCTGTCAATTGCCTGTCATCGCGAGCAAGCCTTCCCTCCCGTCATCTTCTAAGCCGCGAACACACTGAGGCGTTGTTGTTGGGCCGAATGCTGGTGCTAGGCAAGCATGACATACATAGTACATAGGGATTTGCATCTATGCACGCAAGCAAAAGGTACGCAGCCCCGAATTGTCACTTGACCGTACGTTATAAATTCCTCAAGGCACGGGGAAGCTGACAGAATAGGGTCAGTCAAGTGATGCGGTTATGCCCCAGGAGATCTCTGCTGGGAATTCTGGAACCCGCCAGCCTCCGCGGTGACCCAGTATTATCAGGTGGTTCTCGGCTCCCAAGATACGGTGAGCAGCCAGTTACCGATTTCTGCCTAGAGGTTAGTTGTAAAGCAGTCTGGTTGTAAAGTACGGAATACCAACCTACCCAGACAGAGGACGTTACCAACATCCGGATCTCGCGTGAGGAGTACAGGCCAACAGGTCCGGTAGGACCTGAGTGGCGGTCTGAAGCACGAAGCCGACATTACGGTGTAGCGTCAGTGCGTTCTAGACGTCTGCCGGTGAGCGCTTCCGCGGCGAACTCTTCTTCTTCTTCTTCCCTTTCAGCGACGGCCGACTTGATTAACCTACAACCCGATGCCTCCGTTCTTATTTTAATCGTTCATTAACGAGTACTCTCCCGTTCTCCCAGGTGCAATTATGTGTCTTATTACCCAATAGCCAATTCACTGCAGAAGTGAAATTTCCCCGGTATGACTTGGTCAATCGTCTTCGTTTATAGCTGGAGGCGCCCATCCTCGATCACCAACACTTGTCAACAGAGACAGTTTGATACTTGATGTTATGATACAGCGTCACAGCACATGCGCACGTGCGCACAGGTTTGACGACAGCAGGTTCCCGACGGTTCGGCAACCTCCCCTCATCTGTCACTGACATGCATATAACATTCGGGATATATGAAACCGATAGTGGTTCCTCAGTCGAGATCAACAACCGAATCTGTCTTCCTTGCTTCCCCATTGCGGTCATCATATCCGTTCTGTTTGCTAGCCAGCAGTGTCCAGAACCCCTTCGGGCCATCTAGGTGGGCGCGAAGCGCACGAATGAGCTTTCGGGTTTCAGGGCCTGACCAGAGAGCCGCTCCGTCCCTTACATGATGGCATCGCTCGCGTATGAGCTCCGCGGGTGGGGCTTGGCTAATACATACAACTAAGCCTAAGCTCTTGAAGAGTTTGTTTATTAAGTGGGATTTCCCGTATTTGAAAAGCCTAGCAGCCCTAGTCATACAAGCACTTACCCGTGGGTGGAAGAGCTATTTTTTTACTGTTAAACGAGATATCTCCAGCACTTAGTAAGCTAGTAGGGAGACGGACAGACAGGTTACTTCTCGAGCTTGTGATCACAACCGATAGAAACCTGATATCGCCCGTTATCAGCAGCAAATAAGTAGTCCGTCTCTACTTAGGTGGAATGCCCGACCCAAGCCATACGCATTCTTTTCCCAACGACTCTGCTGCCTCTACTCTCTTGATTGTCCACGATTATGGGACATGTCTACAAATCAAGTTGATGTGTATGGAATTTCGCATCACTCAAAAATGCTGTATGAGGGTAAAGTACACATCGCATATAGGAAGGGGCATGTGTTATTTTTCGGGGATGAGTTTCGAGGACCAATGTTTGTGTGGCGAAGTTTTGCGGAGTGGAATGCTTCTAGAAAGATTTATATGCAAGGCACAACCTTGAACTAACAGCTGTTCCAAACAGTCATTACAATCCATACTCCATACACATTTACTAAGTTTCTGGTCAGGATTACGTGCATGACGGCCATGGCCATTGCAAGCGACTCCATTGTAAAGAACGAACAAACTGACGGACTCGTATGACTGCGCCCCAGGGCCATTGGGTAATGATTCCCACCGGAAAACAAGAGTCCGATCGACTTGATAGTCGAGGTAGTGATGCCATCGTCTCCATTCCTAACCAATCAAGGCTCGTGCACCGCCACAACAGTCAAGTTTTCACGGGTCTTTAGGCTTCTTGGCTTCGTAGCAAGCTCTAATGCCCAATGGTAGCATTGGATTGATATTTCAATGAGGCAGCCGACGGAGCCAACGTTCCATTGTTTTTGCTAGGTACCGGCGCTGAAGTTTGTTTAGCAAGGTACCGAAATGCACTATGATGTACCTCCTAGTGAGTGATGGGCCGCGTACATGTACCGACAGCAATCTAGGTAGACTTGACATTCTGACATTAACAGGAGAACTGTAATCCTTCAGCCTTAAGGGGCGCGCATTAGTTTGCGCTTATTAATTGCGATAGGCTTTTCAAAAAGGAGAAAACCTCGAGAATGAATGGCATTGAAGGCTATGCTACCTGTATATGCATCCATCTGCATTGAACAATCAACTTGAGTCAGCCACAGGGGCCATACCGGTTTTGCATGTATCTCGTAATGGGGCTTTAGCCTTAAGTGAATAACCCCTGGGCCGTGCTGCCTGTGCTGGGATGGCAGGGATGGCACGGGATTGCATGACATCGAATTCCTCTCTGACCCGAAGTAAATTCGTCACTGGCCGGGCACAGCCACAAGACCCTTCTGCATCCTTTAGCAGGCAATCGCAATTCACCATCAATCAATCCAACCCATTCTGCCCATCAGGTTGACACACTCACAAACCGATACCCCCTGGATGTACTCTGTTTCATACGCGATTCAGTCTGAATAATAGCGACTGGGCTTTTACCGTCTCAACCTGCGCGATACCTAGGTGGGCGACTGTCGCGAACACCACACCTTCCCGACGATCTGTTTTGTTTTATCGCCATCCTTGCTATCCGCTGTGGCTCGCCCCCCGCCGGTTCGCCTGGCCTGACGTCGTCACTCGACAAGGGTAGCAAGCACAGCGGGTCCTTTGTTGGAAGAACAACTTCCCTCGTGGTTGTTGACCTCGCTGCGCCTGGAGACCCTTATCATATTTCAACGACCAAAAGAATCATCCCTACGCCACACAAGATGGCGTCGGAGGGGCATCTGAAGAGGAAAGACACCACCAAGGGTCCTCCGCTGAGGATACTCAGTCTAGGTAAGTCGCGACCGTCCCGCCGGCCCAACATGTCCCCGTTTCGAGTACAGATCATAGGAACTGACTTCGATGCTTTGCGCTGGCACAGATGGCGGAGGAGTCCGTGGTTATTCCATGTTTATCATCATACAAGAGATCATGCACCGAACCTACGTCGAAATGGAGGGAAAGGCACCGCGACGCGATCAGATTCCGAAGCCATGCGACCACTTCGACTTGATAGTTGGGACAGGCACGGGAGGCCTAATCGCTTTGATGCTCGGGCGACTACGGCTAGACTTGGAGCAGTGCAAGGAGTTGTATGTCCGGCTGACCCGAATGGTCTTCGAAACGGACAAGACGATTGCGGGTATACCTTATCGCTCGACCCTATTTAAGGCCTCGATGCTTGAGTACGCCATTAAAGAGGCCGTGAGAGAACACACAGTCTCCGATGATGAAGGGAACGATGGGGCCGCATCAGATCTCATGAGTCCATTATCTGCTACTTCTCGGTCTAGCGCTTCTAGAAGCAGCGGTCCGCGACGGCACCAAAGTAATGCAAGCACTGTGAGTTTCAGCGCCCGCAGTCCAACAAGCCAGGCTGCACGAGTATCTTTCCGGGGAGGCTACGGAGATCCTAACGCACGACTTTACGACACGAGAGAAAAGAGAACAAAGACGTAAGTAGAATCCCTGCTGGTCCTAAACGCGCGTGTATTTCAATAACTAACTTATCGCAGTGCAATAACAGCCATGTATAAAGGGACAGGTAGGGGTGGAGCTCCGGCGATTTTGCGTTCATATGACTCGAGAAAAGAGCCAGCACCCGAGTACGACTGCAAGATCTGGGAAGCAGGCCGAGCAACCTGTGCTATTGGGTTAGCGTTTAAGCCGATCAGGATCGGGCAATCGTTATTTCACGACGACGGAGCTGGGACTTTCAACCCATCTCCTTACGCACTCGATGAAGCTACCGTAAATGAATGGCCGGGACGCGAAGTTGGCGTATTCATCAGCGTGGGGACTGGAAAGCGACCGAAAGGCACAGATCAGAACCAGCACATCTGGTACGAGGGCTTCATGGGTGAATTTGCAGATGCGAGGAGAAAACTTATTGCCAAGGTGGAAGGCTGCGAGGCTATCCATGAACGTATGAAGAAAGAGCTGCTGATGAAACGGGGTGTCAACATTGAAAATTACTACCGATTCAACGTCGAGATCGGGGTGGGCGAGTTCGCTATGAACGAGTGGCATCGACTAGGCGAAATCAGCACCGGCACCAGGCAGTATCTAGGCAGAAGCGCCGAACAGAGAATGGTTCAAGAATCGTCTACGAAACTGGCCAAGATACACAGGGCAAAGCTGAGGTACGAAAAACTTGGCGATATCCCGGACGTTGTCGGGCCTCCTTCCGATATGGGCGCTATCAATTTCCCCCTCGCCGTCGAGCTCCCAGGCGACATGCCCTCGTCATTCCCCGTCCGCAACAGCCCCCCGAGCCGGCAATCCTACGACTCGGGTCTGGACCACCTGTCGCTCCCGGGGAGCAACCCCGCCAACACGCCCTCGCCCCGCAGCTCCGGCGACCGAGTCTCCAACCCCGCGACGACGCGCACGTCGCCGCAGCAGCAGGCCACGCGCCCGCAGACGAAACCGCCCTCGCCCATCCCCGCGGCGGCGGCGCCCGCCGTCCAGTCGCCCCCCAAGGACGACGTCGTCGACGACCACCCCGACCGCCTCGTGGTCACGGCGCCCACCCCTGCCCAGTACCGCACGGCCGCCGGCTCCGACAAGATCGCCATCGTCGGCGCCGACGAGTACCCGCAGCAGCGCAGGCAGCAGTATCAGCCGATCGTGCCGCCCGTAACGCAGCAGCATCACCGCATCGAGCCCCCGCCCCTGCCCCCCAAGACCCCGCTGCCCGAGCACCAGGCGGCCCCGGGCGGTGGCGGACGACGCGCCCCCGCGTCTGGGATAGTCGCTCCGCCCTACCCTATCGATGAGGACGGCCCGCCGCCGGCTGTTAATAAGGCTAGGAAGCCGAATTATAGGGGCAGGTGATCTTGTTTTTTTCTTTGTTGCCTCTGTTTGTTGTGGTTTACGTTGCGTTGCGCCTTAGCACTGTATTATATCGATCTTACTTCACGGACGACCGGTCGGTTAATTGTCTCTCTCCCAAGACCTGGCGTTTAATTAGGGGGAGAGGGAGATGGAGAGAAAGGGTGAAAGACACTTGATGTGATCACGAGACGGGTTTGAGGAATCTGGCAATTATCTGATACCTCTTGTGCGCATCCGGTTGGGTCTCTTATCTCTCACGTCATTATCGTCAACTTTTCCTATTCCCCTTTCTAGAATGGTACGGTGTAACTAGGTGTCGGCAGGCGGGTAGGCGGGTGTAACGAGCCGAGGCTTGTGGTCGGTCGTACGCGCGTGCCGCGTACTATTAGGTCAATGGATACCCCCTTTTTCTTTTTTACAATGCCTTTTTTCTTTAAAAACCCGGGTACATGCTTCAGACAAACGCTTAGCGGAATGTAAATTGCCATAGAAAGTAAATGAATGATTTGATGAGTTTTATTCTATAAGGTAGTGTGGAGGTGTCAGATACCCTGACGCGCGGAATAGGCGATGACTGCGAGAACTGGTTATATCTGCTTGCTATGTGTGTGTATGTATGTGTGTATATGTGTATGACGACTTCCAACTTTGCCCCGAGGTTAGGTATCGAGTTTTGTGGCTTGGCTTTTGGTGCCATCAAGCGACAGTGGAGGGATCAGACTTCTTCGAAGTTTGTTATAGTGACTCGCTTTCCATGTCAACGTAGTGGATCATGTTCAGGTACATTTGGTGAATATGTTGGCTTCGTGGACATGCCCAGACCAAAATCTGCCTGTCAATGGCATTGGTAAAGTGTCATTTCATAATTATCGATATATTCACGCCAACCATCAAGCCACAATACGTAGAAGCAACAATGTCAATTGTCCGCCGTACACCCTGTCATACCTCGGGGAAGGTTGGCCTCATCCCCCCGTAAACACAGCGTCTTTCTCACAATGAGGACCTTTCTGTGCTACATACTGTGGAGTGCCAAGCCGCCTGAATATTCCAACACCACGACAAACGTATACATGCTACATGATCGGAAGGGTACATAGGTGTCGATCCGAGATTTCAGACATAACAAACATCAAAAATAACGCGTTTAGATATACCAAAGTAGATAGTATCGTACAGTCATCTGCTTCTTCACGTATGCATTCAGTGGTTTGCTTACCTAATTCATTTGATACATCTGCCCCTCTAACAAGGCCATATGCTGGTTGTTGAGGCTCAAAACGCCATAGTTTCACACATCAGGAACGTGCCCCTATGACGGGTCAAGAACTAACAGAGTAACAACTTTTGAGTCAGGCAAACCAATGTAGCCCGTTGTAGAAGCCACGTAAGTCAGCTGTCAAAGACGGTCGATTCGGTTAGTAGTCACCTATCCCATGCGCATCGAGCTGCTGGGGTCTCTGGTATATATAAACAGCGTCCTGGTGGCGCTGAGCAACTGGTGCGGACATGATAATGCAAAGAAACCAAGTCACAGAACTAAACCAAATCATACTTCTTAACTGCTCCAGTAGAGAAGCCCTTTTTTGCTAAAACCTCTTACCTACGTCGGTTGATGCGCAGACGGACTAAAATGAGAGACTTTTTTGGACGCGAGGCGGCAGTCAGGGGCACCGAGAATCTCATGAAAAGACTGCAAGAGGATGAGAAGAGGTTGACAGACTTCGCCACTTCTAAACAGAGGCAACGTTTACCGTGCCACGTATTCAAGCCAGCATGCCATGGAAGTAACTACATAACCTTCTTTATCGAGTTTGATGATCCATATGGAGAGTCAGAATATCTAGAAGCTCCGGAGAGATGGGTCATTCGCATACCGGATCCTAACAAAGTCCCATGGGTGGATGAGATGGCCGGCTCCGAGGTTGCTACGATGAAGTAAGTACTTGTCCATCGTCAAACGTTACTCTGGCGGGGGACTCACAAAGTTGTATTTAGGTATGTCCGACAGAACACAGGCATTGAAGTCCCCATAATACACGAATGGTCGTACCAAAAGCATAGCCCCATCGGCGTGGCCTTTATCATGATGGACTACGTCAAAGGGCGCACTCTGCAAGACACAATGCGGCGTTTCTGGGAGCACCCGGCCCATACTTCTTCAAAAGGCCCGGCACGGGACGGAGTGCAGACTCGCATTCACGAAGAGCTAGCCAAGCTCTTCACCGGGCTTCGTGGTTTGGAGTTCCCCAAGATAGGGGCCTTGGGCATGCTACCATGCGACGACGACGACGACGACGACGACGACGACGACGACGACAACAACAACAACAACAACAATAACAAAACATACAAACCCGAGCTTCTAAATCGGCCGCTATCCATTGATCACATCGAACAAGAAGCTCAGGGTCTCGAACCTGCCCGTTTCCTCCCCGAGGGGAAGATGTTCGACACTGCATCCGAATACATCGTAGCCCGGCTGCAGCTCGCGAGGAACGAACTCGAAAGGGCCAGAGAGTGTGCGCTGGATAAGCGCGACGGGCGTAAGATATTTTACGCGCTCCGAGCGTTCGAAAAGTATGTCGAAGAGACTTGGGCCAAAAACCCGCAGAACATCGGCGAGGACGCGGGCCCTTTTGTTCTTGCCAATATGGATATCAACATGCATGGTGAAGGCATCTTATGGGACGATAATTACCGTATTGCCGGCGTGGTTGACTGGAAGTGGTGTTATACCGGTATGTCGTGGAGGTTTTTCTTTGCATCGCGTGCGGTTATTATAGCGGTGATAACTGGACTTTCCCTTTCCCTTCTTTTTCTTCCATTTTTCTAGTCCTACTATTAACTATTTGGTTTCTCTTTCTTTCGTTATTTACCTTGTTACCCTCATCTTCTCCTTCTCGCTCAGGAAAATTTCCAACTCACGATGTTCTAGTGCCGGCCAACTTCCTCGTACCACCGATCTGGCTCAGCGGGTACTCCAAAAACCAGATGGAGCACGTGTGTGTACATAAAGACACATACATGCAGGAACTTTCCTTATTCGAGAAGTCGCTTACCAAAGTAGACAAGTCTTCGCCTGGACCTGAATCCCATTTACCCAGGGAATGGGCTGACCTACCGGAAACAATAGGTCGCACTTTCGTTGTTATGGGCCTTCATTACCCGAATTTCATCTACGAGGTGTACTGGAACTACCTCACCATGGAGCCCGATAAAGAGGAATCCGTCGAAGAAAAGATCGAGAAATTTTTCGACGAGTCTGTCGACGACAGGAAGATGCTACAACAAAAGCTTGCTGACGAAGAGACCATATCCAAGGAGCGGGAGAAGTTCTACAAAAAAATTGGCACCGCTGAATGTCAGTGCCGGGCCTGTTTAAAAAGGCAGGATACAGCATGCCACAACGTTCGAGCGCCCTCGTCCTTGGCATATGGGGGTGCTGGTCATGGCTACAGATCAGCTGCCTCAGGAGATGCAGAGCAGGATGACGAAACCCTGAAGGAATTATGGCCAGAAAGAGGCAGCGCCGCCTAGAAGAGAGCGGGGGGTAAACGATAGCCCCAGGTCAATGAGATATCAGTAGCACGGTGCTAGGCATTGAATAGCTGAAACCGGTCGTATCATAGCATTAGAATATTGAACTTGATAGATCTGGATTTCCTGATCTACCTATAACGGCAGAAGCTTGCACTATTATACTGACACGATCCTGTGTGTTCGGGCGCAGTCAATGAGTGACCCCTGAATCTTGCCCAAATTTCAGTTATCTGGGAATTTCTTGGAGCTATGCAATGTCAATGGTTTCGTGATATTGTTCACACATAATAAGATAACGTCAACCTGTGGAAAGCTCAGTTTTGACACTACACATGCAGCCTGTCTCGTAATCCATACCCCTATTTCTGAAGAACCCAGAGTAGAGCAAGTCTAGTTGAGCCTATGCTATCCTCTTTGGTACTTGGATGTGAGCTTAAGGCGGCTTCAAGGATAATACAACAGACTGTGGCTTATAGATCTATGCAGGTACTATTTCAGATGATGAGCTTCAGAAGGATCATAGCTAGAAATAGAGCATATCTTACAAGCCTCTATCAGCGTAACGGAATTCCGAGTCGCTTTTCCGGAAGAGCTATATAAACCGTCCTATACGCATCACGCAAATATATAACTTACAGCAGTAGTAAATTACCCCACTACTTCAATCAGTTCTATACTGGAGAAAACCTCGTGATAGATGCGTTACATAGCATATGGGGAATCGGACATCAAACACCAAAAGGGCAACTGAATTGCAGAACCCTGTCCAGAGCCAGGGTTGGTCCGACCAGATTCTCGTGACAGAGGCTTGGCAGAGCGCGCATACGAGAAATATCAACCATTGCATAATGAGACCCTCTAACTACATGTGTGATCCTGTAGAGGTCCTCTCGCGTTTTCTTGAGCGACTTTGAAGATATTCGGCGTCAACCGTCGCATTTCTGCCCTAACAGCATCGATTCGGGCTCAAAGGGAACGGAGAGGTCTCCGAGAATCCATGTCAACACGATGACAGTTGATACCACTTCGCGGCTATACGGACCTTACGATCCCGTAGTATGGTGCCATGCTCGTGTATACTGCATCTATTTAAGTTGCGGTTCTTTCATGACAGCACTGTTCGCTTCCTGAGCATTGCCATGTCCCTCAAGCTTCCCCAGAGTCTTTGCTTTTCAAGTCTGCTATCATGAAGGGAATCCCAGCCTTAGCTTTGCTAGGGGCACTTGCCTCCACGGCTTGTGCGGCTGTCGCGAAAGCCGGTGTAGACAACTCTGTCGTTCCCGGCGCCTACATCGTCGAGTTCGACGGCGACGAGGACCCCGATACGTTCTACCAGGGCCTCCACACAGACGGCATCGAGGTTGACCATCGCATGAACCTCAAGTACCGGCTGTTCAAGGGCGCGTCGTTCAGCCTCCGGAACATCAGCGAGCCGGAGGTCACCGTCAGCAAGATCGTCGCGAAGCCGCGCGTCAGGAGCATCTGGCCGGTGCGGAAGATCCAGTTCCCCAAGCCGGAGGCGGCGACGCCCGTCGGGGACGGCGCGGAGCTCGTCCGCCGTACGCTTGCGGCGATGAAGGAGAAGGGCCAGGAGGGTGAGGAGGAGGTGGATGACTTCACGCCGCACCTGATGACGCAGGTCGACAAGCTCCACGCCAAGGGCTACACGGGCAAGGGCATCCGCATCGGCATCGTGGACACCGGCGTCGACTACAAGCACCCGGCCTTGGGCGGCTGCTTCGGCGAGGGCTGCCTGATCGAGTACGGCTACGATTTCAACGGAGATAACGACACGTCCCCTGTCCCGATCCCGGATCCCGACCCCTACGATGACTGCGTGGGCCATGGGACCCATGTAACTGGCATTATTGTACCGTCTCCTTACCCCATATCCTTCCTGGTGCGGTGGCTAACCATTTTCAGGCCGCGCAAGCCAACGAGCACGGTTTCTTGGGGGCCGCCCCCGGGGTCAAGATCGGCATGTATAAGGCGACGGGGTGCGGCGGAGACACAACGAATGAAATGTTGATCGCCGGGTTCAACGCCGCCTTCGAGGCGGGCAGCGACATCATCTCGTGCTCGGCCGGCGACGACTCGGGCTGGGCCTCGGACCCCTGGGCCATCGCCGCGTCGCGCATTGCCGCGGCCGGCGTGCCCGTGATCGTGGCCCCGGGCAACTCCGGCAACTCGGGGCTCTGGTACCCCTCGACGCCCGCGAGCGGCGTCAACGTGACGGCCGTCGGGTCCGTCGAGAACGTCGTCCTGCCGTCGCTTCTCCAGGCCGCCACGTACGCCGTCGGTGACGACGGCACGGAGCAGAAGTTCGGCCTTCGCCAGGGCAGCCCTGCCTTCACCGAAAACGTCACGCTGCCGCTGTGGGCCGTGAGCAACGATACGGAGGCACCGGCGGACGCCTGCGAGCCGCTCCCGGACGACACGCCTGATCTGGCTGATCGCTTCGTCCTTGTCAGAAAAGTAAACGATAGTGAGAGTTGCAACGCCACTACCCAAGCCACCAATATCGCGGCCAAGGGAGGGGCATGGATCTTTTGGTACAGCCAAACAGATGAGTTAGTACATTCCTTGTTTACTTCCTTCCTGTGCTATAGGGCTTGTAAAGCCCGTCAAACCATCGCCCACATTTCTGACCCGCTTGTAGGTCGTTACGAGAGGTTTACGTCACTGTAGAGGGTATAAAGGGGGTTGCTACACTCAGTCGAGCTCAAGGGGCCAAGTTCATTGAACAGCTGAGCGGAAAGAGTGAAGTCTTTGTCACTGTGAATACTAACCAGGCTTCTGGTATCTACGTTGAAAACTTCTCGAACCCAGCCGGGGGCTACATGGCCCGGAGTAGCAGCTGGGGACCCACGTGGGAGCTCGAAATGAAACCTCAGGTCGCCTCTCCGGGTGGCGATATCCTGTCAACATACCCGTTAACGTTCGGTGGCTACTCCGTCATATCGGGCACGTCCATGGCGACGCCGCTGATCTCGGCCATCTTCGCCCTTCTCGGCGAGGCCAGGGGCACGCTCGACCCCGCGCTCCTCCGCAGCGTGATCTCCTCCACGGCCAAGCCCCTGGTCTGGTTCGACGGTGAGACAGCGCACGACGACATCCTCGCGCCCGTATCCCAGCAGGGCGCGGGGATCGTACAGGCCTACGATGCCGCGTTCACGACCACGCTCCTCAGCGTCGACGGCCTGTCGTTCAACGACAGCGACCACTTCGTCGCCGAGCGCACCTTCACCATCGAGAACACCGCCGACGAGGACGTGACGTACGTCCTGGGCCACGCCCGGGCCGCTACCATGTATACCTTTAAGGAAGCCGGCGGCGTGCTCGGGTCCCCCGGGTTCCCGAACCCGATCGCCGACGACTGGGCGGAGCTGCGGTTCGCGCCGGGCGACGAGGTCGCGGTGCCCGCGGGCGGCAAGGCCGAGGTGACGGTGACGCTGGCGCCGCCGGCGGGCCTGAACGCGACGCTGCTGCCCGTGTACAGCGGCTACATCACGCTGAACAGCACGCGCGGCGGCGACGACGCGGCGACGACGCTGCTGCGGATCCCGTACCTCGGCGTGGTCGGCAGCATGCACGACACGCCGACGGTGCAGCCTGGGTACGACGGCGGCGTGTACCTGACGGACTCGAACGGGCACTTCAACATCCCGCGCGAGGCCGGCTCCGCCTTCACCATCCCGCGCCCCGGCGCCAACTCGACCGGCGAGGACGTCATCTGGCCCATTCTGCTCAGCCGCCTGACGATGGGCGCGCGCGAGCTGCGCGCCGACCTCGTCTCTGCCGAGGCCGAAACGGCCCTGCCGCCGCCGATGACGACGACGACGACTACGAAGTGGCTCGGCTACGACACCCTCGGGGTGCTGAGCGGCTTCCCGCTGTCGCTGGTGGACAAGAGCGGCGCCCGCGTCTACTTCAGCGGCACGCTGGACGACGGGACCGTCGTCCCCGAGGGCACGTACAAGTTTGTCGTAAGCGCGGTCAAGTCGTTCGGGGACCCCGAGAAGGAGGAGGAGTGGGACGTGGCGGAAACCGTACCGTTTGTACTGAAGTACACGTCGTAGCCCAGGGGTCAAGCGATCGATGTAGCATACGGAAACCTCCAGGGCTAACTGTGGAGCATCGAAAACAGTTCGCAGTGGTTTGTTTTGAAGAAAGAAAGCAATCATTAGTACAACAATAGAGTTCCTGTTGTTATTTCGTCTTATAACACGGGGTTAGCAGTGTTGGGGGTGGCGCACGTCCAAGTTGGTTCCAACATCATGTGTTCCCGTCTAATCAAGCGGGTTTCCATTGTGTTTGTGTGTACATCGATACCTACATGAAGCCATATGACTGTCTTAAGTTGCTTGACATCTTTGTTACCTTTCTCTCCCCAACCTGACCCTGACGGCTTCCTCCTCCGCTCATGATACTTCGGCTCAACATCGCTCACTCCTTTCATACACCAGCAAGTTGGCAAGCCTAGCAATACTTCATCAACTCGTCCTCCTGCATCACAAACCTACATTTGCCTGCGTACTTAATTCGACTATCTTTCAGGTTTTAGATGCGAACTAGGTCACCTAGGCAGTGATTCCCAGGCAGTAGGTAAACCTTGATCTCTTCATTTTACATTTACACGAATCACACCATTCTAGAATTGGCCATCTTAAGCTCACAATAGAAGCTTCATTCATGATCATATAACCCACTTTGCAAATACTCCAGTACTCCTCTTCTTACCGCCAATGGTCGCAATTATTAACTGATTAGTGAAATATAGGTGTTTAGTTTTCTCTTTTACCAACCCTTCACGAACCCTCTACAGTTTTCTACCTTTCTCTACAACATGGATAGGGTCAAAACACTGAGTAGCCCGGTGGAGCTCAAGGGGCCGGAGAACTTGAGGCAGTGGCAGGCTGATATTTTGCATCGCCTCCGTCTCTTTGGCCTACGGAAATTTGTCCTTCAGCGAATCCAAGACCCCTCCAACGGGCTAAATGATAGTTTCCAAGCACCTTACCAAAAGGATCGTTTCTTGGCTACGATACTAATGACAACGACTTTATCGGGCGATATACGAAACCGTGTGTTCCCAGACAATTATGACGCGTACGCGCCCGGAGAAGAGCATCCCGGGGACTTGTATGACCGTATTGCCACGGTAGTTACCCAAACAGTAACAATCCGCTGTCACCAACAAAATATTGAGTCAGAGAATGCTACGGCGGGTCAATTACCTGATACACGGGGAGGTTCTACAGATCATGCGGGGCCTTTGGGGTGCTCTTCTTAGCTGATACACGATGTTTGGTACATAGTCGCAAGAAATTTCTTATGCGACCCAGTGGACGTTCTTTCTCTGGCCTCCACCAACAGTCAGATGTTCAAGAACCTTGGGCCGGAAATCGCCATTACCGATATCTGCTTAATCTGGACTCTACGTCCATATGGACATGTGAATGATGGTGGCGCTGGGTACAATGAATCTTATCGTCCTTCTCCTCAAACTATCCTAGATTGGGCCATCAGGAACGGCCGGGAGTCCGCTGCACTCACGATCATCGATCTTGCTGTCCATCACTGGCTGTATTACGCGTTTATCAGCGACCGCCACTCAATCACACCGGTTCAGTTGGCTTCGCGCTACGGCCATAAGAAGATAGTAGAGAGGCTGGTTGACCTGAGATGCCCTGTCGAGCTTTCGAATTTAGGGCTCTTCATGGATCACCACCCTGTCTCTCCAGGTTTGCAGGACCGTGTATGTCCTCTGATTAGACACCCCAGCGCAACTGGCAATCTTGACGCACTCACGAGTGCTAATCTTTTTACACTGTCCGTCATGTATGAACACGAAGAAATCACTTGTATGTTGAGCAAGAAAATGCCCTCGGGCCAGACCATAGGTGGTTATCCCAGGTCGGATCGTCCATTTCGGACCACCTACCATTTCCTCAGCGGCTTACACCTCGCTGTCGAACTACAGATGGAGTCACTTGTTGTGGAACTTCTCCGTACAGGTGCTAACCCAAACTTGATATACATTG
Organism: Xylaria sp. JS573; assembly: GCA_000966885.1. Classification (NCBI taxonomy): domain Eukaryota; kingdom Fungi; phylum Ascomycota; class Sordariomycetes; order Xylariales; family Xylariaceae; genus Xylaria; species Xylaria sp. JS573. The sequence continues at coordinate 401,953 of JWIU01000012.1, forward strand.
GCAGGGGCATGCCTCTTCATGTAGCAGCCGCACGAGATGGCAATGATGGCATTATCTTGGCCCTTCTTAAAAGAGGTGCCATTGTCGACGGTCTGGACCAACTGGGCGAAACACCGCTTTGCTTTGCAATCGATGGGTTCGCGAGGTCGAGCGCTTGCCTCCTCCTTGAAAAGGGGGCTTCCATCCCTGAAAGCTGCTCAAAGCGCCACCTCGGTACGGTTGCCCGAAGTGATGATATGATTTCAGTGACGAAAGCTATGGTGGAGAAATTTGACGCTGAGTTAATCTATACCGCACTCATAAGGGCCATAGAAACTCAAGACAAAGCACCCCAAAGTATCAAGTTTCTTGCAAATTACCTGGAGCATACACACGGCGGGATACCCACGAGTCCTCCCTTTACAGGTTATGGGGATTGGGCCTCGTTTCGAACCAGGGGAAGCACCTTAATCCATATGATCGTCCAATCTTCGAGTTATAACCCGGAGGTCCTCGAATTCTTCCTCGGGAAAGAAATCGTGGGCATCGATGCCCCGGATGATCATGGTGTCACCGCCCTCGAATACGCGGTCGATATGCAAAAGGATAGCGCCGTCGAATGCTTGCTGAAGCACGGAGCGTGCCGCTCGAAACTTACGGGGCTGACACTCTCAGACGTCAACGCGTGCTATGAACCAACCACCGATTCCTGAATACCCCCGCAAACGCTAGTCACGTGAACCGCGTCGACAAGGCTTGTTAGTGACTTGCCCTGCAAAAGAGGTTATTCAGGTCTATAAGAACTCCGAGTCGCCGGCCCTCTTAGATAGTCTCTTATCGCGTTGTGGTTGCTGGGTGTCACTGATCCCTGAAGGGATCCACCATCAGGGACGGTGATACGATAACCCGGCTGGTTTATATAGGTGATAGATCTCTCTTCGGAGGAGAGAGCTTCTAAATACACAGACGCAATTTGCTCTCCTTGCAAGTGATCACTAGGGTGCCAAGTCAACTTTCACCTAAACTAGATATCTCTCTTTTAGCTAGACAGCGATCAATCTAAGTATTGCCCTTCATCGTCTTCTGTTATATCAAATCAAGACCTTCGTGGCGGCGGCTTCGTTACAACCAGCCTGAAACAAGGCCGTCGACTCGATTAATAATAGCACAGATACGACGCGAGCATGCGATATAGGAGGCTGTTATAGGGAGGACGAAAACTATACTCAGTTACGGGAATATGCCCTCAGTTACAAGAAGACGATTTAGCTTAAGGGAAGCGCGGAAACATAGAGACTGCCGTATGGACAGTACGTACCTTTCTATTGACCACTGGCGTCCCTTGAGCTTTGCGCCCGCTGAAGCCTATGACTCATTAGGTAGGTTAAGATCTTATAAGAGTGCAGCATAGAGGGAACCCAACCTTAAAATCGAGCCATAACATAATAAAATAGGCAGAGCCTTAATTATATTTAATGGAAGAATAGATAGATGTTAATTGCTTCTTAATACACCTGCTCTTTTACACTTGTACTTTACCTAGGCTTGGGTTGTGTCTGGTTCAGCTTTGCAAAGATAGGCGTTAAGCTAGGGTTTACCTAGTTGCTGGAGCTGTGGGGTTTCAGCCACCCACCTGTAATTGGGACATAGTCATACACATACACATATTTGTATATACTCGTGTCTGCTAGGGTGGCGTTTGAGTTATGCTCTCCGAGCCTAAGCCCTGATGTCTTCTATTATGCGCGATTCTAGGTCCTGCACGAACCCCAGGCCTATAACTAAAATACTAAGCTAGGGGAATGGCCTGGCAGCACGGACCAACCGGACAGCTTCGAGACCATCCATTGACTCCAATCACACTTACTACCTCCCTAGGTAATTATTCTCTCACCAAAGGCAAGTCGTAAAAAAGGCTTTTGCGGAAGTAAAACGCTCTAGTATATCATTCTGAAATAACAGGCAATATAATCTTATTGCTTCGTACGGCTGGCAAACGACAAGACGATATATGATCCGTTTAAACTTCCGATTTCTCCAGCTGGCGTTGGGCGGTGTACAGTAACATGTGGTACATAATCCTGCACACAGTTTCAAGCAACCACAGATAAGCTAGAGGACGAGAACTATTGGCGCTATCAGGAACCGAACCTACCCAAACGACTCCTGTATAGCTGCGACCTTGGAATTGTTACTCTGTTTTCCACGGTCAAGGGGACGCCGGTTGGCCTGGTGGTTGCAGGGCCAGACACTAGCCGCCGCAGACAGCGACAACCTATCATTTCCCCCAAAGCGCGCCAACTATTCCCACAAACAAAAACCACAGAGAAGGGCGCGACACGCGCGCAGACATCCAGCTAACGTAGAATTGCAAGATATCTCTCGACCCCGCGCAGCTTCAAGCCCACTGTGGACACTAGTACTCTACCTAGGGTCCGCCAAAGATGTCGATATACTGGTACAGCCGCCGCCTGTTCCTCAACGAGGAGTATTCGGACCTAACCATCACCTGTGGAGATCGCGAATTCAAGGCGCATCGCGCGATAATTTGCCCGCAGTCCCCGTTCTTCGCCAAGGCATGCAGCGGCGGTTTCTGGAAGGTAGGTGCTTAGTGTTAGCCCCAGGTCCTCTTTTGAGTCACAGGGCGCCTGGCCGTTAACGGGCGAGTGAAGGAGTCCCAGACGGGAATCGTCGACCTCCCGGAAGACGACCCCGAGATCTTCGAGAAGCTGCTGTCCTTCCTGTACACCGGCAACTACAAGGACAGCGCCTACCCGACATCGGACGGGCCCAGCGAAGCCGCACTGCTTCCCGCCGACGAGATAGAGGAGCTTTTGAGTGAGCCGCCCCCGGTCCTCTTCGGCGAAGAAGAGCCCGACGAGGACGGAGCCACGGGCGTATTTTCGGACCTCTCGCCGGACGGCTCGGAGTTCCTGGGCTACCTAGACTACTCGGACGCCGAGTCGAACTTCGGTTCTAGTTTCGACCCCTCCCTCTACGGGGCCAGCCCTCAAGCCGCCAACACCGACGACGAAGGAGTTCACCCGGCGCCGGACGACCAGACCAACGCAGATGCTAACTCGGCAGCGCAGCAGAAAACCATCCGAGACGTTCCCACAGGAGCCAGCGGCAGGGACCGCGACCCAGGAGTGCCGGTGCCCGGCTGCGGGAAAGAAGGCCCCTCGCCGGCGGACGTGGAACTACAGGGGTTCCGCGACTGGAACGCGCGGGCGGTGCGGAGCCTGCTGGACGCGCTGCGCGTGTACGCGCTGGCGGACAAGTACGACGTCGCGGGCGCGCGGCTCCTGGCGCGCGAGAGGTTCCACCGCGCGGCCAAGGACATGCTGGCGCAGGCGGCCCTCTACCGCGCCCTGAAGCGGGCGGGCGACGCCCACGGGACGCTGGCGGGCGACCTCTACGACGACCTCGCGGACGCGCTCGACGAGCTCTGGTGCTCCACGGCGCCCGCCGACGAGTGCATGCGGGGCTTCCCGGCGCGCCTGGTCGCGGGCCACTACCGCGACGCGCGCCTCCGGGCCCGGGTCGTGCCCGTGATGAGGAGGCACGGCGACCTCGCCGTGCGCGTGCTGCACTACGTGGTCGGCCTGGATGGGGACGAGGGGCTTGGGGAGGGGCGGGATTGGGGCGATCTGTCTTGGCGGCTTCTTAGCCTTCCACTGAGAGAGTACATGAATGGAGGACCCTAGTTAGGTGGGTTTGCAAACAACTAATAGCGTATCTCGTGGGGGGGGGGGGTCTCCGGGCTGAACTGAAGGAACATCCACATCGGGACTATCTGGCCATCACTTACTGGCGATGCAAAAGTTCCCCACGGCGTAAAAGGGGACGAAGTCGAGCATCTGCGCGACGTTGCGGTCGGCCTTGACGCTCTCGGGGGTCGCGCGCCAGAGCCGCCACAGCCACGCGAGCTGGAACAGCTGCTGCGGGAGGAAGAAGCCGGCGACGAAGAAGGGCTGCGGGCTGAAGAACGACAGGTTCGCGTCGTGCACTTCCTTCATGTTGGGCTGGCTCAGCATCCCGTACTGCTGCGCCGCGAAGTCGACCGCGAACGACACCGGCGCCANGGGGTGCCGATAGGGTGCTGATAGGATAATTGGTGGGCTCATAACCAAATATCCCTGCAGCGAACCTATCCAAAGTGATAGGTTTAGATTATGCTAAGATAATTATTGAAACAAAGCTTATTTATTGGGTGCATCGCTGATAAAAAAATTAGCGAGATAAGTAAAGCCCGTGTATCGTCCGTACATCGATTATGGTACCTCCAATACAAGCCCCACCGATACATCATCGGAATAACCTCCACAGCCACCCACAGCCACATCGCCGCCACACCAGGTCACTCACTCGCTACACGCCCGATTGGGACGCCATAATCATCCATGCTTATCGCGCAATACAGCCCCTGAGAATGACGAGGTGGTGTCCGCGCGCGCTCTCGCAAGAGCGCCCCTGATAAAAAAAAAATAAAACGTTAAAGACATCATCAATTAGGGTTAGACAGGTTAACCCAGAACAGATCTCGGGAGTCGTTATCAATAAGCGGCGGCTAGATCCTGTCCGCAACCCACTCTGGACTGGACACTCGGACTTCGAAAATAAAAAGTCGGGGGAAAGTGCCCATGGGGCTGGCTGGCGGGGGCCGGGGTGGTGTCGGTCAGGGACTCACGGGCCGCGATGGGAACACAGCAGCCGCAGGCATTTTCCATTGTTACATTGACAGACTATGAAACGGACAATGGAATGCGACGGATCGTTATCAACCTTGCAATGAGACAACTTACGACCATGCGCGCGAATCAATTGCGAGATGCCCCGGCAACCGCAGGAGGTAAAGTCCTGGGAAAACCATCGCAAGAATCCGCGCAGATATGTCATTGTTGATTATTGACAAGATGATGACGAGCTGTGTTTTGTCGTTTCAGGGTCTATCCCGCCGGGATATAAACAACTCTGGAGATTAGGGGCGATGAGACGAGATAGGCAAGATGGGCAGGTATCTGGAAGATCAAGACCTATGGACCTCGTGGGGCCCAAGCTTCCCCCATTAAAAGGAAGTTTCCGAAGCGGGATGGGCTTGTACAATCGGTATTATGCAGTCCAATGCAGCAATGCAGCATGTATTGTACCTACTCATGCAGGATTGGGGATTGTAATGCCCGCATAACTCTGGAAAATGAGATCATAACGTTATTTTTATCGCATTTAAGATTATGTTATTTACCACTTTTGTTTACCTTCATTTCGGATCGATCATGCTATATCGAGCGCTCCCACATTTCCGTAGAGCCGATTCCAAAGCGCGTCGCAGGCAAGTAGGTGCCGCGCAGTTGGGTCAGGTAAGAGGTCGCTGTCCGACCTTGAGGTTTCAGGAGAATGCGAAGAGTCTGGTATCGCTGGGAGGAGGTAGGAAAAGGGGGGAGAAGAGGGGACTGCGACCAAACCCTGAAGAGATCCATCATGAACCCCTGACTCACCAGTGCTTTTCCCAGGGTCTACATACCATGGTAGTACACATGAAAACCAACCTTATGACGCAGGCGCGCAGACTGACATCTGGTGGGGATCGGTGGTTTGAGGCTACGGTACCTACCACAGGTACCGCCATGGATGTGACAAGGTAGGTTAGCCGCAACGGACCTGCAGCCCCAGCCCGCAGTCCTGAGGCGGGATGGGATGATAGTCTTGACTGATAGGCTGGGTGGCTTGGCAAGGGTAGGGAAAGATCAGCGCGCATCAGGCGACAAGGGTGGCGGCGCTCACTTCAGGTCGGCCTCATCTAGCCGAAGTAAATAGACGCGTCAATTGGAAATACGAAATTAATGAGATGATTAGGGGGGACTGCGGCCGGTCAAAGGAGAGAGAAAGGAAGAGAAAGGGGAGAGGGCAAGAGGGCAGAGCGCAGGTGGCATTGCAATACAACGTATGCGAGGTTCCCGTTGCCAACCGGACTTACATCCTTACAGCCACATAAATGTCAAGTTGAGATTCATACCATCTCAGATATGTGCAGATATATCCTTGAAGAGAGGATGCTAAGTAAACCTGGAGAAAGAAATTGTCTCATATTTCCATTCAGACCGATGGGAATGGAGGCAACTAGTACCTTACCACATATAACTGCTGCAGCAGCTTCAAAGGAGTGACTCAGTACCTACCCAAGTAAGAGAATGCCCAGGTAAGAGTGAAGGTACGGGAGAGTTGGCGATAAAGACAAACACGTGCGCGCAAAGAGCTGAAGCTTAAGACGCTAATCACTAGCCTAACCAGGTACTATTCAGAGGTACGGAGTACTAAGTGGTACTTCGCGAAACGCACGAGCCAGGATGTTGACGGGTAGTGTGGCGTTCCACGCGTCACGAAATAAACAAACGCGCTTTCCGTACCCTTGCTAGTCCCCACCCACGATCTAGAGGCCCCCCATTGTTACCATACTAGACCGGCCGACCGCTCCTTTTTCAGCAGCCCAGCATGTGTCCAATCCATCCATCCAACCCTCCCCAGCCTCTCCTCCGGTTTGCCCAGAACCCAGAGCCCAGCGTCCAGAGTCGCCACAAACAAATTGGCCAGTTGAGTTGAATAGACCTCGTCGACCTGTCTTTTTGAACGTCGTGTCCTCCGACGTTCTTTCCTGCCTAATCGCCCAACCTGATAATAACGAAGTTCACGCTAGGCGGTAACTGATACTACATCACATCCGAGGCGTTTGAGCGTGCGCGCGTGAGTTGTGCACGTCACCTGCAAAACCTACCTAGCCACGACAGACGAACGTTAAGTGAGTGTTGGCGCCCTGTCAAGGGAGGGAGTTGCGAAGCGATCCATCCGTCCCCCGTCTCAGTCACACGCGACTGTCGACCAAGATGCACAACTGAAGAAAACCCAGCGAACACTTATTGCCCTTACTTAGTTTGGCATTCCAGATGTCTACAATTCATTAGTTTATCCGCTCTGCATTCCTGACGTACCAACATCCGCCTATCCATTGTTTGCCGATCTATGCGATTGTTCCTCGCCGCTTGCTGCGGGGGTAGTATCTAAACCGAAACCAACGTCCCCGATCCTGTTCCTCAACGACGCTTTCCCTCTCCGACTGGACCTTCTCCGTCGCATATCGTGCCGCCGCTGCCAAAGATGTCGAATAGTGGCGGTACCCTGACGCTGCCATCGCCTACCCATCCCCATCACCACCATGTTGATGTCCAAGCTGGCCTGCGATCTTTGAGGCGCTCGCTGTCGCGTTCCCCGTCAAAGTTCTCCCTTGTCCGTACTGCTTCCCAGAGCAGTTCTGATGCGGGCTCTTCGCCGTCATCCCCCTCTTGCCGACGCGTCCAATCTCAGTACTTTGGTCCGAACAGCAATCTCCATTCGCCGAATAGGCCCCACGCGCAATCGCCTCTGGCAACACCCTTCCGCCCAAGTGTGAAATTATCTTTGCGATCTGCCAAGTCCAAAAGCCCGGCATCGACCTCGACTTCTACAAAACAATTCTCTCGACATCGAACATCCCCCAAGAGTCCGTCGAGGCGAGCTTTAGGCCTTGCTTCCAGTGCTGGAAATTCTGCTCCATCTTCCTCTTCTTCATCAATCGAGTCAATATCATCCGGTCAGGAAAATATTAATATTTTCAGGACGCGCAGCCCCGCATCGCGAAGGAGTGCAGAGAAATCAAACCGACACAGCGTGCATCTAGACATGTCTGGCTCTTCTCAGTTCGCTATGCCTCGATTTCCCGAACCCAACAGCAACCCCGGCTCGGGCCCCGTTACTAGCCCCCTAAAGCGAAGTGACGCCCCCATGGGCCTCGACCAGTCCCTCTCTGGCAGCCCGAAGGCCAAGCGCCGCAGCTACGGCCCCACGAACCTGGGGAGCGATTTCAACATCTTCGACCACGGCCCCACATCGCCGGGCTTTGACTTGCCAGAAGATTTGAACCGCGAGTATGACTGGACAGGAGCGGGCGCACCCAACACGTCTGATTCCCTGCCATCGCCAGCGCCATCTACAGGAGCGGCGCGACGGGCTGGCTCTCTGAGAAGATCTACACTGCAACAGCGAGAGCGGACTTCCTGGGGAAAGCGACATGCTGCGCAGCAAGCCGCTCAGCAGCTAGCTCAGAACCCCAATGAAACAACCCCCCCGCCGCGCGAACGAACATCTTGGGGAAGGCGCCATGCCGCGCAGCAGCTGTCGCAGAATTCCAATGAAACTACGCCAAATGGGAAGAGTCGCCCGCGATTGTCCCTGGACCATTTCCTGCCACCTCCGTCACGAGACAGCCCGTTCAATGCGCAGGGGCCACTACCAAACCCTTCGGCGCATCTTCTGAACCAGCAGGCGCCTCAGCCTCATCCGCTTTCTCGCATTATGACTACTTCGTCATCCAATTCTAGCTTTGGGGATGATTCGCCTACCCATATCCCGGTGCAGTTTAACGAGCGGCCAAGGGCGCCGATGAACTGGTCTAAAAGCTTGCCCCTCGGCGCTGTTCGCCCGCAACCCGATTCCGATGGCCAGAACGTTGGAAGCATCTCCACGCCAGAATACAAGCACGCGAAACCATACGAGGGGGCTTTCGCGTCGACAGGCTTAGTATCCAAGGTGAACCGAAATGTGGAGAGGGGTGGCGCCGGAGGTGGTTACGGAGTTGCGGTTCCCGATACGCCATGCAAGAAACAAGCGAGTTTGTTTGCTACGTATCCCCCGAATCCGCTGACGGGCAACGGAAGAGCGAGAAGTAGAAATTCTCGATACACCATCGGTGCACCTAGTACTCCCTTCAACCCCGTGTCGAACCGGTCCTTGAACACTTTCGGCGATCAACCGCGACCTCTTCTATTCAATGGATTTTCCTCGAGACATTCCCGGAAGGGCAGTGTCGTTAGTCTTGGCAGCGAGGATGGCCGAAGTCCAGCAGGACACAATGGAGACACCCAGATGATCAACGATGGGGATGGTCCACCGACACCTACAAAGAATCAGCTATTGACACATAGCTCGAGCAACCTCAGCCAGATATCTAATGATAGCCCTACGACGAATCGACATTGGCCTGCTCCCACCTCCGCTGTCGGAGTTCGCACGGCCTGGCAACAGGACACTGGCGCCAGTTGTAAGTATAGCCCATTGCAGCGGCCTTGCAGCGACGGACCGCGTGGAGAAGATGCTGTATCTACGGATAATGCTTCTGACTCACCGACGCCTGCTGTTGAGAGGACACCCCCCGCGATCTCCCATTCCTTGCCGTCGTTCAGTCGATCTCGAGCCCAGCGCGGGTCGTCTTCCACGCCTGCGCCGCTTGAGCCGGTTTCGATGACACCTCTCGTTAAGTCCACTACAAAAGTCCAGTTTGCTAAACATCACTCCGTGGTTCCAGCAAGTCCTTTGGAACGCCTAGAAGAATTTGCCGGCAATGCGTCTCCCCGAACGCCACAAGACAACGCCGCGCCTCCTGATGCTAGCCGCCTGTCGATTTCTAACCATCGTGATGGCCTGCTCTTTCCTGCCAATGGTGAGAGAAACTCGAACTTTGCGCCCGTTACTCCGACGACACGACAGGAGGCGCCCTCAATATTCTTTGACCGACGTACCATCACACCCATTAATGGACTGCAGTCGCATGTCGTGGATGAATCGCTTCTCTCGCGTTTTAGTAAAGTCGAATTCGTGGGCAAGGGCGAATTCTCGCAGGTTTACAAAGTCATGGAATCACCGCAACCGACAAATACTCCCCCATCAGGCAATTTCTTCAGTACTCCTACACGTCGGTCACCGCCTTCCCCTTCTTCGCAGAAGGTTTTCGCAGTCAAGAAACTCGTTCTCCCTATCCAAGGCGAAAAGGACAGAGCCCTCCGAAATCGTGAGGTGTCCGTCTTGGAATCCCTGCGAGGACGCGGCCATATCTTGCAACTCTTCAATAGCTGGGAGGAGCAGAATAGTCTTTATATCCAGACCGAGTACTGCGAGGAGGGAAGTCTGGAGGGCTTCTTGTCCTTGATAGGCGTGAAGGGAAGATTGGATGATTTTAGGATCTGGAAGATCATGCTTGAGGTCGGCCAGGTAAGTGCAAGCTGAATGAGTGGACGTCTTCAAAGAAGATACTGACAGCTTTGATAGGGTTTGAGACATATCCATGACGCTGGTTTCGTTCATCTAGATTTGAAACCTGCCAACATCTTGATCAACTTCGAAGGCATTTTGAAGATTGGAGATTTCGGATTGGCCACGTCCCTGCCCGCGGAGAGAGGACCCGACCTAGAAGGGGACCGTGAATACCTGGCCCCCGAGGCTCTTCGATCCGAGATTGACAAGCCGGCGGATATATTCTCTTTCGGACTGATCATGCTTGAGATTGCAGCCAACGTCAAGCTCCCGGAAAACGGGGCAACCTGGACAGCGCTACGAGAAGGCGACTTTTCCGAAGTGCCGAGCCTAACTCAAGATGCTACTGCCATCATGAGAGATGCCGAAGGCGTGCCTATTGAGGAGAGCGAACGGTCTGTTAGCCTGTTGGTGGATGATAACGGCGCGAAGAACGTTCGCCACACTTACAACTTGAGAAACACGGGGCGACCATCAGGCGACATTTTCGGCTTGAGTCGGAAGAGTGAGCTACAGCAACCGCCGGATTTTATGAAAGATCCGAGCCACCCCAGCTCCCTCGACAAGGTTGTGAAGTGCATGCTTGCACCAGAACCCAGGTGCCGGCCTGCCGTGTGCCAAATTCTCGAGCTAGAAGCATTGAACTGGGTCGCATCTCGCCAACGTGCAGGTGCAACAGTTTTTGAGGGAAATTGGGGCCCTGCCGATGAAGCATCGGAACCCATTTCGCTTGATACGGAAATGACCGACGTCTAAATACTTTGCTGCAATAACAACTGAATCATATTTCCGGGTTCGCTCGTCGAATCTTGCTCGATCTGGCGGGGCACTGGATATGGGTTCACATCTGAAGCATTGATGGATGTTGGTTTGCCTTTGTGTATCTGCCAGCTTGGCTGGATATATTGAGGCGGTCGCTGGATTTGAGACAACATTGACCACGGTTAATGACCTCGGGACGATTGGCGTCTCGGAGCTTGACATCTTTAGCGATGTACGATACAGCTTCTTTCCTTGACGGTAATCACTCACATGACCTTATTGGCGCATTTGCCCATAAGTCCAGTGGTGTCGGCTTGTGGGCGTCTAATTGATTTCCAAGGAATGAAGCTTGGCGAGGCCCACCGAAGAAGATGCCTTGGGTGCTGCGAACTATGATCCGTCCGCCACTGATCATGCCTCTCGGACAGCTACGACTCGGGAGGCAAGATCGTGGCCCTCGCACTACCAAAGCTTTGTACAAAATCACATGAGAGGGGATGGTGGAGGCAGTCTAATGGTTATGCGTTCGTTGATTTACTTTTTTGAACTTCACGGCGTGGAAAGACAAAATACGGAATCGGAAAGGCGAACTTCGACGATTGATATTCGGCGGCAGAGGCCATCACCAACCCCCCGACACCAACACTACTACTATTATTACTACTACTACTGCAACAGCTACTTGTCTTCTTTCGTCTGTTTTCCTTTGTTCGTGGAGCGGATCACAATGTAGATATAGAGGCAACAACAGCCCAGACATTCCTCGTCATCTGGTCCGCATCATCAGGCTTCTGGGACACACGAGACCACCGAAAAAAAAGAAAAAGCAGAAAAAAAGGATCGGTCGGCCCTAGATATCTCAAGGGGGGATAGACAGATCGGATGTCTCTACGTTTTACGATCCGTGTACGTATGAATGATGATATGATATGAATTTCTGAAAAAATACCCGCGTCTTGATGATTGTTTTTTCGATGTGATTGTGAACGTGATTCGTCGGTCAAAATATGGCGTTTAGGCCATCGCCGCCATTTCATACCCTACCCTACTATTATTACCTGTTCTACTGTACATTGCACAGGAAAGGAAGTATCTGATAATTTGGACAGGATCACGAACCGGCCGTTAATCTAATCATGAGTTCGTTTCCCCCCCCCCCCCAGGGGTGCTCTTAGCCTTGCGGCGGACGGGCACGTAGACGTCGTTGAAGTTCATGGCGACGCCGAGGAAGCGCAGGTCGACGTCGGGCTGCCAGGCGAGGTCGCCGAGGAGGACGCGCAGCTTGGTGCGGAAGCGGTCGCCGAGGTGGCGCAGGCGCTCCTGCAGCGCCGGGAACTCGCTGTTGGGCGCGTCGGGCCCCGTCCCGGCCGCGGCGCCCCCCTGGGACCCGGCCTCCGCGGACGGTGGCGGAGGCTGGTGGTGTCGCAGGTCGGCCTCCTGGCGCTGCATGAAGTCCGAGACCGACCACGAGTACAGGCCGTCGACGCAGTCGCGGTACGCGAGCATGGTGCGCAGCAGCTCGCCCAGCTGCACCATGTAGCTGTTTTCGTCCTCCTTGGTGTTGTTTCCGGCGGCATTGGCATTGGCATTGGCGGTGGAGGTATTGGCGGTGGCGGAGGCGGAGGCGGAGGCGGTGGTGGAGGAGCCGTCGTCGTAGCGCCGGCGGCGCACGCCGAGGAGGCCCTTGTGGGTGATGGACTCGAGGTAGGTGGTGTGGGCGTCGATGACGTCGTCGAGGGTGGCGTCCTCGCGGCGGAGGCGGGCCTGCAGCTCGGTCCAGGAGCTCTCGATGACCTCGAAGAGGATGTAGTACTGCAGCTGGCCGACGAAGTGGACCATCTCGGCGAGGAAGCCGCGCGTCGTCTTCCAGGCCCGGCCGACGGCCGGGTGGTCGGTGAGGAGGACCCCGCGCGCGCCCGTCGTGGCCTTGCGCCAGGCCGACGACAGCGCGAACTCGACGCGCTTGATGCGCCAGAGGAAGTTGAAGACCTTCAGGTACTGCCGGTTGCCCCAGTCCGACACCACCACGTCGACGGGCGCGTCGATCTTGTACTCGAGCGTGAAGCAGTCCCAGCCGATGTCGCCGTGCGACAGCTGCAGCATGCGCGCGTCGAGCCGCCGCAGCACCTCGGGCGAGTCGTACTGCGCGTTGGAGCCGCGGATGGCGTGCTCGAGCTGCGCCGTCAGCGTGTGGCGGTACTGGGCACCGGCGGGGCGGTCGAGGTTGGCGGCGAGCGACTCCATGAGGAGCGCGATGAAGTCGCCCTGGCCGAGCAGGATGTAGTCCTTGAGGCCCTGCATGTGGGCGAAGAGGTGGAACTTGTCGGTCATGAGGTGTAGTAGCCGCCGCATCGTCGTCTTGTACGCGTCGTCGATCCAGCTCTCGAGCGTCGCCGTGTCGCCGTAGCGCAGCTCCTTGGACGATTCCTTCGAGTACGACTCGACCCACTGCGCGTCCCCGCAGCTGTGGCGGATGAAGTTGAGCGACTTGCCGATGAGGAAGACCTTCTCCGAGAACTCCTCGGTGATGATCGACGGCACCATGTACTTCGCCAGTATGTACTTGTCCTGCCACACGTTGACCGAGCCCGACTTGCCCTTCGGCATCCTCTCGGCGGACTGCTCTACTACGAAGAACTCGAGATACGGGTCCGACAGCTCTCCGTCGTATATCCACTGGCGCAGGATGTCGTAGAAGGGGCGCGTGATGGGCAACAGCAAGCGCTCCGCAAACGCGCCTACTATGGGGTCACCGTGTGATGACGAGAACGAATGTATCAAGGAGATGAGCTTCCCGCCCCTCTTTTTGTTAGACTCCTCTGCGATCACGCTCATGAGGCGCAAGCCCATTGTCGCCTCGCGAGTCCACACGACGCAGCGCTTGAGAGTCACACCAGCCTTTCCGATGCCGCTTCGTGGGGCATTCTCATCAATTGTAGAGAGTGCTCGTCGAATCTGACCTTCAAGTGTTGCCACAAGGGTCAGATATGAACGCAGCTCATTGCTGATGGCTGCTCGAAGACTCTGGCCAAGCAGCCCCTTAGCCGGTGTCTTGACAAAATCCTCGAGCGTGCGGTAGAGAAGCGAAGGCTCGGCCAGTGTGTGTAACAGCCCTATCAGGGGCGGCGGAAGGGTAGTTGGAAGCCTGAGTGAGTAGCCTTTGCCAAACGGAAGAGTGGTTGACGAGAGCCCCTGGAGGGTGTATGGAAGATCACGAAGGAGGACTGGTTCGGAAGGCTCTATATCCGAGTAATTGTCTGCGAGCAGCTTGGACTTAATGGAAACATCCCGCTTCTGTAGGGATTGGTCTTCATCCTTGGATGTCCTGCTACGCCCCAACCCACCGGCCGTCGAAGGACGCTCTGCGTCGGGCGCCTTCATCTCCTTGGGATTCTTGAGCACATCTCGGAGGTCGGTGGGATAGTACTCTTCGGGATGAGGGTCTTGTCTATATGATTCGAAACTTTCCTGGTTGGAAGGGCCACTCGAACCATACTCCTCTCTTTCTCTTTCTCTTTCTCTTTCCTCGGCTTTCTGCCGCCTGACTTGTTCCTGCCGAAACTCGGAAAAGGCAGCAAGGTCAGGCTCGTTAGGATCGGGCGAATCGGCCAGCTGGTAGAGGAGGTACAGCATGGCCCATTTCTGGTTCAGAACGGGCAAGGCCAGCAATCTCGAATACAGGTTGGAGTACCGCAGTGCCTGGCTGGGGTTCGCTAGCACCAGCTTCCGCCTGATGAGCTCGGAGGCATGGTTCTGGTCGGCAAGAGGCGGTGGTCGTGGTCTGGAAGGGGCAATGTCAATGTCTCGATCGTACGGCAATGTGCATTTATTGAAGCTCACTCATCTAGCTGTTGCTTGACCTCCTCGAAGAAAAAGTTGTGTCTTTCTTGCGCCTCTTCAGGAGTTAGGTCGGGGTCCTTCGGAATCAACTGTTCAATCAGACGGTTGATGCTGATACCAACGCGCCTGGCCTGGTCCTGAGCCGGCCGAGACATTGTGGCATCTTGTTACACCCTTACTTGAGAGGCAGTAGCATCCGATGGGAACTTTTGAGCACAGCGCTGGATGATGCAATAGGAAGGCGGTATACGATATTGATGTACATAGGGTAGACTGGACGCGACGCGACGATTGTGGGATGTAGCCTATCAGCCTATCTGGGAGGTGCCCCGAGGGGCAGATGCGAAGCAATGATGTACATGCGTGTCGGTAACATTTTTTTTTCGGTGGGCTGGTAACGCCTTGGTCACAAGCTCCTGTAAGCTCATGTGATGCGCATCTACAGGTACTTTCTCAGCGCTTAGAGGCACCGCTTCGAGAACTGCCTAATATCTTCGCCGTAGCTCCCTTATACTATTACGGAGGATTCCAGTAGAGTTATATCAATTCCAATCATTACTAGCGAAGATCATTGAAACGTCGAGTTCAGTTCCAAAAGGCTGGCATCGGATTTGGAATTCTAGGAGTCCTCGAGACTGGGCTGCTGGGGTACCTAGAATGGGAGCCCCATAGATCTCTAGATGTAGCTTTCACTACGAGTACAATGGGCTCCCCGGAAACCCACACTGCCACGTTAGGTAGGTAACCTCCAAGCATGGACACAGCGCGCATCGAACAATCCCGCGCCGATTTCCAACTTGTTAGACGACATCCCAACCCTTCCGCTCCGTAGCCAGCAAAAAGGGCCAACAGGATTCCCATCGAACACCAGCCCCAGAATACTCTTTTCATCATTTTAACGTCGGATATCTGATCGCATAAGCTCAAGGCACTCGATTAATGGGGTTTCAACCCTTTTTTCGAGCTGCGCTGTGCTTATAGCCCGCTCGCGACACCCCCCGTACAAAACCCGCCTAACGTCGCGCCAGCCCGCATCGCCAAATATCACGGTTCCCGTGCTTAGCCATCGACCATGCCCGACATCGATCCCGCGGCCCTCAGCCGCCCCTCCGTCCACCTCGCCACGCCCGTGCTGAAGTCGATAACAGTTTCTGCACCCACCTCCCAGAAAATTACGAAAACTAGTCAGATTATCCCCGCGCGCATCGATCTCGAACCTTTATACGCCGCCCTGAAATCCGCCATTGGAACTGAACAATGGAATACTTACAAAGATTCCACCACTCAGTTCGTTCTAGGTCTGCTCCTCCTCACCTTTACCCCCTGAATGCTCCTGCTCCTGCCCCTGCCCCTGCTCCTGCTCCTGCTCCCGCTTACACGTTTTCCAGGCCGGTTGAATCAGGCCGAGTACGCAGAACGTATCGATCCAATACTATTCTCCCCCAATGGCATCGATAAAGCCCACCTACACAACCAGCTTCTCGCTGCTATATATGGGAACCTCACTAGGGAAATGCCAGACCAGGGCCTCGCACCATGGGTTTCTGCAAATGACAAACCCGCCGCCAATGTTGGCGCGAAGCCCGTCACTGGCGATGCGGCCGAAAGAAAGCTAAAGGCAGAAGTCATGCAACTCCCAAATCGTGACAGGCGGCGTATCAAGGAGCTGGTACAAAACGATGTTAGTAGAGGTGTTATGCCTGGCGTGTCTGGTCTTCTGGCGACTAACAGACAACCCAGTTCGACCCATTTGATTCCATGGCAAGCATGTTTACGGATCACCATCGCAGCAAGTCGATGCGCGTTCCAGACATGCCCCAAAGTGCCAGCGGATTGAATAAGATGAGTAAGCAGAGCCAGTGTCGCATAATCGCTGTATAGATGGGTGCTAAGAAAGAACAGACTGGGACCTGGAAATTCGTAAACGATTTGCGCAGCCTTTAGCCGTGGAGTCGGGCGAGTTTCCGGACGTGTCAAGTATCGAGTCTAGGATGTTACCTATGTGCTATGAGGAGGGTCTCGTCAACGGCCATGCTTCAGATGCAGCTCAGTTCCTGACAATAGCTTCCGAGACCTTTGTCAAGGAGTTTCTTTCCACCGTATTCAGCCGGACGAGAAGTAATGGGCCGGGAGACTCCGGGAGCGCCGGGTTCGGTGCCGGACCCGGCTGGATACAAACACACAAATACCGCCGTCAACTACGACGGGAGGAGTCAGCATTTTCCAAGGGAGAGTTATCACGCGATAAGAGCGGACTTTTACCAGTTGAGGCTAAAGCCGCGAGTGAGCGGCCACCACTTGGCATGGCCGACCTACGGCTCGCTCTAGAGATAGGCGATTGCGGTATAAGTGCATTTCCTGTTATTTGGAAATCGGTTGTATACAACTATAGAGACGGCGAGCTCGACCACTACAACAACTACACTTGGCTCCACGGTCACAAGCCGAACGCCTACGGAGAGACTAATACGGGTGGAGTCAATGGGAACAATCCCCTTGCACTCACGAACGGCGAGGTCCATCCTGAGCCTATGGAAATCGACGACGATCAACTAGGATGGGACGGCACGGACCCCCATGATATGATGATGATAGACGACGTCCTAGACTCTTGCTTGGCGGCTTCATAGGGTGAAGAAGAAAAAGACGAGGATGATCGGCCGCCTGTCGTTGCCGGCCCTGGGTTGTCAGCACCCAAACCCACCATTGATACGGTGCCGTCAGATTTGCTACCATTGGAAAACGCATCTAGTGAGGAAACACATTCGAGTTTCGAGAGGCGTACAACCAAACTTGACCTCCATCCCGTCAAGGCTGAAATACCGTGATGTCTCAACTTTAGACGTCTTATCAACCATCGACCGAAAGCTGCTGATGAAAACGAACAAGCAATGAGGAAGGATGCATAATTGAAGAACATGTACCAGAACCTTCATTGTTAAGCATGAGTCTTGTGGGCCATCAAACCTAAACGTCTATGCTCGCATCTATTTCACCTGAGTCGAATCGTGAAGGGACTGTTCTGCGACTACGAACAAAGACAATAGATCGTCTGGGGAAAGAGAAAAGAAGAGTCTCCAGGTTACTTGAGGTAATCGAGGAGAACATAGCCATTGAGAATATTTGTCGCCCCGGTTCTGGTGATGCGAGGGTATTGTTTGGCACGACCTCGGGACTTGGAGAACAATGTCCGAGCCGAAGGAAGACCTCGTGTGTTGAACAACTATACACTGGGAGTTGGCAATGCGGGTTGCGACTTTTCGAAGATTTATAATGAACTCGTGGAGTTCGAGCGGAACTATCTCGGTCACGCTTATTGTCAGCCAACCACGAGCTCGCCCATGAAGCTGGGGGTTGGATTTTGCAATTGAGGGCGTTGTGCTAGGGAGCTACATAGGGGGCTAGGGAGCTTGGACTGGGGCTTCCTTGGCGTCGATCTGCATCAGCATTGGCATTGATGAGGCGCAATATTTATTTGGGTGCATCGCTTTGACTTGTATAAACACCAAAAGACGGTAACGGAGAGAGAGAGAGAGGCGGGCTTCCGGCGTTCTGTTGATTCGTTTGGTGGCTATATGTACATAACTTCGAGGCAGGCGATACCCCCCTATGCTTTTCTACAATGCATGATGTAAGTTGGTAGTATTTTAGTAGCTATTAGCTTTCAATGCATGAATGAGCGAAACCACCGTCCGGAACACACTGCGTCTTCGTGACTCCTAGTGAAGATATGAAATATAACTAGGTAGGTAGAGTACCTAATATATGTATTCGGCTCAATGTTGGGGTCTGCGCGTGGTATTCGCGGGTAGCTGCGTCGTTGGCATTGGATACCTTTCCAGGGGGTGACGTTCTGCGGCCCCACAATTCGGATGGCTGCATTCAACGCGAGTCTCGCGTCTCGACGCGTGAGTGCGCCCACTTACAGTACAGTACAATCAGCCCCCACCTACACTTCTTAAGCTCTCCCCATACAATCTGCAAACATGAACAGCACCCTCAATTTCTTGATTTAGTACCGGTTCTCGCAGATAGTGGTTTTCTGGAATTCTACGATCACCTTTATTCCTGCATTTTAGAGCATTGGTAGCTAAAATGGCTTCCAGTCGCACGCCGTCGCCATCTGGGGACGCGTCCGCCCCTTCGACCCCCGAATTATCGCCCCGGTCCAAAGTCAAGGCCCTGTTGGCCGCGGTAGACAATGATAGCTCAGACGACGAGTCTAGAGGCCCAATTGACACCAAGGAACTATTCAAGTCGATCGACGCAAACAAGGCCAAAGAAAATACGGAATCTCAACCACCACAGAATGAAGAGGACGAGGAGGATGAGGATGAGGGCGATGAGGATGAAGAGGAAGAGATCATTCGACCACGGGGTCGACTAGCTGCACGTATGCGAGCCAATGACACCGCTGGTGTCAAAGGCACTTCAAAGTCACCGAATAGCACATTACGACACGAAGAGAAGTCTACACAAGCAGCCTCCACAGTGGATAGTCACAAGGATAAAACGATGAACCCAGAAGAGGATGGTGACAACGACGATGTCACCGTGCTGCCTCGCAGGAGACTAGCTAGACCTGTTCGCGATACGACACCGGAGAGAGCAGCAGACGCAGATAGGCCACCGTCGCCTGGGCTCTTCGTCTCACCTTCTCCTCGGAAATCACCACAGAAAGCAGCGGCAGCTGAGTCTGATACGGATGAAGAATTGACCATGGACTTGAACAAGAATGAACGATTCCAGGCACTGGTAGCCAGGAAACGACAAGAGAGGCTTGCCAAGGAAGCCGAAGAAGCGCGTAAACAGAAAGAGCGCGCAGAGCGAATGGCCGAGCGAATACCTGCAGGCTCAGATGTTGATGTCGAAGACGACGATGTATCAGACATCACGGACGACGATGGTGGCCGGAAGCTTACGCAAGACAATTCCCGCCCCGCTCGAAAGGCTAGCAAGAAGGCATTGGAGGAGATGAACCGCGAAACACAACGGTTGAGTAGAAGCTTGCAACTCGCCCACGAAGCGAAGACAAAGAAACGGATCACGAAAGCTTCGCTGTTCGAGCGCTTTAACTTTAAAACAGAAGCTGCGCCTACGACTACCAAAGCGGCGAGTTCGAGCCGGCCAACGACCCCCGGCTCAACACACCAGACAGACGTCGAGATGGCAGATGCTGGGACACCACCTAGCTCTCCACCAGCAGTCCCTAAGTCTGTCCAGGAAACTTCGGCAACAACCACTGCTGCTGACCCAGTAGACACAACACATGGTGTGCCCGCGGAAGACGAGGACGACGAACTGCCCACTCTTGAAGATGTCTTGGGGCAAGCTAAGAAGCAAGATAAGGACAAGGGTAAAGCTGTGCAGACACCAACCGACACTACAGAGATGAAAAGCCCAGGACCGACTAAGCCGAAGCGACAAGTCAGAGTCAAGCTGCCTCCAATGCAAGCAAATCTAGTCACAATAGACTCTGATGACGAATTGGAGATCACGAGCTCAAGGAAGGGTAGGATGGACAAGATATTTGACAAGCTTCCCGCAAAGAAGGCACAGGAGCCGAGGTCTATGGATATACTCCGCCGCCTAGCCCATCTTTCTTCCCCTCCGAAGGCACCCTCGAGAGGACGCCGGAACGCCAAGCCATCTATGACGCCTGGCGAGCTCCAGATGTCCCTGCAGCAACGCGCTAGAGCTCAAGCTAAGCTTGAGCGCGAGCGCCGCCTCGAGTACCTACGATCCAAAGGTATTTCCGTGCAGACGGCGGAAGAGAGAGCGCAGGAGAGAGAACAAGTTGAAGATATCGTCGCTCGGGCCAGACAGGAAGTCGAGGAGATCATGCAGCGAGAACGCGATGATGCTAAGAAGGCACGGAAAGAGAAGATAAAGAACGGCGAAGCAGACCCTCTAGCTTGGGATGATAGCGACGACGATAGCTTCGAGGGAAGTGAGAAGGAAGTATCTGAGATCGAACTCTCTGGCTCTGAAGAGGAGGGCGAGGATGAAGATGATGAGATAGGCAACGAGCCTGGCGAAGATGCGGAAGACGAAGATGGGCCTGCTGCAAACCCTATGTTTGAGGAGGAGGCAGCAGAGGACGAGGAATCCGAGGAGGAAAAGACACCACGAGCTACCACGAGGGATGTTTCCGATGATGAGGATGGCCTCCCAGCGATGAAGTCCCGCCGACCCAAGAAGAACATGCACGTGGTTTCTGACGACGAAGATGAGGTTGCAACCACTCCAAAGCCCAAGACCACTCCCGCCAAATCTCCCTCTGTTCACAATTCGGATTCGCCCAAAGTTCCCACGTCAGTCTTGCGGTCCGCCACGAAGACCTTCATTCCTGGACTCCCCGTTCCGGCGGCAGGGCCAGCAGGTCTGGGGCTTACCCAAATCTTCGCTGGCACTATGGATGATAGCCAAGCCGGGCCGCCCAGCAATTCCCCTCAGGAGTTCATGCCTAGCTTTGATAACTTCCCCGACTCGCAATTTTCCGCCACAGCAGACCAGTCTCAGAATGATATGGTCCTTGACAGCCAGCCGACACAGAAAGTCGATACCCAAGCACGCGAGACGCAGACGCAGGGTGTGCAGCTACACTTCTCGCAATCGCAGGCACACGGTTTCGACAGTTTGATGAACATGGATGGCACCCAGGCTTCAGATCTCATCGAGCCTACTCAAGACAATGGTTTCCAGAACTTCTCACCCTTGAAGCAGCGATTCGTCGACGCTCCTCAGTCCACGGTGGATACTGTACTACTAGGCGGACATTCGGATAACGAGCATGTGCAAGAATCTCCCCTTATGAGGAGGAATGGCAAGCTAAGACGTCGTGGAGAATCTAAACTTTCCATTTCTTCGTTACCTCCAACGGAGATCCCGAGAAGTCCTAGTGCTGTGCCCGGGGCTACTCATGAGGATGCTCAGATAACCACCAATACTGCCACTAGCGCGTTTAGGTTGATGCAGAAAGCGGCCAAGAGGAAGAAGCGCATGCAAGAGAAGTTCGACAAAAAGAAGAGCAAGGCCAACGATATGGTTGAGGTACAAGCCGAAGAGTCCGAAGACGAGTACGCTGGGCTCGGCGGGGCTGATGGAGAGGACTCCAGCGATGAAGACGAGGAGCTCGCCAAGGAGATGATTGATGATGCGGCAGGCAACGATGTGGACGGGGCTAAGCTTGCCGGTTTCTTTGCGTAGGTCACACTATGGCAAGCAACTTAGTATAAAGACTAACTTTGGTATAGCGACCGCGAACGTGCAGCAGATGCTGCCCAGGTCGACAAGCTCTTCCGAGACATCACGACCGGTATGCTGCGCAAGCGGCGCCGGGGCGGTGGCGACGACTTCAACCTCTCGGACTCCGACGACGGCGGAGAGGCCAAACGGCGCATGAAGCGGCGCCAGTTCGCTAAGATGCAGAAGGCCTTGTTTGCGGACGAGCGCATCGGCAAGATAGCCGAGAACCCGCGCAACGCAGCGTTCCTAAAGAGCATCGAGGACAGGAACAGCGATGACGAGTGGGAATTCGGCGACAACTTTGCCGACTCTGTCCCCGAGCCCGCAGACAGCAACACCGGCGAGAGCCAGGATGCTCAACAACAAGCAGAGGAGGCCATCCCCGACAGCCAGCCCGCGAACGCCGGACGCAAACGCGCACGTACAGAGGAGGACGACGAACACGCAGCGCGTCCGCCCCCCTACGCCCGTCGCACCAAGAACGGCACGCGCCCGTCGGCGCTGAGCGACGTCCGCAGGACCCTCTCCAGCCTCCTCGAGGAGCCCAACGCCTCGGCGGCCTCCATCGTGCCCGCGACGGAATTCGGCTCCGACAGCGAGGGAGAGGGAGAGGGCGAGCGTGCTCCACCTGCCGCTGCCGCTGCCGCTGCCAAACCCCCGTCTTCCAACAAGGAGAACCGCCGTCCCGCCGTCGTCGACCGCATCTCGCTCAAGCGCAACGCCTCCAACGCGAGCGATACCGCGGGCGCGGGCGCAGGCACGGGGGCAGGGGCGGGGCGCCTCGCGTTCGCGGCCCCGTCGTCGAGCGCCGGCGGGTTCAAGGTGCCGGCGCTGCTGCGGCGGGCGACGACCAACTCGCTGATGTCAAACTCGTCCTCATCCTCCACATCCACGACGGCCTCCACCACAAACGGGAACACGAACGGCAAGGGCACCGCCCACGCCTCCGGCGCCTCCTCCGCCGGCTTCGGCGAGGACGGCAAGCTCAGGAAGACGGCGGGCAAGCGCTCGGGCGTGCACTTCTTCGCGCGCGAGAACGAGCGCCGCGCCAGGGTGGCCGAGGCGGAGAGCCGCCGCGAGGCCCGCAAGTGGAGGAAGGGCGTCGAGGGCCGGAGCGAGGACGTCCGGGGTCTGTTTGGGGGCGGGAAGTTCGAGTAGATGGGGGTTGCTCGTCTTCTGAGAGTATAGTTGGTGTTTTCCATGCTTTTGTGCATGTGGCTAGGGTGCCGTAGGGTGTGGAGCGATGGATATGAACCTACACTCTTGTGTGGGTTGGAGTTGAGGTGGTGGTTTGTTGATTAGGCGTTCTAGCGGGTTTTAATGGCATACTTGATACGAAAAATTCTACTAGTTTGCCCAAGTGAAGCATAGATTCTCCATCGAGTTAATTGTTTCATGATTCAGGCTGTGGCTGTATCTGCAATAATGACCTCAATTTGCGACATTACTCAGGTCCCTTTATCCCCAGCATCGTGGAGAAAGGGGTTAGGAGAAACTTAGATGTGGCAGGTTTTGCCGAGGCTTTGCCGATGCGTCATTGACTCCAATCGTTGGTGCAGGAACAACCCAGCCCGTCACTTTCATCATTGAGGTTGCAATAAACTATGAGACCAAAGCTCATCTCGAGCCTGACGAACGGCTGAACCATATTTAATAAATTAACTATCTCATTATTCATCTAGCGGATACTGAGGATAAATTCACAAAAAATGACATAATTCGCGTTACCTAGAGCTTGTGCTGGAACCAACGATCGCCACCGTAACAAGGCCGGCCCCCCGGCCGTCTTAGACCGAAACACCCCGGTACAATGAGATCCGGCAACCATGGCGCCACCACCTCCGCCGGCCGTAAGTCTTCCATCCAGCCCCAAGCGGGCGTGCCCAGACGAAGTACCTAGCCAGGCTGACGAAGAGGACCTACGTAGACACCAACGCCGCACCGGTTCCTCGTGCCGAGGCGATCGCAGCAACAGCAGCAGCAGTCCCGCAACGACAGGACGCCGACGGCGGCCTTCCAGGGCGGCGCGACGCAGTTCCAGGCGACCCCGCGCTTCTCGCTGCACTCGACGCCTGCGGCGGCGGCGGCGGCGTCGTCTTCCACGCCGGCAGGCGTGTTTGGCCACCAACGTCCGCGCGGCACGGATCCCTTCATCAACGACGCGATCGACAGCTCGCCGCCCGGAGCGGGGTTTGAGGATACTGTGGATCAGGATGTCGTGCTGGAGTCCTCGCCGGTGCGCGGGAGTGGGTTTGGGGATGGACTGGATGGGGATGGCGATGAGGGTGGGAGTGAGGGTGGAAGTGGTGGAGAGCGGACCCCGCGCCCCCGCGCCCCCAAGCGCCGCCGCATCTCCTTCTCCCCGGACCTGAGCTCGGAGATCGAGGGGTCTTCTCAGGTTGTGGGGATGGAAGACTTGGAGCACGCGCAGGACGAGGATGGCGACCTGGATATCCAGTCCTCCCCGCCGCCCCTCCCCCTCAACGAGAACGAGGATGAAAACGAGGACGGAGATATCGACATCCGGTCCTCACCACCACCACCGTTCCCAGAATCTCCAACCAACCACATGGAAGACCCAGCCTCCCCACTCACTAGACCGTCCGGGGCCCAACAACAACCGACCTTCCACAAAGCCCCGCGCTTCAAACTCATGGCCGCGGAGGACCCGGAGGGTTCCTCTTCCACGCATCATCAAGAGCCCCCGCCCGACGCCTTCTCGCCGCACGGCCGCCGTAGTAGGGGCGGCGCGCCGCGCTACGTGCCCGGCGGGCTGGCGGCCGAGGTGCGCGACTGGTTCGTCGACGTGCGGGCGGGCGCCAGCAGGCGCGAAAAAGGGGGCAGTGGTGGGGGTGGTGGTGGGGAAGAGCTCTTGGCCAGGGTGCGCGTCGAGGAGGTGCGCAGCGGGGCGCAGGGGATGAAGCTCGTTGTTGGGCGGCGCGTGGGTGGGAGTGGGGGTGGGAAAGGTAAGGGTAGGGAGGTGGAGGATGAACAAGGGGAGGAAGTGAGAGAGGGGGGAGGGAAGGAGAGAGGGGACAGTATGGGGGAGCAAGGAGAGGGGGAGGAGGTCAGGATCGTACTCACGGGGAACCCGCGCCTGTACGGCCTTGCTACGAGACAGGACGTGGATGTGCGGCCTGGCGTGGTCATCGGCGTGGCGAGGCCCAGCTGGGAGGTCGCGCTGCGGGACCTGGGCCCGTGGGCGGTGATTTGCGAGTGGGTCATCTTGGAGTGAGTGCTGGTGGTGGCGTCGTTTGACAGATGTTTGTAATCTGGGTATTCAGTCGCCTTTACCGATCTTCCCGAAGTTCGTGTGTTGGCGGCCAAGCCGGGATCGATCCGAGCTCTCTTTGTTGCAATCGATCTTCGCCAGAGCCTTACTAAGCACAGTGTTCGGGTTGGCTTGTTGTATGTGTGTGCTGCTTACGCGACAACAACACGGCACGGCACTTGGTATCTACAGACGGGAGGAAATGGTAGCTTTATTACCTTTCATACACTATCAAATACCATCGGGGGACACGTTCAGCTATTGTATATAGGAGCTAGCTTTGGGCGTGTGTATGGTAGTTCTGTATGAAGCAGCTGTATTATTTCACCCTCTAAGAACTTATCCGTAACATATATGTCGACTACTTTTACCGTACACTGTAGAGAAGAAATATTTAGCTAGATGTTGTAGAAAGTACAATGAGGGAGCTTGTTAATGTGGAAGTGGTTGCGTCTAATACTGCATATAGGTGTGTTGAGCCAACCTACAAGATATACAGCTGACGTGGCAGTAATGGGATGTGATGATGGCTGCTGTAAATAATGACGCGCCAAAGGTATCAATAGGACGATACAATTGAGGTAAATAGCTATGGACAGCTTTGTTGACCACTGTGTATGTAGCCTGTCCAACACCCGCAAGTCAGGGAATCGTCGGTGTACCTGGGTACCCAAGCAACCAGGGCAGCCAAAGCCTTTTAAGTCAAGATAACCATCCCACCTTCCAACAATCTCCTATGCCCTCGTGGTGTAGGGGTCCGGACGTGCAGAATTATCTGCGGCTCTTCCTGTATCACTCAATATGGTGTTGGGCCACAGCCTGTATCACAAATAGACAACTCTTATCTGGTGTTGGGAACCCGTACCTGTTAAGTCTCACGTTCAATTTTTGCCCTTGCTTCCTTTTTTTTCTTTTCTTTTCTTTTTCCCCCTTCCACCCACCACCTCTCTTTACTTCCTCCCTTATTGCCCGCCCCCCTTTTCGATTCACCCTTTTCCTTCATCAATGCTACATGCAAGTGACACAGTAACTAACCTAGACGAAGCAACTCTTACACAAATAGCACTAAAGTGAGGTTATCCCACAATCACCTACTACAACATAACAAAACAAAACTCTTTGTTCTCCTGCAATTTGAAACACAGCACTGCCATGTTTTTTCCTAAATAACAACCATGGCTTGATTTCACCACTATTATAGGGCTCACTTTAAGGATGGGATTTCTGGAAAGGCACAAAGGGGCAGAAATAAATTTGCCTTGTAGTCTCTGGTCACTTAGTCAGCCGTACATGTGTCCTGGTATAACACATCTAAAACCAAAGGCTTCAAACGTTACGCGTTCATTCCCGCATGGGCTACGCGGTCTGTGGATCCATTTGAAAGCATGACTTCTATGTTTGATCGCCACATCTCAGCCCACAGCGCTTCAGCAAACTTCCCGTCCCGGTGTACCTTGACGCTGCTCGGAAGTAGCCGAGATCGAGTCCGAAGGTCGCGGCCAAAGCTAATATACACGGAACACACTCCAGCTCCTATTTGCCGATGTACGCTATCTTTGGCCGCGACCTTCGTAGTTACACATAGTTTATGGTCCCGTCAACTAGGTCTCTTCAACGATAGATGAATGGGCGACCCGAAATTGCCAAGATAAAGCCAAGAAACACTCCTCTTATATATATCTCAACTGCCTCGTAGTTTCCTTTGTCTCAGCACAATGCCATTCAGCTTTCTCTTGAACCATCTCCAGTATTCAACACACAACTTCGACGGGCCGCGAAAGAGCGAGTTCCTTGTTCTTTGTTAGGGTTGGCATAAATTCACGATCCCATCTTACTCCATCAAGCTCCAGTTCATCAGCATCAGCAGCAGAGTTCCAGCGGGCGAATAGGGGGCCTACCTACCTACCTACCTTCCTACCCACCTATCTTTCTTTCTCAACCCATTCTTTGGCCAGGGCCCTTCCACTTCTCAACTTCGTAGTTGACCTACCTACTTGCCTACCTATTATTATTATTATTATCCCACACACGATGGCCATCAACACATCCGCTATCTCGCAGATCCACGCGCTCCACGCGCAGGTGGAGAAGCTCATCAACCCCCGGGACAAGACCCACTACTCGACCGCGGCCGACTACGCCGAGGCGCTCGATCTCGCGGACACCGCGGTAGCGCTGTCCAGCCGCCACGGGGTCGACCGGGACACCAGGCGCGCGTGCCTCGCGCGCCGGGCGCGGTGCTTCCGCATGCTGTCGTTCACCTATGAGCTCCACGACAGATACCAGTACGCCACGTACGGCCGATCGCGCAGCGGTAGAGGCGGCGGCGGCGGCGGCAGCAGCAGCGTTCCCGGCCTCGGCGATAATGGTGGGAGCAGGCAGAAGAAGGAGGAGAAGGCGGTGGGCGGGAGGAAGCGCAGCGTCCGGTTCGCCGACGAGATGGTCCCCGCGAACAACAGCGGAAACGTGCCGCCGCCGGGGGCGGCGCACCAGCACCAGCAGCGCCTCCAGCTACGCCCCCCGGCGCGCACAGGGGGTTTGAGCCCAACAATGCCCCGCCGCCGATGACCCGGGATGGCCAGTCGGGTTGGGCTTGCGTGGTGTTTGTTGCCTTTGATAATGGCGCTGCTGCTGCTACTGCTGCTTGGGGTGCTGGTGTGTGGGTACCTAGGGACATGATTGCGTGTGCTGCGGCTTGGTTTGTTTTCTTGCTGATAGAAAGCTACCTAAGGTGGTGGGTATTTTGCCGATGGGAATTAGAAGTCTGTTGCCCCATAGTGCGAGCAAGCGTGTTTATTGGCAACCCCCCATTCACGTTTGAATTACATCTGGATGAATAATTATTTCCACTACGGTGACACTCCCCTATTGGTAGTTTCATGTCACCTTAATAGTAAAAGCTGCACCGGCACTAGCTAGGATTTTGTACTGCGTAATTCCATTATCATGTTCCCAAGCCTAAAAACTCTAGCACATGGCCTTTCGACCGGATTTGTTAGAATCCCGGCGCTTCTAGTTGCTGAAGTGTTACAATTTAATGTATATATCTCGACAAACCACCTGGGTATGGTACAAACCAAAGACACCTTTTTGTCCTGCGTATTACCCACGGCATTCAATTCGTTTATCTCAAGTAGTACAGAATTCCGGCTTTCGTATGATACGGAAGCCGGAATCTTCTCTTTTACAGCAGTCTAACCGGGCACTCCATGTTTAATTTCAGGAGTCCCTACTCTTGTGAAGGAGAAAGAAAAAAGAAAAGAAAAAAAAATAATGGGAAAAATAATTATTCATATCATTGGAATGGGTTAAATGGCTAGAGCAGGCTTGGAATTAGGCTTGCAGAGATGCTTGGTATGTAGTTGTTGATCTTAGTAAGCGGATGTTATACAGGGAGTCTCCATATACCTAAATGGGTCAAATACCTAACGTGCGTATAACGGGACGCTCTAACCACACCCCTTATCACGAAAACTTAAGTACCTATGTATTCGCAGCCTAGTGTCTATGTATCTACTTCGTGCTGGCTATAGAGGGTTAGGACTAGTATATATATTCGTGTCCGATAAAGTGCTTAGTTAGCTTGAGCATCAAGGTTAATCCCATAGCTTTACACTACCGTTCTAGATGAGAATGAGGTTCAGCTTAATTACGTTTCCTGTGCTCAATGACTTGGTGACTAAGAGAGATACCAGTCCGTTACTTAGGTAGACTACAGATCTGTAAGTCTGTGCGTTGTGTGGTTTTTTTTTCCTTTTTTTTTTCTCTTCTTTTTGAAACACAGGTTTGTGTACCTCAAGATCGAAGGTTGGCTGTGTACTTGAGTATCCGGTCGGGCGGCAACGCAAGCAAGTAACTGGCAGAAAGTTCCAACAATAGGCGGTGGCGCTCAGCCTCTACCAACCACATTGGCTGGCATTGTAGCCATCAACACCTGCCAAGAAAGTCTAGACACGAGGCAACATGGAAATCTAACAAACTCGACAAATTCCGTCCTCGGAATCGTTTGCAGTACCTCGACAATCATCTGAAACAACTACGCCCAACCATCCAAAGCCTCAGAAGTACTTTCTACAAAATTCCTCGGCCATTTGTCTCCCCGTTCACATCTTTGTCATCTTCCGACAGTGTCGGCGCATAAGTCGGCATTATGCCCGTTCCATCGGGGAAGAGGTGAAACTGGCGGAGTCACGACTTTCATTCCGACCCAGCAAGAGAGTGATAATCGCCGTTTCACTAGTATTACTTTCTGGTTGAATTGTGGTGCTCGGTAGGTATATTGGATGTTAACAGTCCGATCACCCTCAGAAGCATAGACATTCGAAAACCAGATACACGTTCGCTAACTCAATCTCGTACTTAGTTCTCGCCGCTATTGGCATTATTCCGAATGCTCGTCCAGAGGCTTATGTCGGCTCAATTGGTCAAATGGCTATGTCAAGGCACGGATTTCGTCGGCGACATCTGTGATGGTGCCCCGTACCAACGGCCGACTCTCCAGCACCAACTGCACTACCTGCCACGGACTCGGACTCAGACTTGGACAAGAAGCCGGTGGTTCTGACTGAGATGCAGAAAATGCGGGAGTAGCTTTGGAAGACCTGCCAACATTAGCGAGGTACCCAAGTGACGGCGATTACGAGGGGCCTGCGACGGAAGACATTGGACCAGACGGCACATACCCCACTGTGCTGGGGTATAAGAAAATGGCACACATATCCGTTCGAACCACCCAGGAGTTCATCACCAAGAGCCTGATTCGCGAGCCTCTCGACAACGTAATTCTAGCGAATGGTGCGGCTGAGAGCTTTGAGACAGAGAACAGTATATAGCTTGATGCTGAAGCCAAGACTATGGAAACGTCCCTGATCTCCGAAAGGGATGTTGCGGGATACAAGGTGCTATTACTATAACAGCAGTAGTAATGGTGTTTTGTGACAAGAGACGCGGTTCATGGACTAGCTATGTAGCTGACCTGATTTCAGTACGGCCAAAATGCCACGTGTTAGATGAATAAACAACAGAAGCCGCATTGTTCTGATGCACACGGCAATTCTCTGCAGCATCCAGTCGTGCTGGCCTTCTTCACATTAATGCACAACAAGCATCAAATTGCAAGTGTGACAATGGTCAATATATGCACACCATAGAATGAGTTAGGATAACCATCTTAACGCCAAGTATTGAGTCTGAAATGCCGTTCCTTGCTTCAGATACATACTGTTTGTCTTCATGGATAGTTTCACACAGCTATATAGAATACATAGCCAGGTTTGGCTCTCTGTTGAGTCTCAATAGTGCTAAGTTTAACAGTTATTTGCATGCCCTGTTATTGGCGGATACCTACCTACCTAAGAGTGACACTCTCAGACGGCAGGTCAGGGGCAGCTCAGCAGGTCGCCTTCAGAGAAAACATGATATGTTACACATGCTACCGAGCGAGGATCTAAATATCAAGGTTGCATCATGCACATATATATACCTTGTCGGATTTCTAGTACTGAGAGTGCAGATGAAGACGGCAAGCTTAAGCTACTACTAAACACGATACTGAAATATATATCTTCATAATACATCACCTTGAATATGATATTGCCGCACAGTCACATTCCGATAAGACTGTCTTATAAATATATTCAGTTAGGACACTGTACCAATTGAAGGTTGACGGTACTGAACCCAATGAGAAGGATGCGACGGATTAGTCCGAAGGAACAATAATGGAAACTAGCACGACATGTAACAAAATCTACGGGCAGTGTAGTGAAAGCCTCGAGGTGTCCATCCATTACAGCCTGCAGCTTAAGGCCATATAGCCGGGAAGTAGCCAATTAAGCTACACGTGTGACACCGGAATTTTAAACAGTGATCGTGATTCTGTCAGCAGTGGCGGTGAAGTTACACAGCGATATAATGGATATGGCTGCCCAGGTGCTTACGCGCATATGAGAGGAGCCGGTGACAAGGAACCAGTGCCAAGGGAGTGTTCGAATCCCCCGAATTCAGGTTCTTCGGGCTCTGGCTGCCTTCATTCTTACCTATATAGTTGCTAGGAATATATTAATGTTGCTCCTACCGCTCTGAATACTATGGGGAATCCAGCCCCCGACAGGCTCATGTGTGATGTACGATCAGTAATCGATCGGACCAGATATTGACAAAATGACTTGTCGTAAACCAAGTATCGTAGATGTCCCCTATCTCACTATACTACATTTCGTGGCTGAAGACGTTGGGGCACAAGCGTTCAAGACCTATCTGCTCCCTAGCACATAGAGAACCCCTGATAGGGGCCCTCATACACCAGCACCGCGATAGTAAGCTACTTAAGCCTTAGAAGCTGAAAGCTGAATGAGATAAACATTTCGTCGCATAATGTAACCATTTATTTCCGACGTCCGTATAACTCCCCTTCGTAGTCCAATGACCACGTAAGCGATGAGATAATGCAAGTAAGCATCTGCTGTGGAAGGCTCAGACATAAGCCGAACATACGATTACCAGGAAACTTGCTTACAGCCACAATATGGTGAGATGGCTGAGCTAGTCACACGGAAGGAACATATCCACCAACGTAATGGTGTCGACGGGGGAAGATGAGATGCCACACTATAAGATCACGAACCATCCTAACCTAAGCCGGTGATACGCTTCCACCCAGGACATCCTAAAGAAAAAACTATTGAGAAACCATGGCTACCATTGAAGGCATCACCGGTAATCAGTATGTTCCGGGAAACGAGACGTTTGATGATATCAAATATCAATATGCGACATCCACATACGGCTCCGAGCGCGACCTCAACCCAGCCCTCATTGTCCAGCCCAAGACAAAGGAAGACATCGTGCTCGCACTGAAATATGCGAAGGAGAGAAAGATTGCCGTAGCAATCAGAAGTGCGTATCCTCGAATCCTTTCTGCTTATTATGACTGAGGCCACCCCTGTGCACAAGTGGCTCCTCTCGGGCTGACACCTTCCCGAGATATGACACAAAACACGGGAGCTATTTGTCAAAATGGCCATTTACTGACATTGATTCATCTATAGCGGGTGGTCACCAGTACAGTGGCGCCTCTTCCACCAGCGCGCCGAACATACAGCTGGATCTGGAAAACTCCTTCAGGGGGGCGGACGATCGCACCATTTTCCGCAAAGATGACAAAGCATATGCCCGCACCAGCGTCAGCTGGAGCCTGGGAGAATTCAACGCCTGGCTCGCCGAGAATCAGCTGTTCATTCCTCATGGACAGTGCACCGAAGTGCACATTGGCGGTCATGTACAAACTGGAGGTCAGACTCCATTTCCCCTATTCAAGCCTTATTTCATTTCATGCTAGACTCCAGGCGATTATGGAGGCATTATGTGATCTATCAGCTCAACACCTTCTGCACTCGCGATCACTGCTGAGAGAACAACTTTAGGGTACGGCCAGCTGGCCCGTAGCTTCGGGCTGTTCGGAGACCACGTCCTGTCCCTCGAGATCGTGGACACGGACGGGAACTTCAAGGAGGTCACCAAGGCCACGGACCCGGACCTGTTCTGGGCCTTCCTCGGGGCCAGCCCGGGCAACCTCGGGGTGCTGACGCACTTCACGGTGAGGGTGCACCGCGACCAGGACTACGGCGGGTCGCGCGGGATGAAGGCGCTGTACTTCTACGACACGAAGACGCTCAAGCGGCTCGTCGACATGCTCGTCGAGATGTCCGACGACGAGGCCTTCCCGCCCAACTACGACCTCACCATCAGCGTGCTCAGCTCCGCCTTCCCGCTGCTGGACCTGTGCGGGCCCGGGCTCGACGAGGCCATGGCGCGCGAGCACCCGGAGCTGTACGGCGAGAACGGGCAGCCGTTCTGGCCGCGCGTCATCGTCGTGTTCGCGCAGTGGGTGCCGCTGGCGGCCGGCGACCGGTGCGACGAGTCGTGGTTCGAGCGGCTCAGCGAAGGGTCGGACTGGGTCCTCGGCAGCGACCGGGGCGCCGTGGAGAAGCCCATGTCGGAGCTGACGGGCGACTGGATCTTCCGCAACGCGCGCGAGTTCGAGCACCCGTACGTCAAGCGGACCTACTCGACGCGCTCGCGCACCCTCGCCGCCGACGGCTGGGCCGGCTGGGTCGTCGGCCGCATCGACGCCGTCGTCCGCCCGGAGAAGAACCGCTGCTGGCTGTCGGCGCAGCTGCAGTGCTACGGCGGGCGGGGGTCGGCGTTCGCGCGCGGCGCCGGCAACGGCACCGCCTTTAGCTGGCGCGACACCACCGTCTGCTGCACCATGGACTGCTTCTACGCCGAGGGGAGCCAGGCCCGCGCCGAGGACTGGCAGAAGGTCAACGACGACGAGGCCCTCGGCCCCTCCAAGGGGGTCTTCTCCCGCGGCGAGGACCGCCGCGTCCTCTGGGGCTCCTACGGCGACTGGGACCTCGACGCCGTGTGGAACTGCTACTTCGAGGACCGCGAGAAGTACGAGAAGTTGCAGCGCATACGCAAGGCCGCGGACCCGTACGGCATCTTCACGCCGAATCCTTTCTGCGTTAAGAGAGCGCCGTAGTCGTTAGGCTTTATCTTTCTTTTAGGTACATAGAAGGATGGAGTAAGGGCCTGGTATCTAATATTATGGGTATAATGGCTAGGGGAAGCCTAGACCTTTTAACTGATATCTACCACTTTCTAGGTTGAACCGTAGAATCCTTGGTTATATCGTATACTTCATGTTGGCATACCCTCCCTGTGAAACTTGGATTGCTTTTTCTTTTCTGTCATACCTATATCGAGTAGGTCCCTTTGTCGTACTAGAGATCGTATCGTCGTATCCGAACCTCATTCGCCTATACTGAAAAGACAGCCGGGCGGTGGGAGAAGAGGTGTGTATTACCGTCGATCACTTACGTGTTCTTAAAGCAACCGAGAACCAGAGTGGTTTAAGCTTGAGAACGAATTGTCAACTCACCAATGCTTGTCCACTCCTTCACATCCCTAAAGTCCATCACCTTCCCTTCCGCACCCCACCTGTCCTGGACATTCCACCAATTCCTATTCACTGCCGTCTCTGGTCTCCATCTAAAAGCACGCCTTGTCCTCTCGTCTACCCGGCCCTCTAGAAACTCCCGTACCACCGTTCCCATTGCGGGCATGGTCTTGAAGCAATGGCCGCTACCGCCCACGGCTAGGAGGAAATTTCTGTCCCCGGGAGGCGACTCAGGATGCCAGTCAATGAGCGGCATTCGGTCAGGGGTATCGGCATCCCAGCATATGCGCGCGAAGCTGAAGGGGCGTCCGGCAAGGTGGGGCATCGTCTCGTTAAGAAAAGCGCGCACCCGTGCCTCAGATTCAAGGGGTATCTGGTGTCTGGCGAATGGCCGCGAGCCGATTATCACATCGTTCTTTCCCCCGTCACTGGAGTAGACGGGATTGATGTATCCCGGGTGTTCGTCGCAGATCTTGAGCTCGTGCGTGTCGGCCGAGGGCTCCATGAAGAACCCCTTCTCGATGTTGAACAACACGGGGAGATCCCTGTACAGCTCGGCTTCCGAGGGCGTCATCTTGATGTGTGCAAGAGTCCAGGCCGTCGGTCGAAGCTGTTGCTTGAAGTCGAGCAGGAGATCAGCGTTGGCTCCGTTCGCCAGGATGGTGGTATGAGCTTTGTGGATGGTTCCATCCGCCGTTTTCACGGCTTGCAGATTCCCGGGTTCCGTTTCACTTCGCGCCCCTTTAACATCTGAAAATAAGAGCTCGACGGCTTCCCCTCCTCTCCCCGTAACGAACCGAACGCCCAATCTCTCGGCTTCTTGCTTCGCGGCCAAGACTGCCCCTTTTGCGAGAACCCATCCCGCACCAGTCTGCTTGGAGAAGCCTCTCCAGCCCTCGAAGTTGCCAGTCAAAACCCCCTTTGGCATCGTGCCCTGAAACTCGGCGGTGGTATTGACTGGCTGGTACTCATCCTCGTGTCCCTTGATGTCTTCTAGCAGAGCCGCATAGGCAGCGTCTGAGGAGGCCGCCCCGACATAGCCTGTACGGTGGTAGAATGGCTTATAGACTGGATCCTGCAGCCATTTCTCGGTGGAGATATCATGCAAGCGGTTCCATGCGTAGGCCGCATCTGTGTCATCTTCTGACTGGGAGCCTTCTCCTGTCAGTCAGACCTCGAATGGTTGTGTATGATTAAGAAAGAAGATGCAGGTAGATATAACAAACCTTCTTCCATGATCTTGTTGAGATCGTTGCCCGCCGCGATGCTGCTAGGCACATCATCGCCATCTAAAACCGTTACTTGGCTATACCCGTTTCTGGCCAGTTCAAGCGCGATACCGCAACCCCACGTCCCCGCACCGATAATAAGAATTATATCGTCTGTTGAAACCATCCTTCTTCTTCTCCCCTTTACGTCGAGGAAACTGTCATATGTAAATCCAAGGGACGTAAAATGGATATGTTGAAGATATTTACTTCGGGTTCGTTATACAGAGCGAGTTGCTGGCTTCTGTGGGAAGTGTAATCATGCAGTAGAAAATTAAGGCGTTAGTACCAGTGGTACGAGGTGTGGTGGAGCGGGCCGAATATGACGTCAATTATACATCTCCTCAACTACTCCAAGTAATAATACAGACTTCTTATTGACTTAATCATGTGTTCAGAGTTGGAAAGTGATCTGTGATACGATAAAGTTACAAGTGTTAGCAAGACTGGGTAGAGTTGGTGCACTTGACGCAAACCTCGGCATCAATGTGGGTGATCACCTGAATCGAGCAGTGTTGATAATTCTAGAATCCCAACCCCCCGACTTGGCGCTTGTTTAATTTTATGAAAGTCCCATTGATGGAATTGGATGTAAGGCTGGATTAGAGATGAGAGTGTTGTACCTCTTAACTCTAACTTAAGATTGCTTCTAAGCCACGTCTGCATTTGGCTGATGTGAGCTCCATCAACTAGTTTATGTATTTTCTACAATCCGTCTCTATTGTTCAATGTTTCTTCTTTTTATATAACGCTAACTACTTTAGCACGGGGAACGCGTTTGTCGCCCGAAACAGGAAGAAGAGTCTATTTGCAACTTCAACGAGCTTAATTTGAAGAGCAGAAGGCTAGCTTCATCTTTGTATCGGGATCGGTTAGACACCAAGGAGAGGAAACTGTATCATGTGTTAATCTAACAGTATGGACTTATTCTCTCCCAGATAACAGTGTTTCTTCACCAGTAATGATGTTATGCTCATTTCGATGCCATTCATCTTCCCTTGTTGCATTGCGCGGGAGCTGCATCGTGCCATCTAGGGTATGGTCTGACAAAAACATCACTATTCAAATCCCTTAGAACCCATGATACGATGTTGCATTGCGGTATCCCCTGTTCATATACGCCCAGTCCAACCCTTGATGAGAAATACCATACTTACAAGTAGTTATCACGTATGGAAATGCCCTTGGTGGTTTGATTATCCGTAGAAAGACGACAAATATATGACCTTATGGGATAATCATTAACTGCTGTTTGATTCTATCAATACGAAGTTGGTTTTGAACCACCAGTGGAGCACCGAATACCGACGTTGGAGATACCCGACACGAACCTACATAAGCAGGAACCCCTTCGCCACACCTTAAAAGCACATGTCTCCGCACCGGCAAAGGGGTAGGCACAACATCCATCGGCATCAGCCAATAGCATCGACCTAAGATAGGCAGCCGATCATATCGTACTCCATCTGCCTTACATCTGCCTTATCTTCAAGTCTGTGGTTATAAACGGCTTCTCATCCTTCAAAGACTTGAATCATCGCCTGCTGTTACGTGGCCATATACACTACTCATCGAGCTCCCATCTTTTTAAGTTATGTTTAAACCTAGGATGAAGCCCACCATGACAACGGTCCAGGGCACAATTCCGGTGATAGACTTCAGTGCATGGACGGAGGGATCGATCGGAGATAAGAAGCACATCGCTTCGCAATTGACTGACGCATGTCGCCGAGTTGGTTTTGCGTACATCGTTAACAATGGAGTACCCAACGAGCTAGTCGCAGAAGCTTTTGAATGGTCTAAGAAGTTGTTCGATCTCCCTGAGGAGAAGAAGATGCTAGCTCCGCATCCTTCAGGTCGGTTCCGGATTCAAACCTCTCGTCAGCCAAAACATTGTGACTCACTGTTAAAGGACCCTATGTCCATCGTGGCTACTCGTGGCCTGGTCTAGAGAAAGTATCTCAAGATATCATTAAGGACGGAGATGAAACGAAGGAGGCCGAGAACCGAAAGATCTCAGATGTCAAGGTTCGCTTTCTCAAGTTCTGAGCTGTGGCCTCGAGGGATAACTTAACCTCGAGTAGGAAAGCTATGAGATTGGAAGCGAAAGCTTCGAACTCCAGCCCAATGTCTGGTTACCAGAAGAGGTCCTTCCTGGCTTCCGCGGTTTCATGACAGAGTTCTATTGGAAATGTTTTGGAGCAGCAAAGGAATTACTGCGTGCTTTAGCAATCGGCGTCGGCCTAGACGATGCGGATTTCTTCCTACACTTCCATAGTGGCGAGAATAACCAGCTGCGACTACTGCACTACCCACCAGTCGAAGCCGAGAAGCTTTCCAGTAACACAGTCGCACGTATGCCAGCACACTCGGATTGGGGCACGATAACGATGCTCTTCCAGGACGAATGCGGGGGGTTACAGGTCGAGAATCCAAATAAGCCAGGGGACTTTGTCGACGCCACGCCAATGAAGAACGCATTGGTCATGAACGTGGGAGACCTTCTAATGAGGTGGAGTAATGGTATGCCAAGTATCCCGTCTCATTTGCTAGTTGACGATATTGACTGTTACCTGGAAGACTCCCTGAAGTCGACACTTCACCGGGTCACCCTTCCACCCCTTCAGCCTAAGTCGGACACTGGCGGAAAAAGAATGACATCGCCACGATACTCGATCCCATATTTCGTTTCGCCGAACCCTAAGGCTGTCATTGAATGCTTATCCGTTTGTGCGACTGAGAAGAGCCCGGCAAAATACGAGCCCGTAGTGCAGGAAGACTACAGGCGTTTGCGAGCAAGAGGACAGTACGCGGAAGAGCCTGCGACACAAGCCATAACCTCTTAAAGAGATGGATACCAATGACGCCTGAGAGTTGGTACGGCAATCGAGCTAAGGGTCATGAGTTTGTCAACCAAACCAATTTTGGCTCAGTCTTGCGTGACAGGGAGAAAGAAAGCATACAGACGAACCTGATCCTCAATGGAATCAACATAAAGAGCCCAAGCGCGTCCACCTCACGAACCATATCATGTCGGGCCTGGTCACTCCAAGGACGTACTCTAGCTGAACATTGAAGCATTCTGCAACTGAGTAACTAACCAATTGTCGTAAACTCGTTTAGCTACAGTAAGATGCCCCCCTGGTAGGCACGTGGCAGGCGTCCTGGCAGCCCCGGCACCCCCCAACCGTCGGATCTGCAATAATTAGGGATGGCCCCCAACCCTCCTAACCAATCATATGTTATCACCAGCTCTAAAACATCGTTAAGCGCTAGCTTACCGCCTGACACCGAAACTTAGCGCTCGCCATGCCTCCCGTAAATTCAATCGGGGTGTCACTATTGTTTGGTTTCGTACGTGATTGGGCAATCTCGCCGACCCAAGAGGCCTGTTTGAGCTGAATTTAGCACTGCCTACCTGCGTGACATTCCCTCCTGCAGCAGACATATAGGGCGAGATGGCGTCCCAGAATGCGGCCACCCGATACTGTGCGTCGCAAAGGCTGCCTCGACGAACCGCCGACCTCCATCGAGAGCCCAGGACTATTTCGCTCGCTCTATAACCTCTCTCGCTTTCACTATACCTGGACGTGCTGAAGGCATCTACCCCAGAAGAGTTCGTTAAGACTACATATAACCGAGTTGATCGACAGCTATTCGACCCTAGCTTGTGTACCATGTAAGTGCGGGGCTTTCAGGAACCATGCTGCCATGCCACTCGGCGGGATCCTCCAACCAACATTGCACGTTTTCGACCACCCACCATACTTCCCAGCCTTACACCGACGCTGACATGGCTTGTCGCAGTTCCTTAAGATTCGCCTGTCGGTAGTTTTATAAGTTATAATTCGCTTTTGGAAACTCAACACGACACTGAGTGGCAATGTCTGGTCAATACTATCCGCGTACGTGTCTGTACTACTATTCTCGAGACCTTTGAGCTGACATCGTGTAGCGCCTCCTGGGGCAGCTGGATCAACAGGTATGCGCGGTTATATGGCTAC
Source organism: Xylaria sp. JS573 (assembly GCA_000966885.1). NCBI lineage: Eukaryota > Fungi > Ascomycota > Sordariomycetes > Xylariales > Xylariaceae > Xylaria > Xylaria sp. JS573. The sequence goes on from JWIU01000012.1 coordinate 441,406, forward strand.
GAAGTATAGGCAGACGAGCAGGAATTGACCGAAGAAATAGGGCCCCAGAAAAGCTATCCTCCACCTCCGACCTCTCCTCCCGCAAACCAGACCAAGTTCTACCCACCGCCGCCAGGAACGCCGAGTTTCGCGCCTCCCCAGGCTCAGAGCTATCCTACTCCCCCGCAACAGAACTATCCAGCGCCCCCTCAACAGGGCTATCCCTCGCCCGCGCAACATAGCGTGTCCCCGCCGCCCAAGGCCGGAACACCCGTGTATCAGCCAGTCCCGCAAGCAGCACATCATGCGCCTATGCAGCATGCGCCCCTGCCCTTCCGAAACGACGGCGTCGGTACCCCACCGACCGGAGCCGCGCCGGCGTACTCGGACGCGGTGCCTGGCGTCCCCGAGGGATTTCCCAAAGAGAAGGCACAGAGCATCCTAGGAACCGGGCCGGCCCACTCGCGCACGTCCTCGGCGGCAGCGGCCGGGCCGGCGGCGCCGCAGTTCCAGGGCGCGTCGACGACGGTGGACGACGTGGGGACGTTCAACGGCGGGTCGTACCGGATCAGCCACCGCGACTGCAACACGATCCTGACGATCCAGCTGGCGATCGGGTGCCCGATCAACGCGAAGCCGGGGGTGCTAATCGCGATGAGCCCGACGGTGACGCTCAAGGGCGAGTACAAGTTCAGCGTGAAGAAGCTGGTGGCGGGCGGCGGGGAGCTGGGCCACTCGACGTTCATCGGGCCCGGGGAGCTGCTGCTGGCGCCGAACCAGCTGGGCGACATCACGACGATCCGGCTGACGGGCGACCACGAGTCGTGGAGCGTGGGCAAGGACGGGTACGTGGCGAGCACGCAGGGGGTCGCGCGCGACTACAAGCGCCAGGGCCTCGGCAAGGCCATGTTCAGCGGCGAGGGGCTCTGGGTCCACAAGATCTCGGGCGTCGGCCTGCTGTGGATCACCAGCTTCGGCGCCATCATCCGCAAGGACCTCGCCGACGGCGAGCGCTACATCGTCGACAACGGCCACCTCGTCGCCTGGAACGTCAAGTACGTCATGGAGCGCGTCGCCAGCGGCGGCATCATCGGCGGCTTCGCCAGCGGCGAAGGGCTGGTCTGCAAGTTCACGGGCCCGGGGACCGTGTTCATCCAGACGAGGAATCCGGTAAGAACCCGTTCCAACCTAAATCTGACAACTACTCTGTCGTATTCCGTCGATAACCGTACGCTAACCAACGTATCAACCATGCAGAGAGCTTTCAGCGCCTATATGACAGGCAATTCCGCCCCGCCGTAAAATATTCGTCCCGAAAATGGCAACGCATATATCGAGTTGTGTTGGGTAAATTGAGAGATCGCGAGATATACTAGGTGGCAATTTCTCAGTTTTCATTGCTAGGCATCATTGGATATTCCATTTCTTATCCGGTTAAAAACAGCACTTATTCATGCCAGCGACCAAATGCTTGCTCATTGTGTCGAGATGGATTATGATCATGATTGGATTCTTATGGAGGAGCGGCGCTACTTTCCTGTTTCATCAGATATCAATTGATACTCATGTTCTTGAAATCCTCTTTCCCTTTAACACTGCTGTTTCAGGAGTCCAGTCAAAATATGTGATCGAGGCTAATGAATGTACCCAATCACTTAAGTCCTAGGGTCACCGCAGGCCGATGCTGTCTTCGAACAACAAAAAGTTTCCAGCGCACGATTTCATCCAATGTATTGAGACAGGGCGGCCATGATGGCAGATAGCGACATACATCGGGGCACGACTATCGTTGAGAAGGGTGTCCTCGGTGTTTTTGATTGGGGATATGATATCTATGTCTAAGTCGGCATGTCTTAAGCGTAGAAACAGCAGCAAAGCATGGCCCCGGAGGAACAATCCTAGTGCCCGACAAGATGTTAACCCAAAGATGCCATATAAGGTATTGAATTCAGGTACGAGCTCGTCACTTACCTCTCGTCAAGCAATCCTTGTTCCCCCGATAACCAGTTGATGATATCAACAGGTGCCTATCTGTCTCCCATCTCGTCTCTCGAGAGCATACTTTCTCAGAGGAACACACCCATTACCATATGCCCTGCCTATCAATACACGATGCTACCTACCCTCCCCAGCACATAGAACAAATGGCCCGGGAAGCCTACCTCAACCTTCTCAACGCCCTGGAAATTCCGTCAACGTGAGCCTCGAGCAGTACGAAAATATGGCTAGACGATTTATGTCTTTCCATGACGTTCCCCTGCTGTGAATCGTATCAACGGCGGGCGAACCCGTCTTGGCGTCTCTCGAGAGCCCAACGTACCTGGCAGCCACGGGAGGAATCCAATGGCCCCAATGGGCAGGCATGGGTTGCTGCTTGTTGAAAACAAGGAAACCACGACACAAATTACGACCAAACCCGCCAATCAGAAGAGCTCATTTACATGGATGTACTATCTAGGTACCTAGCTACCTTCTGGGTACCTAGATGAGATATGGCTCGATGGGCCGATAACGGATATGGGTGATCTTCCTAACAATGGAAAGTTCTGGCTTTCAAGTTCTGTGTCAACTTTCACAACGAATCGATTCCTGACATTCTAACTATATCACTCATTACAGATCCAACGCCCAAAAATCCGTGAAATATAACTCCTTCTCATCTTCTGTAACGTCTCTTGTGGTATCAGTTGCCGTTGAGCCTCCTAAAATGCCACTCCGAATCCAACGCTCTGTCTCCAGCGCTGTTTCCAATAACCTGCTCTTCAGTGGAAGGGGTATTCTGACCACATTGCTCCGAAAAAGAAGGCTGACCTACTAAGGAGGCACCGACTCCAAAGTCTTTGAGCCTTCATGCCTTCTTTCCGCTTGGCAATTCTATCTGAGATCGAACATGTCCACAGAGAGCCACATATCCGGGGAAAACAAGAGCAATGACAGCTACACTTAAGCCTCTTGGGCATGAGAAGGCACTGCCATACCCGGCGTATAAATATCGCGTCGACTGGTTTACCTCCTTCTAGCCATGGCCAATCTTGTCCTGCAGTATCCCCAGTTACTTAAACAGAGTCAGAGGACCACTCGTGATGACATTGCCGCACTGACATTCTCTGGCGTGGCTTCCACGAGCTTACTACCTTAATCAGGGGAAATGGAACGAAACTGCCACGATGTGCCAGCTGCCCCTAAATAGGCCAGATCTAAGTGTAGACTGGAAGCTCACATCGCAACTTCTGTCATCGCCCCTAACGCATCACCTGCCTGCACATGCTTAAATGTTGAAGGGGAGAGACAGCAGGGTGATAAGTTGCCTCGATGCAAGTGTCGTGTGCTAATAGGCAGGAGGGGCCCGAGGTTGGTGATTGTTGTCTATGGCGCGGCACATTAGTGACATTCGCCGAGACGATTGTTCACGACATTTCCTGTCGTCTGTGCGAATTCAGCGTCGGCCTATGACATTGCAAGCTTTTTTGGATTGACATTTTGGGAACCGCCTTGGTATCGACCTCGCAGAATTTACTTCTTTTTTCACCCATTGTGTCCATTGTACCCCAGCGCTGCCTGATAAACCTGTTCGTCCAGGATTTTGCCTACTCACCGCAGATTATTTGCCTTGCCCAGTACCTAGGTACACTCCAAGCATCGCGAGGTAAATCATCTTCAACATATCCGTGTCTTAGCCTTGTACCTAAACCTTTCCTTTACCAGGTTGTTCTTGTCAATCACCTACCAAGCAACCAAAGTACTCGAGAGGGCCCCCGAATTTCAATTCCAAAGCGGATCATCAACTTTGAGGCGATTATCAGCACCATATACAACACACACCTCATCGATTCAGCGATTCCCCCGAGATTTCTGAGGTAGCCTTGCCAACCCTCATCTCACCTCACCTTCATCTCGCCCATCCCTCACCCAACATAAGCCCCCGCCTGGCCAATACCTTTTCCGCTAACTCTTCCACTACCCTAGGTGTGTGTTCCCGGTAATCCACCTGATCTACTCAGCGTCCCTGATCGCAGACAGCGAAGTCAAACACGGCGCATGCAAAAGACCGCCTCCTCCCAGACAGCTAGAGCGTACTACAGTGAAGCTCTCTCATGTAAGTATCAGATATAACCTCGAGTACCTATCAGATACCCATCCACCACGCACACATCCCCGGCGCATTGTTTTTTTCATCACCTTACCTCTTAAGCTATCTCCACCCAAACAACCACACTACACCATAATACAAACAAGCCGAAAGCGATTGGCTAACATCTTCTTTCTTAGATGATTGTTTACGGCAATATAGCCCTGACAATCCCGAGTTACTAGAGCGTTGAATTAACGCACTGCCCTCCAACGCCACACACATTTCACCTGATACACAGCTCGGTATGTCTTCAACCCTAGCATAACTGTATTGGTCTACCTGGTCGCCCATACTGATGGAGTTGTGGATATCAGTCCAGATCAACAACTTACGTGCTGTTCGGTTGCCTTTAACATCTTCCAAGGCGCCAACATGCCGGGCCCCACCCTTACCAAGGCCGCCAGTCGGGCCAAGGCACGCGGACTGGTCATCAAGACAGATATTCCGTTGGGAGGCGGCACCTCATGCAAATCCGCAGAGGGAGAAACATTTGCCCAGATAGCCACTGCTCCGCCTCTTAAGCACGAGTTTGAGGCCAGCGAGAAATTTTCGGCCCCGAAGCAAAGTGAGGCCTTGATGAACAATGACTGGCGAAACAATCGCCGTCGCCTGGATGATTCCCTTGGCTGCCCCGATACTGCACCGCCCGTGAAGGTTGAGTTCTCGAAGGATGAGATTAAGAAGCCCAAGAAAAAGCTCCGCATCGACGTATCTGCCGCCAGTGCCTATGGTGTTCGTCGATACAGAGACAGTCCCATCGACCCTGACTTCATCCACTCCGCTCCCGCAACCAAGAAGGAATTCGACGATGTCGATGACGAACCCGAGTATGAGGACAACGTAGAGGACGACCAGGTTTACAGCACTAGAATGCTCCAGGTGTGTCCGCCACACGACGACATGTCCCTTGTCCACCTTAAGGCATTCACACCTACCACACGTCACGGATTCGAGAAAATCATGGGCTGGGGAAATTCTAGCTTAGCCTCTGCAACAACTGACGACAAATTCTGGTCACCAATCAGCCCAGGCACACAGGAGACACCACTCAGTCACGACGACCGCAATTTCGAAGAGCTCAATTTTCCACTGGCGTCGATCCATGCGGTGAAGCATGGAAAGAGATTTCAAGCCATGGGATGGGACGGAGTGGATATCAAGGTCAAGCGGAGTCTTGCACGGCTTGAAGTCCCACAGACAGCTGGCCTCCCTCCTGACAGACTCAGGATGGAATACGAGCAAGTGCAGAATGCTCGCGAGATGAAATCACTTCTCCATGACGCGTCTAAAACTGATTCACCTATCCAGGCTGGAACAGATCAAACACGTTTCAAAGCTCTTCTCGACAAGCTTCATAAGTCGGCTGCTCCCCGTCTTCGTGCCCACTCAGTTACCGAATCCAAGCCCAACCAGACCAAAGATTCCGAGCGTCAAGACGAGGGCGATTCCAAAAAGGATGGCCAGAAACTTGATGTGAGCTCCCAAGTGCAGGACGCATAGGAAACGTCGCGCAAGTACTCGCATGATTCTGGCAAAAACTCGCATGACTCTGGTATTAGTGGTTTGGAGGAAGAAAAGCTGAAGAGAAACAAGACCATTCTGAACCCCATGGCTGTGGAGTTTAGCTATGGCTCACTCAATCAGTCCGTCAGCAACCCGTTGTCTTCCACTCAAGATCAGCCGAAGCCCAATGGTAGCTCTATGCCAACGAGCGTTGTGAACGATGTTGCTCCAACACCGGAATACAATCTAGATGACCAGAGCCTGGATGTGAAAGCAAGCTTCGCGCGTATGGAGATGCGCCTGAACGAGCTAGAGGCAGAGCTCGCGCGTGCACGAAGTTGTGCTGCAGGCTCTCCGCCGTCGATTAGCCCGGTGGAGCAGAACCTCGTTCAGAGAGCCAGAAGCCAGCTGAGTACGGGCCCGAACTTTGGTCAATATTCGCTAGCTGAACAGGCTCCTGTGATGCCACCGGCAGGTGGGTTTGGAAACATGCCAGGAACCGCCTCACATCCTGGTCCCGTGCCTCACCAGACCTGGCTATTGCCGCCTGGACTTCCCCAGCACCTGCAAAACTACGTGGCCAACAATCAGCCTGTTGGGCCTGAGGCGTACGGCGCACCAGCAGCATTCCATCAAGGCTACCCGCAGGGAATGAACGGAGGTGTTCCCATGATGCCGACGCCGCCCCCGGCCCCGGCCCCTTGCTTCGAGATTCCGCCAGGCCACCAATACTCGCAAGGGTTCGCTCCGGGCTTTCAGGCCAACCCTTATGGACCGGTAAACAACCCGCAAATCGATAGTCGGCCTCCTGGGCCGGGTCCCTCGCCGGCATATTACCCGAACCCCTTCGGTCCCAAGCCGGTTCGCAAGCCCAAGGGCCCTTACCGCGCGGGCGACGCGCACCAGGCCATGAAGCAGCAGGAATACGAGGCCTACCTGGAGCACAAGCGTGCAACCGACCCTACCTACGCCCAGCAGTGTAAGCAGCGTCAAGCACGACGCGCGGAGCGGATCCGGTCCAGCCGTATGAGCTCGGATCCACAAGCGGCTCAGAATGGGGCGCAAGCCTAAGCTTGTGCAGACCGACGCCGGGCCCTCATACCGATGATTACAAAGAAGTGTTCGGCCATCCTTTTACTTGCCATCGGGTTGCCATAGAGAGATTTGGCAAACAGCGAGCCGATTTCTCGGGAACATTGCACACGGACGAGAATTTGTTACGAGGCCTCTCTAGTTGACCATCAGAGCCTTCACGGAAAGAGCAAGCTTATTCCACAATGTTGTTTGTTTACAGGAAATCGTTTTCTTGAGGGCTGGTCTTTTGATGTCTTCCTCGGGACATTTGAGTTTACAAGTGGTAGGGCTTTGATACCCGACAAGCGTATTGCGAGATGAACGACATTTGCCGTATATACCTTGAGAGGTTATGGCCCTAGCCCTTGATGAAGCGTTTCTTAGTGTCGAAAGGAGAGAGGACACGTGGGTGAGAAAAAATGAATTAAAAAAAAAAAAAAGAAAAAAAAAAGGTGGCGGCGATACTGGTACTGAGGGGAGAGATAGTAGCAAGGCCTTTGCAGGCTTGGTTGTCCTTCTTCCACAAAGCATCGGTTATGGTTGGCTGGATGCATTCCTCGTTGTCGCAGCCCTTTTGCGCTTCATGGATACTAGGCAAACAAGATTTGGTCACTGTCTGAGGATTGGCCATATATAGCATAGCTATTCTTTGCAGTTCTAGATGACCACTCCAGTAGGAGTGATAGGAACAATACAAGCAGAACATTCTGTAATAAAAGTGCAGACCCCGCCGCATATGGATCGTGAGTTGGGTGTTAAGGTTAGCAACCGCAGCTTGTAGTGGCCTTAAGCCTGTGAAGGGGGAATGTTAAAAGGGGGGTGCGTTACAGTGCGTCAACGACACTGTCCACATTGTGCACTGTAATTCTTGGCAGGCGCGCCGCGCCTGCGCGTGCTTCCATACTTTGTACTTTTGTACTTCGAAGCTTTACAACCTTCTTCCCCACTACATACCTAATGCTACCTGGAGATCGAACCTCCTCCAACTCCAGGCGCAAAACGGTGTAAGCTTCGTATCGCAATCCTTTTCGACGCAGCTATAGGCGAGTATCAATACTACCTAGAAAAGAGGCGCGATATTAGAGTATGCCATCCCTGGCTAAGGTTTCAGCAGGCTGCAATTGAGCGAAGCAAGGTCGTCCCTACGACTTGGCTAACCGCTGGAATATGCTTGACCTTGATATCCCGTTTTTTGGTTCCTAACGAACAGCGAATTGTTCGTGCTTGCTCAGGTATCTATGATCAGGAGTATTTGACCAGAAATTCTCGCCTTTCGAATACCTGCTACCGCTGCCCACGATGTCTACCCCAATGCGCCATGGGCCCTCGCAGCAGGGCCGCACACCTTCCCAACACGCGGGCGCCGCGCCTACACCCCAAGCTTCGACACCGTTCTCGAACTCGCAGACCGCCGCTGCCTTCTCTCCTCGCGGGCCGCGATCTTCACCCCAGCAGTTTAAGAAGTCGCCGGCGACAGCCACGTCAGCCACGATGGCCAACCACCCCAGCAATCCGCCCGTCAACTTCGACAGCCCCTCCGCCGCAGCTGCCCTCGGGGCGCTGGGTATCAATGATCTTAATTTGGACAATATTAGTGTGGGAGGACTGGTCGGCAATGCCGGGCGCAGCGATGAGGAAGATCGCAGGAAGAGAATGGAGGACATAATCAATGTCTTGCTGGTAGGTGGTGGCTGACGTCCTGGCGGCACCAGCACAACACCAGAGCTAAGCTTTTCAAACAGGCTTATAATAGCAGCCGAGTGAGCAACCAGGGTCTCGAGCGATTGGCCATCCGACTGGGTCTGGAATGCCTTTGGGAGGACGTGAGAGGCGCGGGTGACAATGCGAAGACGCTGGTGATCGCCGGCCAGACTATGGGTGTGGAAGTCGGCATCAGCAACCACATTGTGCACCACGTCACGTTGGCCTACAATGACACGATACCGAGCCTCGACAAGCACGTCGACAAGGCCTCGGCCATCCTGCTGAAGGACCTCGGCCTGGCCCCGGGCCAGAGCCCGCTGACCAAGAAGATGACGCATTTCAGGGCGAACCTCGAACGCCTGGCGACGCTCGACCGCCTCAGCGTGCCCGTGCAACAAGGCCTCAACTGCCACGAGGCCATCGCGGGCGTCTGGGAAAGCCTAGAGAAACTACACAGATGGGACGTGGAAAAGCTGCGCGAAGACCCCGCGTACAGCAACATGTCAGAAGAAAGGCTGAGAGTGTTCGCCCTCTGCATCCGTCACGGGTGCCCGCTCATGCACACGCGCGGCCGCATCGGCCTGAGCCTGGACTACTGGAAGGAGAGACGGAAGCTGGCGTCGACTACGGTGGAGACGGACGACGCGAAGACATGGGGCATTCTAATAGAATGTGCGCCTGCTAATAACATGATGATGTTCCACCCGATCCGGGTCTCGGACAAGTGGATTGGGCCCAACATCGAGAAAGCGAACCTCACGGACGAGGAGATGATATCGGCCACCGGCCCCGTCCTGGACTGGCAGGAGCCGGAGCAGACTCTTATCATGTCACCAGACGACGGTAAAGCCGAGACGGGGCTCGAAGGCGGAGGGGTATCCCTGCGCGGGCCCAAGCCGCCCGAGGTCGTCTTCATGGCGACGTTCGACCCGCCCGTCGTGGTGCCGCACGCGGTGGCGATGGAGATCTACAAGATCACGGCGACGAACACGCCGCTGTCGAGCGAGACGTTCGACGCGCTGCTCTTTCCCATACCCGGCGGCAGCCCCTATGACCCCAGCGAGCCGCGCGAGGTGGCGTACGCGCAGACGGTGGCGGACCTCGCGGACGCGGCGCGGCGCGCCCGCGCCGAGCCCCGCCTGAAGGCCCACCGCAACACCCTGTTCATCTACAAGCCCGTCTACGGCCAGACCCTGACCCAGGTCCCCTTCTCCCACCCCAAGGACCTCGTCGCCATGCTGCCCCAGCTGCGGCAGTACGCCTTCCTGTCCCTGCTGCTCACCAACAGCCTCAAGCCGAAACCCGGGAAGCCCACGGCGCCTGAGGCGGATGCTGAGAACAATGCTAGTCTCGGACTTGCTCTCGGTCCCGGCAGCGGCGGCGGCGGCGGCAATACCGCCAGCCGGAAGTTGAAAACGGAGCGGGAGCTGTGGCTGGGGCTGGAGTCGGAGCCGGAAGAGGAGGATGAGGAGGAGGAAGAGGAGGAGGGGCCCGGCACGACGAACGACGAGTTCGAGCGGTTCATGGAGCGCGCCAACGGGCGTGGGCGGCGGCGCGGGAGGAACCGTTCGCGCGCCTCCTCCCTCAAGGTCGACATCACGCTCACGGCGCACCCGGTGCCGCGGCTCTCGCTCGTGTTCCCCTTCCGCACGCACACGGCCAACGTCATGCTCGAGATCCTGCCGGGGGGCAAGGTGCACATCGTCTCGGATAACATCTTCTCGGACTCCAGAGGGGGAGAAGAAGACGGTGAGGGTGAGGGTGAGGGTACGACAAATAATAAGGGCAAGGGAAGATCGTTTACCCGCGAGGACTGGGCCGACTCGCTCGAGGTCGCTGAGGATATCGGCGCTTGGATCGAGTTCATTAAGTTTAGGCTGGAGTGAAGTAACACGGGGAGATGGACGGAGTGAAGTAGGCAGTGCAAGGAGACGGACGGGTAGGACGATTAGTTACACGGATCTGGAAACCTAGCATGATAGAGACAACATAGCGGCTGGATAGATGGACGGATGCATTTCTTGATGATTAGGCCGGGTGGGTAGGCGGGGTGGTAGCGGTTCACGAAGCGGCATGTTTTGATACCCCGTTTTCCAGATAGGCAAGCAGCCAGGGGGCGCTCACATAGATGGATAGAGAGGCCATGTTGCCCATAAGAAAATTCTACATGGAGAAAGTCATCTATCTAGCGACTAGGTAGGCTATGCCACGCCTCTCTGAAAAGATCTTCGCTTCTTCTCGGAAAAGAGATGGGGTTGTGACCTTGGCGTTGCGCATTAATGCACGATGTCGCCTTGTAGTCCTTTTTTTTCTCTTCCCCCCCTTTTCTCCCAGCAACCTAACTACCTAGGTAGAGAAAATACAAGCCCCGGAATACCTAACCTGGCAAACTACCTACCTACCTACAAACCAGCCAGCCAGCCCTACGCGGCCTCGAACAAAAGGCCCAACCAACCAAGCGATATCCTGATTTTCCTCTTTGTCGTGCTTCCCTCGAAATAAGCCACCCTGACTAACCAACGCCCTGCCCATCTGTATTGTTGTGATAACAAGCTCAGGTGTCGTCAGCTCCCGCCCCCGCGAAAGTTCCATGCATGCAACATGCAGGTATGTGTTTGTTTGCTTGCCTGCCTGTCCGTATGTCCGTATGTCTGTTCCTAGACACGGCGCTTACCCGTACCCCTGCGCGGTGGCGGTGGCTGACCGACCGACCAGCTGCCAAGGTAAGGTAAGGTACTTCACTTGATCTATCTCTCTACCTACTCATCGGTCTTAAATATCTATTTATCTACCAACCCAGTGGATCGTCACTTTGTTTGCTCACTCGCTCGTCTCGCCTGTTTGTGCCCCCCCCCCTCCGTGGAAAGATAGGTAGATATGCCGTCAAGGCGCATGTATATCTGTTTACCTACGTCACACACACACGTACATACACAGACAGAGGCCACCGGCGCGTCCGGCATCCAGGTAAGAAAAAATAGGTCCCCGACTGGGTGGGTGGGAGGGTGGGTGGCGGCCCGGCTTGTGTTCCACAGCAGACAGGCCCCGAACGACAGGAGGTGACGAGGAGTTGCTTAATTGTTGGATAGGTCGGTTGGTTGGTTGGTTGGTAGGCTAGATAGGTAGGTAGGAGAAAAGAAATATCGCCGTTGGTGGAAGGGGGTGGGTAGGGTAGGTAGAATGAATGGCTAGCTTCGGGTTGCATCATCCTGACCGGCGTGTTCCTTAAGCACGTTAGATGAGTGCGCGGAGCGTATATACGTATATGGTGGTGGCATGGTGACGGTAACAGGGCGCTAGGGGATGGAGGATAGGAGGGCGGGGTTTCGGCCTGATGGCCTTCACGTTTGTTCGTGGAGCTTAGTTGGTAAGACTCGGAGCCATATACATACAACGACGGAGTCAGCATGAGATCTACGATAGGGTAGACAGATACATATAGGGAGGCTACTTGATTCATGATCAGCCCGAAAAAGGAAAGGAAAGCTACGGAGCATGGTGGGCAAGGGAGCAAGAGTCATCACGCTGGATCAGGTGCGCATGGATAGATGGTACAGTACATATATTAAGGCTTATATCTATTGCGTACGTGGTATTGTAGTAGTATTTCGTACAGGCTGTGTGTCCCGTCCCAGCTATCTCGGCGAGGGTGCGGCTCGTCCTGAGGCCAATGCGATCGACTGACTGATCGATCAAGGGAGTTTTGGGCCTGACGGTCTACCTGTAAAATTGCAGCACGTCTTACTGCATGGAGGGTGGAAGGGATGGTTGTTAAAGGGGGGAGGGGGAATAATGATCCTTCTACTCTTTGTGTGCTCACTCCGTGATACATCGTATGGTATTGGATCTCTCTCTCTCCCGCCTCGGGTCATAGAATCCATCTGCGTCGTAGAGTATGGTATAATAAGTGTGGTATTTGGTATTGAGAACATTGGTAGAGGGGGAAAAAAACATAATTAGAAAACACGCTAGGGGAAAGGGATGTATCTTGTGGGTGGCTCCGCCGACCCGTGCCAAAAAGTTCAAATGAAACCGCCTCGCTTGTCGGAGGCTGGGATCGCCGTGTCAGATCTGGTCCGTGGACAGTCGTCATGGCTCGAACTATGCAATCGAGAAACAGTATGAGAAGAGGGAAGTCCGGACGGGGGTCAGGACATGCGTGTGGACCACGAAAGCGATGACTAAGCGCTCTGCGGAGACACCGTGGAATTAAGGCCGTCGCTTTTCTCATTGTCCGCTGTCGGCTTCTTGGTGGTACTGTCGGTTTTCTGAAGGCCTAGCTTCTCGAGGCCGGAGACGGCACTATCCACCTCCCCAAACGAGATGCCAAGAGCATTCTTCTCATCGTCATCGCCACCAGCAGCGGCAGCATCTGCGCCTTCTTCAACCTTCTCGTCGAGGTTCATCAGGGCAGGCGGCCGGTGACGCATTTGCCTTGCCTTATTAAGAGAAATCGTCTTCTGTTGGTAAGTAGATGTCATTGGCTGAGTCTCGTCGCGGTCAATAGTCGCCTTCATCAACGCGGCCATCCAGGCGCGTCCCTGCTGGAGGTTCGGGACCGCAAAGTAGTGTATGGTTGGCTTAGTAAAGTTGACGGCCTTCGAAAGCCCTGCTCGGGGCGGCATGAGCTTAAATATGAACATGGCGTCCGTGCCCTTCTCGACAAGCGCAGCCGGTCCATTGTTGTCCGCGAGAGTTGGAAGGTTGCTGTCAGCCGGCATGATCGGGGTGTTGCTAGCACCCGTAATAGTGGCATGTAAGCCGGTGAGTCGGTCGTTGTCGGCTGGCAGCACTCGGTGGAAGGAGATGTCGATAAGTCCCTTCTCCTCTGTATCATCCTCCGAGTAATAGTACGCCAGACGTCGCCCTTTAAGGACAAAGAGCCGTGGCTTCCACGTTGTCATGAGGTGCGAACTCTTCTTCTTCATCCAACCACTATAATCTGCGCCCTTCATCGCCTCACGGGGGCCCATCTTTTGTAGCCCGCGCACATAGGCGCTCGTTTCCTTCTTCGTCTTCTTCGCGCTCTTACGACTGGCAGTGGTGGCAGCTGAGTACGGGCTCTTTCCTGCATCAGGTGAATCGAGCTCGAAACTCGGACCACCGGACGGGGTACTAGAGCCAGTTCTAGCTGGGGACTGCATTGGTGAGTCCTTGTTCTCTGCCGACGACCCCAACTTCCCACGTTCGTGGCCGACCATAGCGTCCGAAATTGCCCGGAGGCCACCTAAACTAGCCATTTTGTTGCCAGCGCTCGATATCCAGTCACCGTGAAGACCCTGTCGGTTAGCTGGAGAGATGGGTGAGGAACGAAGACTACCGTCAAGCTTTGTTACTGTAGGGGAAGGTCCATCCTTGGCGGGTGGCACCGGTCGTACGGATTCCGTGGTTGCCGAAGAAGCAGTCCGACGATGGTCACCAGCTGCACCGTAATACTTCTGTGCAGCAGTCGGGGACGTATCCTTGGCTGAATCTACACTTCCAAATCTCGACCGCCTCGAAAGTGCTGTGGCGCTCCTCACCCGCTGTTGTTCCGTATAGCTTGATTTATGCGAATGCGCGGCGACGCTATCACGCTTCTTAAGCACGTTGCGCTTCCGACCATCCACCTCGGTGCCCGAGAAGTAGCCGCGGTCTAGATCCGTGGAGACGTTCGGGGCCATGTCGGGGTCGGAGGCGTTTACGATGTCCTGGAGCCCGGTCGAGGACAGAGGTCGTGAGACAGAAGAAGCATTGCCCATGGTCCAATTACGATCAAATGACGGCTGTTTCTTGTGCGACATGCCCGAGAGCGAAAGATTGCTAAAATCTGGAAGCTTTGGTGTCCCAGCATTCACAGGGGAGCCACCGCCAAGCCGGTAATCGGTTGAGGAGTGACGCCGTGAATGGTGAAGGTCTCGGACGGATGCTGCTGATGGTCTCGTGTAATGCGAGGATCTAGTCGGGCTGTCGTGGGAACTTTTCGGAGACGCAGGCATAATGGGTGACATGGGGTCGAGCTTTGGTGTTGAGGACATGCGCTTTCCTTGAACCGAACCGGGCCGGTCATCAATCGGGGGCAGCCTTTGGGAACTCGTCAGGGTGTTTGTCCTGCTCCTTGTCCTCCCGCCCACCTTCGAATCCTCCGACCCTACATCGCTACCATACGTCTGAGTGTTCCGTCTCGTGGCGAGTCCCTGCCCATTCACCTCATCCTGCAATGCCTTTATCTTTTGCCACGTCTTCAATCTCCGCCCTACGGAACCTAGGTCGAAGGCCTTGAGGAAGAGCGATGACTGGTCCATGCCCAAAAGTATTTCACCAGATATTTCCTGATCGCGAAACACTTCACAGTGCTGCTTTTCCACGCCAGACGTGAAGAGATATTCTGCCACGTCGTCAACACTCCATGATTCCACTTGAGCTCGGGTATGCGCATTTTCCTCCTCTTCCTCCTCATCGGTCTCCTCGCCCTGGATATACGACAAGCGATCTTGCAAATGGGAGCTGTACTCGCTACCGGAGTCCGTCGCGTGGTGTAGTCCGCCATTCTGACCGGGCGAGTGGAAGTTGGTAATATGCTCGTCGATTACAGTTAAAGTCTCGTGGAGGACCGGGTTCTCCTGGCCCTGCGCGTTGGCGCCACCATATGTGAGGCCTTTGCCAGCAAGCGGAGCTGGAGTACCCGGGGCTAATTTGCTGTCAAGCTTTCCGGAATTCAGGGGAAGGGTGACGGCACTCAGGTCGGCGGGTGTCGAGGACGTGGTCATCGAGGTACGGTCCCGACCCGACGCAGCAGCCGATGATGGTCGACCATTCGTAGTCGATGTGCCGTTGGTAGAGGGCGGCGCGCTCGCACTCGGTTTCGGGGGGACGGACGAGGCCCCATTGCCTCTTGGTGCGAGCCGCGTATATACTGGGCGAAACACTTAGCCTCAATCGCCATAAAGCAAGCATCTCACCATGTTATTTACCTTCGGGAAACAAGCCGGTATTCCCATTGACTAGGTGGCGACCCAAGTACCACCCATCGCCAAACTCATCATCCCGCTCAATCAACTCAACGCGATCACCTTTCGCCAGGCTTAATTCGTCGGAGCTTCTGGCCAGGAAATCATCTGTAAGTTATCTGGTCAACGGCGGTCCCCTGCTGGCAATATCCTCACATAAACAATCGAGCCAGACCACGAAACGGCACAATTGCAAGACAAACGCAATTCACAGTCGCAGCAGCGCGAGCGAAATGGTTGATTAAACTCACGTATAGCTAGCAAAATATCGCCGACGTCGGGTTTCGCATCGACCGCTCCTCGAGACGCCATGATGAGTGGATGACTGTTGTGAAGAACAAGCGTAGCAAGAATTGGAGGAGATCAGGTCGGATTCATGGGGTGGATTGACTCGCGGTCGCAGGCTGAAATAACGGCCTTCCCAGGGTCTTGCGGAGTCGAGTCAGTCTACTGGAGACTGGATGCAATCAATGTTTCAACAGTGACGAAATGCATTGAAAAGGGTCCTCATCGCAGAAGCCCTGCAGCGCAAAAGTATATATAGGGGGCGAGGTAAGGATGCAGGTATCGCTGCAATCGCTGTCGCCTTTCTTTACCTCCTGCTCGTGCTCGTGTTTGGAGATAGGTAGGAGGCAGGTATACGGAGGTAGGCAATGCGCGGTGGAGGAGGGTCGACTGTTTGGCCGGCGCCCCGAAAAATCTATCACACCCGAGTCCAACTGGATGGACCTGTCTTTGCCTCCTATTTCTGCCGTTCGGCTGCGTCGGGGGGCAGTAGCACAAGACTGGAGATCAGATGTTTCGAGAAACACAAGTGCTGGACGGGGTACGACCAACGACGGCCCAGGGCATTCGACGGCGGCAGGCGCCTACGTCGTCATGCGAAGCTTCATAGAACAGGCGGATGGCGGACGGGCAAATGCGTGCTTGTGTACGGATATCTCAAAGCCAAAAGACCTACAGATTACTCGATGGGTGTGTGGCAGACGCTGCAATCTTCCTGGCAATAGGTCGAGAGAGAGATGGATGGCAATGGGGATTGCACCGAGACTTTTTTCGATGATGGGGGCAGAGTGGAAGCTGCCGGTTGGGGTGGCTCCACGGACGGGTCGCGGTGCGAGCTGGGAGGGGTCCCCTACATAGTACTAAGGGCTGTAGTGCATGTAGTAAGGTTGGGCCTTACGATGGGGGGGAGAGGGCCAGTGGGTACTTCGCAGCAGCGTAGGTTACATAAAGTGTTATTAGGGGAAACGCCTTTTGGACCGAGCGACAACATGGACCTGATTGAATACCAGCGGCTGCCAAGAACTTATTAAACCAGCTTCAATCGTTGCTCCATTGGGCAAGTCGGGGCGCCTGTCCTCTCCCGTCTCCGGCACGCAATAAGCGTGGGAGAGAGATGCACATGATATGCGGTGGCCACATGTAGATTGGACGAAATCTCATGTCGCCAGAAGTCCAGGCGCGCGCGCACATTCGTGCCCTGCTTACAGCTAACAGGTAGGTAAGCCAACTAACAAGCTTCCTTTAGGTAAGCTTGGACCGGTGCGCCCGAGTGGAAGAATATCATTGATGATATCTAGCACGCCTACAGTAATCTGTACATACAGATGCAATTGAAGTTGGGCCGGAGTTCGGATACCGAGTCCATACCTGATCTTCCTGGTTGCATGCGCCTTTACCGCAGGGGCCTCGTAACGACATTGGGCTATCACCATGCAATTATGCATGTATACGTTATACCTGCTACCTAGAAAGGTGCCGTGCCCCGTCTTCCGTAGACCAAAGAAAATGTACCTATCTGGTAGGAAAGCCGATTGGGTTTAATCCGCCGCTACTTTTTGATGGCTTGATCAGATATGGATGTAAGGTTTTTTTGGCTGGTGGTAGAGTTCACCTTCGTACATGCACGTATGCTGGGCATGTATATATTTCACTAATAGATATATAACCTATTAGGTAGAACTACCGTAGTAGTAGGCCTAGGTAGGTATGATATGCACATGCTTTATGTGCTAGGCCGGTCGGGCATCAGCCGCGGTCCAAGGCTAATCTCAACTTATGTAGCCCCGCCTTATGAAGCTGCGTCCAGTACCCTGATGAATATCCAGCAGACACCAACACCAACATGAAGCTACAGTGCCAGTCAGTCATGGTGGGGCAGATTGATCGTCAGTCGTCGAGGCTGGTATTTTCATTTCACTCTGTAACTAGTTGTTTCAAGGCCTACTGAGGTGCATGCTGTTACTTATCTTGAATGAAGGAACCCCATTGTAATCTAGGACTGCCGTGCCTAAAACCAACCTACAATACCTAGTTTCGGTCTGTTCAGTCGGTCAGTCTACCGTGCCTATGTTGAATCCTCAGTTTCATCATTATTACTAATGGCTAGCAAGGCTACCTACCTGCCTTGTTCTATTTATGGAGGCATGTTGTTTGTTGATAGCGCCACTCGTTGTCATCCACTTCGCTGATACGATTAACCAGTCGGAGGTCATCATGGCCTTTGGTGATACACGTTTAATCAACAACATATCGAGTTTTTACGAGACTTTCAGCTTACATTAATTACTTGAGCAAACATCTGCTGTCTCAGTTGTTTTACGCGCGACCAAAAGTACCTGGCTTCGATAATTAGAAATCAACCAAGCTGAGTTCTTGCCGATTCGCATCTTGCGTACTTTCAGAACGGCCCCCAGCGTCTCGATAGCACCAACCTTGCTATTTCGAGACTTTGCGTCTTAGCCAGTCGTTCTTCCTCTTCTTCCTACATACACACGCCACTGGTTCGGGACGTTCTCTAGTTGGCTGTAAGGTAGGTATTGAAAGACAAGCTTCTTTAATTTATGCAGACATATGATATATGAGCGTTAGCATCCATTTACCCTCCCCTTTCACCCTTTCCGAGACAGGTAGCTTTGAAGAGCACGTATTGGACTGGATATTTCGCCATTGATGCAAGTCGGGTCGCCGGAAGCCATTTGATTAGTCTATCTGAGGCAAAGTGTAACGGAAGGTTTAACGTGGTACATGGATTCGATGGATGTAAACTCCAGATTGGTTGCCAGCGGTAAATGTAATGACCGCTCTCCGATCCACGGACCGGTCTATGGTGAAAGGGCCTACCGGGGCGGGGATGCAAAGGCCGTCAAACTGGCTACATATGGGTCCTACATGTGATGGCCTCCGGAAGTAGGTACCTACCTAGCTCAGGAGTATTCAGGTGGGTGATATTGATGTTAGTATCGCCTGGTTGCATTAGACATTACTCCTATCTATACCTAGGTAACTAGTATTCGTTGATCTCCAGGAACGAAAAGCATGGGCTTACCTAGAAGGTGTGTGCTCAGCTATCGCAGTCAGCCACTCAACCGCACCTAGGTAGGTACTAGGTAGATAACGCCACCCTCAATGCGGCCTGGCCGCAAACGATAAACCAGGTACGGTCGATAGGAAAAGACTGTTTTCTATGTAAGAGGTAGGTATTATGAATAGCCTATACCTAGCCTACCTATATGGTTGCTTTTCATTGTCGGGTAACACACCAGCTGTATAACATGGAGGGCACCCAACACAACTCGCTATCGTTCTATGTTTCATGTCATGGCCCTGTGCCTCCCTGTCCTTAAGTCCTAGATACAACTCGTAGACAGGATTGTGAGATAGACGCCAGTCACTATTGTAATTCTTTCGCCTCCACAAGGGTTAATTCTGCAGGTAGATGACATGAGGGAATAACGTAATGTGTAGACATTGTTTGCTAGCGTCAGCATGCACTTTCTTTGTTCAACGTCAGCTACCTAACCTGAGGTTGTTTGAAATATGGACGTTAGGTGTCAAGTGATGTTATGGGCCAACAAAGAATCAAGAAATCTCAAGTAACACATTGCAATCGACTCATGCGCCAAAGCAAACCTCTGTTATGTTGGCTTTGACTTGGAAACCAGTCGCCAGTCAGTAGGCACGTGTCCATGTCATGGAATACCTAACGTTGACTACCTATGTAATACCCCGAGGCGGGTCAGGCAGTGTGGCTATCTTGGGTACCTTACCGGCTTACCTGCAGAATCGTGGCGTTAGTCTCCATCCCATCCAATCTACGATTAGCGATTAGCCAAGATTTCTACTAAGAAGATCGTGAATGGAGCTGTTTATTTTTCAGATCCACGTACGTATACGTGTATTACAGAGGTGGAGAGAAGACGAGAGAAGAAGGAGAAGAAGATAAGGGTGCAGCACCTGCCTTGTTCTGAGGCTTGTTCTAGAATCGAAGGCGTGCTTGTCAGTCCTGACATACAACCACAACTACCCAAGGCCGCTCGCTAGTAACGGTGCATCCGGCGCCACAGTCCTACAACTCAGCTCTGCAAGCCCGCCACCAAGCCCGCCACCAAGACCACCACCACATGCAAACACGACCGGGGTTAGCCCTGGAAGTGAATGAGTGAGTGTCGGGTGCGTGTATCACCAACTCTAATCCCCAACGACCAATCCTACGAGGCTTGTCGCATTTCGTCCAAACTTTGAAACCTCCAAACACACCTCCTCAGTCACCGGACAACTACGCCATTTCACCGCTCTTCCTGCAAACTCGTCCCTCTCTAACGAATCCACCTATGGTACGTTCCGCAAGCCTGATTGCCCTCTACCCGTCGACCTTGTTCGCGCTGTCACTGTCACTGTCACCCGCAAACGGCACGAGTCAGGCCCCCAAGGCGGCTCTGCTAACTCACCCTCCCCCGTCATAGTATCGAGCGTCCAAGCCATCGCATACCAAGCGTGGGCACACAAGGCCGGCCTGTGAGGCTTCTTCAAACATCGCTAACGACTGATGGCGCCTACTGGAGGACCTCACTCTACCTCGGCTCCGAGCGCGAACGTGAACGCGCAAGAGAGCTGGCAAGTCGCCGCATCCAATTCCACCTTAAATACCTGGTTTGGAGGTCGGCACTCATGGCTAGCCAACGCGAAACCTGTCAAGCCCACGCCTCGCCCACGTCCCTCCCAGCCGAGACAACCTTCTGCCACTACGCAAATCACACACCCTGTCGCGACGCCATCCCAGTCAGCCTCAGTCTCAGCCTCGACTTCGACTTCGGACCCACCTCCACGACCTCAACCTCTTCATCCACCCCAACGGCCGCCCATCCAAACCCGTTTCCCGTAAGATATATCCCCGAGCCTCCCCCGGGCAGGCGACCCACGTCCTATAACATACCAACAACACGCCTTTCTACATTACAAGCTGACCATATTGTGCTCTGTAGTGCTTCAGTCGCGGAGACAGTGCTTCCTTCGCCTGCTCCAAGTGACGAGCCCAGCCCTAGTGTACCCAACTTCCACGAGAGCCCTGGCGCTGTTAATCTATCGCCTCCGGCGCCTCTGAACGGACTTCCTGTCACCGAGGCTCGTTTCGTTTATGACGAGTCCGTAGGTGATGACCGAGAAAACCGGGGCCAAAATCAACCCACATCTACGAGAGAGCAGGCGAACTCACGACAAGGTAGCGAGACATCAGCTGCCCCTAGGGCTCCCACACCCGCAAATATGGCCCTGAACACGCCTCCCACACCAAACGCGCTTTCGTTGAATGTTGATGCTGCGGCGCGGGAACAATTTGAAAATCCACCCACCAAGCGGCGACGTGTTGGGTATGTATGGCCCAACTTCATACTTCTATACAGATCAGCTACTGACAACATATCTCACCAGTAACTTTGCGATCGCCTTTCTGGAGTCTATGAGAGCTTCCGGTAAACTTCGATCTCATGTAGCAAGCTGCGGCGGGCACCAAGCCCCAGAGGCCTACGTTGAACGGCCGCGATATCAACTCCTGAAGGAGGCTTGCGATGAAGGGGATTTGTTTTTCGTCGCGTTGCATCAACTTTTCTGCACGTGGGCTCTATCTCAACCTGATGTCCACCAGTTATGCGACGAACGTATACACGACCTGTCACTTGTGGATAACGCTTTTGGCATTATGGGAACGATTCTTAAGAGTAATTCGAAGATACGACGGCAGAATCTCCGATGGCTTGCAAGCTTTCCGGGTCCGCTTGAAGATCTAAGCCATAACGTCATCTACGCTACGGTCCTCAGACAGGTACTTGACTTCCTTATATGCGTATCTCACCAGTGGATGGTGGTTCAACAGAGTCACCAAATTAATGGCTACCCTTTCCTTGTGAGCGAACTTCTCGACACATTTCTGCTCTTTTCCCCCATCCTCCAGACGATCGTGTTTCGAGCATCGAGGAGAACCTTGGGCATTCCAGACGGACCGCTTGCGATGCAAGCGGAGGAACTATTCAAAAAAGACCAGCAGGCCCATCGTCATCCTGACGGCGGTTTCACGAGACAACCTAAAACCGCAGATTACCAAAAGTATAACGAAGATATGATTCGGACATATAGATCCCTTGTTCCATCAAATCGTGCTACGCAGGGTCACTCCCGGTCGCCCGAGCAGCTTACTTCTACTGGTTATCCAGCCCCGCGACCGCAAGATAACCGCCGGGGCTCGCATCGAAGCCCTCGAATACAACAGCAACCACACTCTAACCCGGCGATTCAATATTGTCCTATACCAGTTCCGTCGCCCAGTAGTGTGTCTGCTGCAGTCTCTGCCAACCACTTCTCATACTCACGATCTCCCGTAAACTCTCCGCCAAACGGCCAAAGCCTATCGAATGCGCCCAATGGTTCTGTTCACATCCCGCCTGCGGTCCCGTGCACACTTCCTTCGACCTACACATCCTCGGGACACCCATCGCCAAGCACCTCAGTGGTATCTACCTCCCCAACTTTTGCGTCCCCTTACAACCCCTACAATCCTAATGTTCAGGCTCAATCAAGCCACCCGGGCGTCCAAGCCCAGCACATCCCCCAACACCTCCCCCAACACCTCCCACAACGTCGGCAGCAGGAGGTTACGGGAAGAAGAGGTTCTCAACAGAGTTCTTTAGGGTCTTCCTCTCCGCAGCTATCCGACATCCAGGCGATCATAAACCATCAGATGTTTTCCTCCGGTCAACCCTCACGTCACTTTCCTAGTCAGGCTATGCCTCATACACGTTCCAGCTCAGCTACGAGCCCAAATTCCTTGCAGGCTCTTAATAGTAATTTCGCGTTCAATCCCGCTCCACTAAATCCATACCAGCCTTCACAGCCTACAGACCCTTCGGACCACTTCCGCCATCAGCAGGTACATTTGCAACGGCCTTCAAATGCGCAGCCAAGGCCCGCCATGTCCCCGACGGATCGCCTCATTCCATTTCCCGGGGCACGCATCGATACACGGAAATATCCCCAAACCCCTTATGACAAGAGGGCCATTGAGGGTGCGCTCCATCAAGCTCATCTCAGGAGCCCTAAGCGCATACCGCGAGAGTTGAATCTTCCTGGTTCGTCAGAGAGGCATTACCAAGCCGTCAAGTACTTTCCCCTCGCCCCCGTCGCCACTCCGCCTCACCCTTATTTGCATAAATTTAAATTTACCATATCGGAGGAGGATCATGCCAAACTATCTTGTGATGAAATGATTCGGGGCGAATACCAACCTGTAAATCGATATTATAGCGGATCCCTGCGTGTCCGCGTGCGATGCTGCTTCAGAAAGGGCCCTGCTGATCCATTTCCTGAGGATGTCTGGGTCACCACAGAAACAAGTTGGCCAGAGCACATCTGCCTGGAACTCAACGGCCAGCCAATGGGCATCCGGCGGAAGGCCCATCATTCAAAGGACCTACCCGTTGAAGCCTCGTCCTGCGTCGTTCCGGGTGAAAACCTGGTCACCATTTCCATACCTGAATACGTGGCCTTCCCATCCAATCACAGGCCTTATGTCGCTGTCGAAGTAGTTGAGGTTCTCAGCCACAGCGCTATCCTTGATATGGTCAAGATACAGAGGACGATGCCCTCGAGCAAAACGCGAGACGAGATCAAACGGCGCCTGGTGGGATCGTCAGGCAATGATGCCGATGACGATATCGCAATGGTTGACGATGGTATGTCTATCGACCTTGCAGACCCGTTCAAATCTGCGCTCTTCGATATACCTGTCCGCGGCAGCGCGTGCATGCATCTCGAGTGCTTCGACCTTGAGACGTGGCTCAACACGCGGCTGGGCAAGAAAACGTGTAGATGCGGTGGCGGTAAGCAATGCGGAACGTGCTCCAAGGAACCGTCTTTCGTGGACAAGTGGAAATGTCCACTGTGTGGCAGCGATGCCCGCCCCTACAGCCTCCGCATCGACGGGTTTCTCGTCGAGGTACGGGCACAGCTGGAAAAAGAGAACAAGTTACGCACGAGGTCGATTTACGTCACCGCTGATGGAACCTGGAGACCGAAAGAAAGCGCCGACGATGACAACGACGTCGATAGCGATACCGACATGAACTCACCGGCAGTCGCAAAGACGCCCAGATCCTCTACGATGCAAGCTCAACGCGACAGACCCCCGGTGGAGGTCATCGAGCTCGACTAGGCCGGAATGCGCAGATAGCTCCGGCAAGGAGTGCAATATCGTCATGTTCACAATGTTAGGCTAGCTATCGGCCTCATCAAAATCCTATATCATCGCCAATGGCGCAACTTCTTCGGATCCATTACGGAGTCGCTTGTCGACCTTGGTTCCACTACGTTCAAATCTTCGGCCTTCGGGCCCGAACACCTGATTTTTCGTTTTCGCCTAATGAAACTTGACGCGGTCCCGGTCCTACGGGACGGCTACGGGTTTCCTCGGGCCATATAGATACCCCAGTTGGCATACTGCGTTGCGTTGGTCGTTTGCTTTAGCATGGAGTTTGACGCCTCGTCAATTCTTACGATCCATGATTCTTTTCTTTTTTTTTTCCCCCCTTCTGCGTTTCTTTTTCATTTCATCTCATACGTCTACGGAATAGGCGTTCACCTTGGACGAGGAAAACGATTTTCACCAGGGAGGAAAAAATGATTTTCAGCACCATCGGTTGGGGGGCGGAGGGGCTTGCATGGATGGAAAGGAACAAACTTGGTCACGGTCGTGGAGTTCAACGTTTGTTTGCCTGTTGGTCGCGTTTTCCGCCCCAGGTCACGCGGAGGTTTTGTGCGTTTGTGTTACGGTAGGCGGTTTGCTCTTTTACCTTGCATGGAAACCAACACTGCCCCGAACGGTTGGTATTCCCCGCGAAAGAAACAGTTGGTGGAGTTGGTGAACGTATGCGTGCGTCATGGTTTTCTAGATACCATAGGAGTAAGGGAGGTCGGCGAGCCATGGCGGCTCCCGAATCGTCGATTTGATTTCATGAATTGAAACAGACATGATAGAGACGTAAACGGACGATTCCCGCCTCCTGAAATCCTCCCCCATCATTCCGGGCATGGTGAATAAATGACTAAGCTGCCATAGTTATGCACAAGTCGCCTCCTCATTGCTTACCTACTTTACTTATCACTCCCCGGGTCTCCCTTTTCCGGGGAGCACGACATGTGGCGGCGTTACGAGGCCACGCATGAGTATAACAGAACGGTTGCAGCAGCTATAGCAAACAAGGATATGTGTTACAACGAGAAATGCATTCGCGGAATAATCCTTTACGTTATACCTGTACGGGCCAGTCAATACCTCGGTTCCAGGTCGTCTACGCAGAACTGAACTGACTAACTAGGCAGGAGGCCACTTAGTAACCGGACGATCAGCCGTGGACGAAGACTCTCTGCCGGGATGTCCTGCTGGGATGCCTATCGCTTTTCAGACCTTCTGGATAAAGGTTAGTAGTCCGGTAATGCCACTTGTTTCATGGACGTTTGTATGTATGTACATCGATGCTGAAATACCGTCTCGACATAATTACATATGTACAGAATGTCCACATACGGAGACAAATACAGTTCTTCACACGATTGTGTTGATGCCACTGGTTGGCTAGCTGCTCATTAACTATTTACATACCTACCTCCACCTCTCCGAATCTCAACGACCAAGAACCCGGCACTGGGCAGACAGATCGGTACGGTAGGCGGTGGTAGTGGTAGTAGTGATAACAGACAGCATTAGCAGGGTAGTAGTATAGGTACAACGTATGAGAGAGAGAGAGAGGCAGGAGAAAACACCCGTGAGTAAGTGTGCATACATCCATCATATTTCATCCCTTCCTAAAAAAAAAAAAAAAAAAAGTTCCTAGGCCTTGCTATGAGGGGTAGTAACAAAAATGCATTGCACCCTAGACGCCGTGCTCCTCATATACAAGTCGATGATGATGGTGATACTGATGATGTTGATTGATAATGGTGATAAAAAAAAAGCGAGACAGGCCTCTCGCCGTCTGTATTTTTGTGCTTTTGTTGATGCAGGCAAACAAATAGCAAGAGCACGGATGCGAGGATTCGACCGCCAAATACCTTGAACATGTCCTTTAACTGCTTTCACCTCCGGATCCCGCCACCGCTCGAAGACGACGACCCCGACGCCGTCGGCTGCCCGAACCGCCGCCGCCTCTTCTCGTTCCCGTCATCGCTCGAATCGTCGTCATCGTCGTCGTCGTCGCCGCCGACGCTATACCGGTCGGCGTCGTGGTCGGTGGGCGAGCGGACGTGCAGGTCGTCGAGCTCGCTCTCGTCGAAGTCGCCGGCCTCGACGTCGCGGCCGCCGCCGGCGCGCTTGTTGCGGAAGTGCTCGAGGGGGCCGCCCCCTCCGGACATCGGGCCGCGGCCGCGCATGCGGTCGGCGACGGCGGAGAGGCCCGCGTACTCGCCGCCGCCGTCGCCGTCGCCGATGAAGCCGCCGCGGCGGCGCGAGCGCCAGACGTAGTAGCCCCAGGCGGCGGCGAAGACGGCGACGATGGCGAGGACGACCTCGCCCGACTTCTGGTAGGCGGCCCACTTGGCCTCGCTGAGGGCCTTGTCCTTGGCGGCCTGGTCGGCGGCGGTGTGGTTGGTGGCGCCGCCGACGGTGGTGTCGGGCAGCTTCTCGCCGTCGAGCAGCGACTTGGAGGGCGCGCCGCCGATGCTGCTGATGTCGACGCCCATGAAGCGGTCGAGCATGTCGCGCGTGCGGCGCGGGTAGTCGAAGGGCACCATGTGCGACGCGTTGTAGAACAGCACGTACGTCAGGTTGCGCGCCGTCTGCCAGAAGCCGGCCGGCTCGCCCTCGAACGTCCAGTCGCGCCGCGGCGCCCAGTTCCCGGGCGACACCTCGAACCCCTTGCCGCCGCCCCACTGCATGTTGCTGATGAAGGCCTCGGTGCCCAGGTGGTTGCAGATGAGGTCCTCGGCGCCCGAGAAGAGCAGCACGTCGACCTCGGTGAGGATGTCGGGCAGCAGGTCGATGGCCGGCCGCGAGCTGCGCACGTCGAACGCGGTGCCCACCGCCCCGTTGCACTCGACCCACCCCGTGTTCTTGTTGGGGCTGACGTGCAGCGCCTCGATGACCTCCGGCTTCCGCAGGTACGGCGTCACGTACTGCAGGTCCGGCGGCCAGTTCATGCCGCAGCTCGGGTACACGTCCGTCAGCCGGACGTCGTACATGTTGACGCACTCCGCCTCGCCGTCGGAGTTCGTCGTCTGCGTCAGGCGGAGCAGCTCCTGGAGTATGTGCTCGCAGACGGTATAGTCCACCTTGCCGGGACTTATCGCCAGCTCCTTCGTGCACTGCCGGTATTCGACGTCCAGCTGGCGGGACGTGTCGGAACCCTTCTCGACAAGTCCCTTTTCGTAGCTAAAGGTCAGGTAGGCTTCGTACTGCTCTTTCGGGGCGACCCAGCCATTGCCGATAAGCAACCCTTTGAGATTCCACTTCGTGATCGTGCCGGGTAGTTTATTCCTTTCGAGTATCGCTTTCGCAATGTACGGGATGTGCTGTCCGGCATACGACTCTCCGGCAATGTAAATCTAGTAATAGTTTAGCAGTTTGCAACGAACTCTAGTAAAACATCCTCACATCGTCATGTTCGTATTCTGGGAAGAGCTTGTACCATTTCTCGAGGAAGGTGACAAACTGTTTGGCCATCTCGTCGAGTTCGTGGACGTAGTTATTCGTGTCAACATAGCTGAAACCTGTTCCAACCGGATTGTCGACGAAGAGTAGGTTGGCGAACTCGTGCCACGACCCATTGTTGTGTTCCAGAGTGTCCTCGTCCTTCAGGCGGTAGGGGCCAATCTCCATCATTGCGCCATCCTCAGAACTGCAGCCAGGCCCTCCATTTAACCAGATGACAGTCCGTTGCTTGTTCGCGATATGTTGGTTCTGGTAGTGCCAGAAGAAGAGGTTCCCGTTGTGTTCGGGTGTGACCTCGATATGCCTACACATACGACGCACTTAGCATGCCGACTTGCCATGTATCCTGAAACACGAAATAGGCACCAGCAGAGGGAGCTTACCCAGCATGCATCTTCACCAGCTCTCCTTCAGGCGCGCCCGGCAGCGAATGGACAAAGTAATCGCCGGCAGACATGTCAGCACCGGCGAGGGAGGTCCAACTAGAGAGGGCGAGAAGCGCGCCGGCGACGAGACGCGCCGGCCTCCAGAGCGAAGCTGGAGCCATAGTCGGAAAAGGCGGGAAGGGAGTGTCGGTAAGAACTATGGCGCTGGTGTCTGTACCTCCATATGTCCTGCTAGATCAATTGGTGATTTCGACGACTGGGAGAGTTGCGACTCGAATATGTGTACACGGGAGACTACACGGAGACGACAATGAGGTCGGTGGAGGTTTGTCGTTCAGGTGAAACGAATGAACGGACGGCAAAGCTGCGAAGGTGGCCTCTCCAGCAGCTGGGGATCTGCCAATGCTGCGATCTGACTGGGTGGATAATTCAGGATCAGTGGTCCATTGCGGGTGCGGCTGGATGCAAGGGTAAGCTTACGTATGCTGTTAGAGTCATGGGCAAAGGCGGTAGGCGGTCTTAACAGCCCTGCCCCAACCTCAGGTACTGAATGCCCACTCCAGCGGCCCACTGCGCGCTACATACGCAGTACAGATTAGGTATGTTCTGGGTAGAATCGGTATCTAGTGGGTGAAGTGCCGCGTACCCGTCCGCCCGCTAGCCCACCTGTCATACTTGCAGCCCCAACGCGGGCTTCCTCGCTTCCTCCCGGATATGTAGCAAACCCCTATCACCAGGTCCCGAAAATATCTCTGTGACCGTACAGAAACAAGCAAAAATATAAATATGACATCTTGTGCACACTTAACCCATTTGGAGCGACTCCATCTCCTCTGCAAGCACGGGCTATGCCTACGTTTCCCCCGAGTCGCATCTCTAAACCAACCACTTCCTACTGCCTCTCCTGTATTCCTCATGCAGTCATTTGTTCGTTCGTACTGGATGCCACTTGACGGACACACACTCACATACATATGGCCGGCTCAACTCGGCCCAAAGCCTGTCCGTCTGGATTGACTGACATCCATTCAACGCAGGCCAACCACAGAACGGTCTATGACTTAACACTAGGTATGCCGGGTAACATTATTCTTGAATTGTTCCGTCGCACTCTATTCTTGACGAGACCCGTATCCGGTTCCCATGACGCCGCCGTCCCACCCAGGTCGGCCTGTTACCATTATTGATAGGAACGTCATCAGCCGTACATTAGACAGTCCAATCACCCCAACCAAAACCCAGCCACACGTTTACTGTTTCTCTGAACGCCTTATGTATGTTTGTGCGAAGTCAGGGTATATACCTACATATGCCACCAAAATCCCATGACGTATCGACCCCAGATCGTCAACAGAAAAAGAAAAGAAAAAGATCTCTCAAGTCATGCACCCCCCGATAAATATGCCGTGTGATGGACGCCGCCAAACCGATCTAATGAAAAGCCTGCCGTCTTATCCATATGCCTCCTGAAGGCTGTCATTTCTGTCGTTTGAAGATTCCGGCGGGAGGGACAGGAACCCTTCTAACATCCGATGGCCGGTTCGCCTGGGGAAAGTGGCTGTCTTAGGAGAGGCGAGCGGTTGTCTCCAAATGCGCCGGTAAGGAATGAAGGGAAGAAGGAAGGAAGGTACTGTAGGCTAAACAGGCCTCTATTACGGTAAATAGAGCCACCCTCTCCCCTAAGCGTCGTTCCGTTGTTGAAATATGACCTACAACTAAATCAGTCAGGATGAAGCAATACCGAGATCTCTAGTCAACGGTACCTGAGTGGTCGCGAAGAGAGAGAATGATCCGCGACGGCGGATTGCCGGCTCTCCAAGACCGACCGATTAACCGACCCAGCTGTTGTTTTCCTAGTCTTCCTAGCATGCGTGACCAGCTCGGCGCCCTCAGTAAACAGCCGAGACTGATGATGAATGAATGTTGTGCCATCGCTATTCCCAGGGGGCTCGGGAAATGTAGTTAACCATCCCGTTCAAAGCGTTATCGCCCTCCTCGACGGTTATCAGATTTGCTTCCTGGAGCACGGTCAAGACGTCTCCAACCCAACTCTGACACGACCAGTCCGACTCGATGTTGTTCACTTGGGTAGCCAGGATGGCGTTCCGTAACTGCATGTCGCACTCTGAAGTTGTTTCAATCGTCGCGACCTCGAGGCGTCGAAAGAACTGAGGCCTTGCGCGCGGAGGTGCTCCGTTCCACACCTCCTTAACGGTAAAACTCGGATGCTGACCCTGAATCTGGATAGTCAGGTTTGTGCTCTCGTCGTCGTCGAAAACGATGTATAGCTCGGTGACTCGGGCACTCTGAATGTCGCGAGGGTGACCTCGGTATATGAGGATCCAGAGAGTCTGGGTATGAGTGACCCTGGATTGGGCGCCGTCGTCGTCCGCCTGGGAATCACCTCCCTCGCCTTTGACACTGCCTCCCCTTCTTTCCGCTATGCTTGAAACGATACCCATTTGACCGTCGAGCATCGGGCAAAGGCCAATACCATCTGCACATGGGTCAACCCCCAAGGTCGGCGATAAGAAATCTAAACTTTCGATAGCCGCCCGTCCTATCTCTGTTTCCGGAGAGAGGGAGAGGGAGAGTCAGACCACGTCTAAGCGAGACGTCGGCAATGGAACACCAACCTTTGTCGCAAGTAGTCGCAGATATTGCAGTGCTAACACGGTGATTTCTTTGTGTCCTGGCTATTGCTGGGCCATGTGGGGAGGGGGAACTGGTAGCGAAAAGGTGGTATGTATGGCTGTACGAAGTACAGAGCCAACTACTTTGCCTGAACACACCAGGAGAACAAACCAGAAGCGCTCATCCTACGGGCACACGCAGACGCAGCAGCAGACGCAGTAGCAGACGCAGACGCGGATACAGACGCACAGCGAAGCAGCCCGAGACCGCAGGTGATTCTGGATGGGCACGGCAATCACACCACAAAGTATTTCTCCAATGAACAGGAAGAAGAGGGAAGAACAGTTCTATTCCTACAAACCAGAGAGCAATATGCATACCATCTCTCTCTCTCTAACTTAGCAATCCGCCCCTTCAGAGAGTCCTACCAATCGGTACAGGTGCATGCCACCACAGAGTGCCTTGCCCAAAGTTCGACCTACCGACGGACACACCAAGAGAACAATGGGGTTTACTGCTCACAAATGCAGCTAGGGGGTGATTTGTGGTCCGCTTGTCTCTACTAGACAAGCATGCGATGCAATACGACCACTACGACTTGCATGGATTATGCAGTACGACCCGGTCGAGCGTTCTAGACCGTCGAAGCGTTTCGGGTGAACGAGGCCACCACCAAGCAGAGGTTGTACCGTTTTTGTCTAAGCCTGAGTCGTGAAAAAGCCATTCAATCTCTTGTGTTCCCTGTAGGGCCTTGCTAACACGTCCACAGGCCACGCCTACGGCGTATCTTTTTGACAACTGACAGGCCGAGGGTGCCAAGGCGCCGCTATCCCGGCTTAATCTGATCCAAGTTTGATTAGGTTGAAGAAAACCCAAAAGTCGACGCATGAGGAAAGGGAATCCGATCTGTATCACGCCCGCACATCCTACCGCTACCGGCTCGAGCATGTTCATCGCACCCCGACTTGGGTTTTAACGGCAGAGGAGGGTGTCAGCTGGCGATCACTCATACGATTAATCTCTACTTGCCCGTCCACTGCCCGACCCAGCTTTTGGAACAATTCGGTACAGGGATGTCACAGCTTCTAAGGTTAAGTAAGGCAGATCTCCCACGATCGAGTTCCTGGGGCTCCCAAGCGCGATAGCCCGTGGTCGTCTATGCCAATTGGACAAGCTACTGTAACAAGCATCAGGTCCAGTGGCCGGCAATACGAGGACGCTGCACGTATTTTTACTCGAGGCAACCCGTCGAGGCGTGCAGCCACAGTTTCCTGGTACTTCTGTTCTGAAGAAAGGTGGATGGGCTGATGGGGTGACAAGTGTCCTACAAGCTTCTCCGCGCTCCTCTGATAATATT
The DNA here is from genome assembly GCA_000966885.1 of Xylaria sp. JS573. Lineage (NCBI taxonomy): Eukaryota > Fungi > Ascomycota > Sordariomycetes > Xylariales > Xylariaceae > Xylaria > Xylaria sp. JS573. The sequence goes on from JWIU01000012.1 coordinate 473,138, forward strand.
GACATGCATGGTGATACCAGGTATCCTAGCTGCCTAGGTCAGCAAATCCAAACCATCCTGCCATCGGCGATCTCGCATCCATAGCATCCGGCTTGATCAGAATTGCCAAGAGATGTTGAACTGCCATCTCATCGCAGGTCGAACATGCACATAATCTCGAAACTTAGCTCGTTGCTCTGCTCATCCTAGCTCACCTCAGAGCCTTACTATAAGTGAGTCACAAAAACAGGTGTTTGCCATGTGACTTAACGACAGAGAAAAATTGTTCACGAGGAGCGTCAGGCTAGTCGGAGCCTAACCGCTTCGATTCTACAGTCTTAGAGAAGCCAAGGTTATGGCATCTACCCATCTCCCCCTAAACAAATCAACTCCAGGCCAGAGAGGCGACGTTGCCACAGGTTTACTACGGGCATGTACTGACAGTCACAGGCCCACAAGACGTACCAATAAGTAACGACTGATGGCGCGTCGTGGATGTACTGAGCATTGAGCCTGCAACACTACCGGTACTTTACCGCGTATGGCACAGTCTCTCGGCGAGTCTCCCCGGAGCTAAGAGGCTCTGGTGGCTTAAACATTCGATAAGCTAACGCCAGATCTAAGCAGCAGAATTGGCCCGGTTAAGTTACCTACAGTACCAATTTGCCAACACCGTTGGGACTAGATACGTCCCCCCGGCTCGACGGTACATACGCCGGTAAGCTGAAAGAATAAGATTAGAGCCCTAGAGCCCTATTTCAGAATCGAGCCCGTCGAGTCACCGTGAATAAGTATGCCCAACTCACTTGCTATCAAGCTCAAGCGCTCGAGGCAACATACCACGTTAAGTTCGACATGTGGGATCCCCAAATGCGAGAGCTCTCCTACCCAACGAGGCCGCCACCAGTGGTTCAGAGCTCTTTGGTCTTCAACCCCTAGGGTTACGGTGCCATTGGGGTGCCTTCATGCATGAATACTTCCGGATACTGATGCCTGCCGGTCGACTGTACCCCCCATCTCCTCGACAAGTAACTCCTTCACATGGGGTAGATGGCATCGATGTTCAAGACTATATATGTTATAATCCACGCAGCTCTAGGGACTAGGAGACTCGTTGTCTCATTCACCTTCGCGACTACCCCTGAGCTTGTTTGCTAGGCCACGTAACACAGACTACCTGGGCCAAGTGGCCCGAGGCCCCCATAAGACGACAGAAGATATGGCTCGTTGCGCATTCGAAGCAGACACAACATGCCCAGAAACTAGTACCCGTCCCTTATTGTCACTATCACAAGCTACCGATTATAACACCGCCGGCCATTGGTAGGCCGACGCAGAACTGTCGAGGACTTCACAGCGACTGTCGACGGCAACGGGCTGCCTAGCTCACCCCCTCAGTCTCGAATGCGAGCTGGTATAGGATATATATCATACGGCAACCATTCGCCCGATCGCGAAGGCGCGTGGACGGCCGGTATATCTCTCATTCGCTACCTAATCAGGTCGACCGAGTCGGTGGGGGGGCAGTAAGGCGCCGTGGTGGTCGCGTACAGAATGATAGATCAGATCGCGCTCTGTGTGGCACGAAAGCTCACTCGCCAGAACAATCAAAGCGCACATAATACATACACACACACGTACACACGTACACACGTACATACATAAGCACATACATACATACATATGTACGTACTCGGTTTAGCCTCGAGCATGGCATGCAGGTAGGTAGGTAGGTACAATAGAAGGCGGTCGGGCGTGGTTCGAGCCGTTAAGTAGTGAGAAATACACACAATACCTACCGGGGAAGCCCAAGACATGAATGAGGGACAGCGTCTACCTCAGGTCCACAGTCGGACTCTAACTAGACGACATAAACTAAGTATTAGACGAACGAAGTGTTTCTTTTTCATTTTCCTTTTCAAAAATGGATAGGTTCGAAGCATCTCGTATACGCATATATGGGTCCCCTCTATATATAGATCTTCTTCTGCACCTACCTACTCGCGCTGGTTTGTATTAGTCAGTTAGTAAGGCTACTAGTAGATGCAGATATCCATGCTGCTGCCCCCAACCTGCGGCGGCGGCGGCGGCGGCGGCGGTGGCCCGTGGGGCTACCCCCCCCCGGGCCGCACCCCGAAAATGGAGGCGCGCGCGGGCGCGCGACCTAACCTGAACTAGAGAGATTTTGGAGAGATCCGATCGAGCGCAGCTACATAGGTATCCATCTCTTCGGATCCAGAATTACGGGGTGGGGGAGGGTCGGGGATCTGCGTTCTCTTAAATCTCATCCTCTCATTCTCATTTTCATTTTCTCGCGATAAAAGATTATTTACGTACAGCAGCAATAGCAGCTACGAGAACGCTGACTCTTCAGGTTAGTGCCTGGCTGGCTAGCTGTACCTAGAGAAAAACACCTGTCAGAGGTCATGTCCCGATGCGGGAACAGCGGACCTCTCGTTCTGGGGGCTCAGGTGCAGGGAATGACAGAATAGGTAACTCCAGCCGTCGTCAGGATAAAACATGCAATTACTTATTACCAGGTAGGTAAGTATGGATGTATGTAGGTATGTATTATTGTTTGACACACACGCACGAGCAACGCCGTCACATCTCCCCGCGTTGGTGGTGTTGTCGCTGACAGAGCCGCGAGTGGGAACTAGAGCTCCGGTGAACACGCACATATATGCATACACACGCCTCTCCGTCCAGGATCTGGAGTCTATGGCATGATGTTTCGATCGCTCCCGGCTGGGTTTCCGGGAGCTCTGGCTACGATATCGGAGCCGGATAAGTCTCATTACTGTCGCTGACTGACGACCGTGTGAGATTGCAGAATAGGTAAGTAGGTAAGGAGGGAGGTAGTCTAGATACCCGACACATTCGCCTTGCCAGACTCATCGCGTAGTTGTGTCTATCTTACCTGTGCGTGAGAGAGAGAGCTTACACGATGAGTCATGTGAACAATCTAGATAAACGACATCCAGGCTGGCACGGGGCCCAGGGATAATATTAGTTGGAAATTCTGGGCTCGGCTCGGCGTCTGGCTAGAGAGCTATTTTCGATCGCGGTGTAGTTCCGCAAGCTCGTGACGATAGATTACCGCTGGGTCCGTAGGCCGTGGTATAACCCGACGTGCTAGGTAGGGCCAATCTGTGATATTAGTTGATTCGTTGTTGATATGTTTAACGTCCGGGGAGAGGTCATGTCAGCGGTTCGGGCCTCACGGAGGGCCTGCAGCTTGTAAAAATATACTTGTCTAATCTAATGTATCCTAGTTGTTCACATTCGAAAGTTAGCCTGTTGGCCCTGCTGTTTGGGCCCATCATCGGTGTTGTGTAGTGAAAGTTGGTCGATCTCCTTACAAGGGGGCAGCACAGGATCCAGGCACGAGATGAAATAGATCAGAGCAAAATGAGGGCGTCTATGTAGGCAATTAGTCTAATGACGGTTTTTCGTTAGTGTTCGAGTTCCCCCTGGCTAGGGTCTAATATTGGAACATTGTTAAAGGTAACTACCGAACACGAGACCAACGTTATTACTCATGCAGTTCTAGCAGATAGTATTTAGTCACATAAATCCAGCTCCTAAGGCGCACCGCAATTATACCGAGACAGCGAACCTGATGGAAGTGGTGTGGTTGAAATAATGATCTGTCAGTGTTGAAATCATTTTAGAACGGGGCGTGACCCATCTCACGTTCAACGAACACGGACCTTTGCCTTCGACTTGGAACTAGACTTATCATCTCAGTACTGTTTACGTTAGCCTTGCAGATGAAATTATCAAACCGATATAGATGTTGATTTCTGGTTAGAGAGGTATAGTAGTATGGTTTCTGGTAGGGACTCTACGCTCAATATGTTGCGACTCGAGGCCATATTACCCAGGCTAGTCGGTAAGGTTAATCGCGAGTCTCGCCCTAGTGATATGTCAGATTCGAACAGCCATGTGACAACTGTTAGGGGAAAGGCTGACTCGTTTGGAGTAATTAGCTGCGAAGGCGTCCGAACTCGTTAGGCAGTATTGATGCTCCTGTGACTGCGGCATGGGATCGCGTATTGCCTGAGCCAAGATAATGCGACCTGTCCCTTCGACGAGTTTGGGTCTCGTGCACAGGACTTGGAATCTTACTTGGCCCCTATCGTTCCTCGTATGTTTTGTAGAGCAGAGAAGGCGTCGTGGCTGCAGACGCTTACCCCTAACACCTCACACATACTGAATCATGAACAGCAATTTAGGAGCGACATGCACATCAGGCAGATACTTGACAAGGGTCAAATAGACTACAGGAAATGTGAGGTGGGTGGTTTTTGCCGATCATTCTAGTATCAATAGACGGAACAGAAAACAGATGGAAACAATGTGAAGTAGTCGCGTGGTCGCTTTCCAGTTGATACGAAGGACTCGGGTGGTTGATAAGAGGCCCAGAGAAGTGAGGAATTGTCGTATTCACCATGACTTGACAAAAGAAAAAATACGTATTTACAACACAGGCTGATTTAGGTGGAGGTGTGCTTGGTTCCAAGCACTCGTATGAGCCCTAACCCAAGTCTCGAAACAAAGCGCCCGAGTGAGCCGTACTAATACACCAGAACAGGCCATCCCGCAAATTCCGTCTAGAACGCTTCCAGTCTATACCGGTACACGCAGCCTATCAGTACACAGAAACGAGGAGTTCTGTTCAGAGACCCTCCTTCGCGAGCATGTCTGCAATGTCGAGGTAGAACGCGATGGCGTTGAAGCTGGATAGGTATCAGTTAGCATGTACACACACAGGTCCGGACGAAGACCCCCGCTTCGCACTCACGTCGGGCCCTGGCCCATCCACCGGCGCAGCGTCCAGCGCAGGCGGTTGGTCCAGTTGATGAGGTCGAGGTGGGAGACGCCGACGAGGGTGCCCTTGTAGGCACCCCAGCGGGCGCTGGCGACGCTGACGAGGCCGTCGTTAGGGCCCTCGAGCGCCTCGATGACGGCGTGCGACTGGCGGAACGGGCTCGTCAGCGCGGGGGGGTCCGCCATCATCGCCCCGTACGAGAAGTACCGCACCCCGGGCGCGTCCGGCGTCGAAGGGTTGAACTCCTCCGCCATGTACCGCCGCGTCAGCTGCGCGAACGCGCCCGTCTCCACCCCCAGCCCCCGCGCCAGCCGGTACACCCCCGGCAGCCGCGCCGGCCCGATGACCTCGCGGAACACGTGGTCGGCGAAGGCGCTGCCGCGGTGGGGCGTCGCGACGGTGACGAGCGACTTCACGTCCACGCCCGTTCCGCCGTCGCCGCCGGGTCTTTGCAGGTGGCGCGAGATCATGTGCCGGGCGTCGAGCCCGCCCATGCTGTGCGCGACGACGTTGACGCCGCGGCCCCCGGCCGCCTCGGCGATGCCGCGCGCCAGCCCCTCGGCCCGCTGCTCGATGGTGCCGGACGGCGGCACCGCCGCCGTGATCACCTCGACGTCGTTCGCCCGCAGCGCCTCGGTGATCCCCCGCCAGTACTGGATCGCCGGCAGCCACCCGCCGGCGACCCGGAGCTCCGCGAAGCCGAGGAGCCCGTGGGCGAGCACGATCGGGTGCTTGGGGGTAGCTGGGAGAGGGGGGTTTTTAATGTCAGTTCGGCTGATCAAGCGGTATAACTACCTAGTAGGCGCTGGATATCCGCACCGTAATGGTCCTTAATGACGGCATAGTCGTTATGAATCTGCCTCCCGAGGTCCTTCAGCCTGGGATCGTCCGCGTTCTCGGTAGAGTAGCCCCTGTGCGTTCGGAGCTTCTGGAATGTTATGCATGTAGCCCGGTAACTGCGTGTGAGCTGCCCGTTGAGCGACTGGAGGACAGTGGCGCCAAGTCTGCATCGGCGCAGACTCATTGCTAAGAGAGATCACCTCAGAAGCGGCCAGTCATTTATAAAGCTAGCTCCTTAGTATCGTGATTGTGTTGTTGTTCATTCGGCGTACGTTGAGAATGACTATTGGCTTCATACTTAAAAGATCGACACTGGAAGGGAACGGTTGTTCAGGTTTGAAGACGGGCTTCAGATAGCGGCTTTGACGTCATGCAAAAATCCAAGCTAATCAATCGTACTAGCGCCTCAGAACAACGGCCATGAATACTGGCTATTATCCAGAGAGAAGTTCAAGAACGCGATTTCATCCAATTCCTATTTATCCTTGATATGTATTTCATCTTGTCCTGCCTATTCTCCAAGACAACCTGAAAAGCCGTGCGGTCCTCCGTCTCAATACTTTCAGTGCAAAGCACTAAGTAAAGCTTGCCGAACTCCTGTAAGGTCAGTTAATGGACTGTTTCTTTTCTTTATTATTTCCTAGTATAACAGAAATAAAATAGCGAGGAAATATTAACAATACGGAGATAGTGTCATTGGTAGAATTACATGTGTGGTTTTCTTCTTTTACTCACCCTCTCTATCTCCGAGTTGGATTTCCTTCCGGCGAGTGGAAGGTGGACCTCAGTGAGTGCTAGGTAGTGATCCGCTGAAGCTCCGGGCTGTCAGGCTGTTAGGGCTGCTGGGACAGGGGCTGGTAGTGATCCGACCACTAACGGGAAGGCTAGCGGGGGGTTGCAGGCGGGGAAACCCAGGAAACGGTGCCGACCTCGCTAGAACACCCTTCCATGGTTTAGCAGGATCGCTCCACGCCTTGGCACTGTCCTAGGGCGTAGATTGGTGTGTTATACTCGGGCTGCTCGGTCACTGGCCTCAGTGTTTACAGGGCCGCAGAATTGGCCGCTTGTGTCATGTTTGACCTCCAACTGGAACCCGCCGCTACCAACACCAAACCTCAAGTCGCGAGCATCATGGATAAGATCTTCAGTACAGATCCTTATTTTTTCCTATGCAGTCTGACTTGTTACTAAAAATTCAGAAACGCGCGGTTCGCACATCCACCAGCTACCTAGTCTCGGTTGTTGGCTAAGTAGGTAGGCAGGAGAAATGTGACATGCCTGAAATGTCTGGATGTGACCCAGGACCTGCAACTAGAGCACATACATATAGTAACCTACCAAAAGTCTCCACCCCCCCCCCCCAACCTCAACCACCACAATAACCCTCCATCTTTACTTATTTACAATAAATCCAATTATGAAGCAAATAAAAAATAAAAATTATTATCGTATTTGTTATACATAATAAATTAATATTTAATATATTAACTTTTAGCTTAATATATAGTTGTAAGCTAACGCGTTATTAATTTTATTAATTTTGTAATAAAATTATTATTTAATTTCTTTCACGTTATAATAATTAAGTTTTTTATATATATATAATTAATTTTATTATTATAATAAAAATTAAAATTAAATTTTAATTTATTAATTTTTTTAATATATTTTAAATATATTTAATTAAATTTAAATTTAATAAATAAAAAAAATTAATAAATTATATTATTATATAAAGCTTTTTTATTATTTTTAAAAAAAATAAATTTATTTTTTTTAATTTATTATATAATTAAATTATATTTTATATTATAATTAATATTATAA
>JWIU01000012.1:481529-525808 GCA_000966885.1 Xylaria sp. JS573
GGGGGGGGGGGTTGGAGACTTTTGGTAGGTTACTGTACCTATCACCAACACACAACGGCCGGGCATCCCAGCGCACCAATCAGGTGTTCCCGCACCCTGGAGCTGATCACCGTTTATCGTTTCTCGGCATAGCCGTAGCTTGTCGGGCCGCCTTGTTCGGCTGCCTTGTACGCTGCGAGTCTGCCGTTTGTCCCCCATGCGCTTTGCTTTCTTCGCGGCACCTCGACGTTGTGTCGGCCATCAATCACTGCCCGCAAACACCGCACAGCTGAATGTCCGACGCTATACCAGGCCGGTTTAAAGAAAACAGTGTGCAATTTACGTTGTATAACAGCAAACTCTTGAATCGTTCATACGATAGCTGCAACGGTTCGTCTCTGCTAAGCGAACGTTGGACAGGCTAGGCAACGGTAACATGGCTGCCGCATTCGGGGTCGGGGGATCAGAGCAGCATGGGTCAACGTACTCCGACCACTGAGAAGCTGGCTCTAGCCGCGGTTGCTTGAAGGGAATTGCTATTCGCAACAAGGCTATTGCAGGCCTTCTCCTCGTTATTGGCCGTTGCCGACCTGGGCTCGGGCGCTGGTTCCGGAGTGTCGGGACGCCTCTGTCTCTCTGATTGGCCACCCGTCACTGCAATATGGGAGGGCGACGAGAGGAGTTTTCGAGTCTTGCCTGTGAAGATGCTATCACACTATGTTTGTGCATATTTTTAGGCATCCAGAGCCCTTTGGGACTAGGTTGGCCGCGCCTATACGGTGTAGTCATGCCTCTAACGCGAGGATCTATCAGTTGATGGAAAAGAAATGATCTATCGGAGTTGGTGTAGTTTGACTTACTCTTGTTGATCATTACCATATCCAATCCAAGGCAGGTCGTAGGGTTGAGGCCAACAACATAGTATACCGTTGGCTGACGTAGCGTAACGACCCTCCTTTTACAGGGGCTGTTGTCCACTCAGTGTCCGACCTCATCGGTCCGCCATGGGTAGGCTCATGTCGGACCGGTACCCAGGTTGCCTACCCGACCTAGTCTCGTACCACCGAAGCGCTTCGCAGTCGTGCTCCCCAGGACCCTGGCACACAGGCAACAGACTTGCTGACTGGGAGTATATCTACGGAACCTGACCGATTATCTTCATGTTTAGTCCTCCCTTCCGTCTTTATCTAGGGTAATTTGACCCCTTCTCGACTACCTAAACTCGGGTTACGAGAAATGATCATCAGACGACATGACTAGCGTCAAAGACTGCACCTCGAGCGCCTGCTCACGAGTCTTCCTTACGTACCAACCCTCCCTGGCCGGGAATGCCATCTTCCTCGCACTGTTCGCCGTCCTCATCCCGATCGCCCTGGGCCTCGGGATGAGATACCAGAGCTCCATCTTCTCGACCTTCATAGCAACAGGTCTTGGGCTCGAGGTAATGGGCTACATCGGCCGGCTCCTGTCGCACAACAGCCCGGCCGACAGGAACGCCTTCATCGTGTCCCTGATCGGGACGGTCACCGGCCCGAGCTTCGTCTGTGGCGCCGTGTTCCTCGTCATGCCGCGCATCGTCGCCGTCTACGGCGAGGAATACCGGTCTTGGAGGCCCCCCTGGTACCCTTATGTCTTCTACGCGTTGACGGCTGCGGCCCTCGTGCTGGAACTCGCCGGCGGAATCGTGCCTACTGTCCAGGATGACCACAATACGGTTAGTGCGAATTCTGACTACTGGCTAATATATATATATGTGTGTGTGCGTGCCTAACTCACGAGTCCAACAGGTCGATACCGGTGTTCGCGTCCTCGCCGTCGGACTCGCTATCCAACTAGTTGCTCTAGCCATCTTCATCGGCCATGCTATGCTATTTACCATTTCTGTCCGCACGAGGCACCACGCCCTTGACGTCAAGTTTGCGTCCGTATACAACAGCATATCGTTCAAGGCCTTCTTGTGTGGTAAGTGAATACGTCTACACCGACTAGCTGTGATGAAAATGGGGCCATATTGACCGGTACCCGCCTGCCATGTAGCATTCGCCGTCGCAACTTGGCTGCTTGTGATCCGCACAGCATACCGAATCGTAGCTGTCTCGGAGGGCTTCTTGAGCTCCCTCGCGCAGAACGAGGCGCTGTTCCTGGCGCTCGACGGCCTGATGGTGCTGATCGCCGCCGTCTGCCTGCTGGCGTTCTTCCCGGGCCGGATGTTCGGCCCGTCGTGGTCGCAGACGTCGACGTCGACGCGCGGACGCTCTCGGACGCCCCGCCCGACCCCGTCGTACCCCTTCGAGCTGCCGCCGACCACGCGACCGAGCCCGGCGGCGTACGAAGTCGACATAACCGACGAAAATCACTGGGACCATGGTAACCGCATGAGCGCTATGTCGTCGCTTACTCGAAGCCCGCCTCCGAAGTACTCCGAGCGGAAGTCGCAGATCCCGCCCCCGTCGAGCAATATGGTCGATAGCGATGCCTTGTGGTGAACATGCGGCCTCTCCTAATGGCGGAAAGAGTAGCGGTCGCGGATAAGCGCGGTACTAGACTGGCCGTATTGATACATGCTGGTAAATCAGAAGGGACAAAGGGAGGGTCGGGGTGGGATGGTCAAGCGGTGTCTAATTTTGGCGTTCATGGTTAGGTATAGGCTCTTTGATGGATTCTGCCTCTTCGATGTACATCCTCACTCGGGGTAATTGAGAAATATTGGTCTAGGATATCAGGTATGGGTGTCGCTCTTTGGTCCCTTGTTACTACTTACATAGCGAATCGGGTTTGGTACCCAGAATGTCATGATCTAAACATTTAACAGGATGCCATATCAGGGCAGGTTGGCACTTTGGAGATGCTTGCGCCATCGGAAGCGTCTTCTGACTATGCTAGAGAACAACACGCATCGAAATCTCTTCTTTGTACCTCCTTGTTCAATGGAATCACCTTTTTGGGGGATAGGGTCTTTCATCGATGGACATATGGTGGTCAGCTTCCATAGAGGTTCATATTAACATTCCATCCCCAACTCTAAGCCTACGTCGCCAGCCAAGGAAGAAATGGGGTGGTATTCATGTAACCAAAAACTGGACTATGCCACTCCCCAGCATTTCGCATCCGTCACATGACCATAGCCAAATACTCGATATGATGTAGGCGGGTAGTACCAAAGTTATTGCTGACCCGTGATGGTAGAGGGTGAGGGTGATCTGTCAGAACGGTGCGGCTGTCGGCGTATGCCCTAGCCACTCGAGCGCTCTCCGTCGGGTTGGAACTTGAAACATTAGGCTGTAGCTGGTCTGGCTATTCTGCCTATGGAATATGGTAAAGAACACAGTGAGCTAGGCTCTCATCACGGGAAGTGTACATATTCGACCTTTGAAGGCGCCATGACGCATAAATGCGAAGACGGCTGCATCATATCCTCGCTCTCGCAACCCCTATATACACGTAGTACCGTGTATTAAAAAATAATATACATCCATCCGGCCACAGGCTCAGCGGAGACCTTCCATCCTTCCTCTGATCCCCTCACTTCTCGCCTCCAATCGTGTTCTTCCAGGCTCGCGAACACGTCGTGCCGCGTACCCCTGACTCTCACGTACAAGGACCATCGGCAGTGGCCAACCTCGCTCAGCACCTGCTGAAAGGAAATGCCAGCCTTACTATGTAGACTCCCAAGTTCCCTGTCCTAAGTACGAACACCGTCAACAAAAACGATGATTGGCATCCTCGCGGCGGCTAGGCAGAGACCCATTGCCCGGAAAGGGGGATCCTTCATTGCTGCTTGCGCGCTTGACGGACGGCGCTAGGAATGGAATAGGGGAGGATAGGGGCCCAGGAAATACGCGCGCTATCGTGTATCCATACGTGCGTGCACACATGTCCCGGCATGGCGGAGGCGCCCGTACCGGTCCAGCGGTAACTCCTTCGTAAGCCCAACGCGATGACTCGCAGGGGGGGCTTGAATAACAGTATTTGGTATCGCCCGTGATTGACCCTACTAGCCGCGCCATGGCTTTGCTAAGTCTTCATGACGAGCTGTGATGGGGCAGTTCAAAGCTTGGATGCCTCGGAGATGCATGGCCAGGGCGGATAGGTATGCACATTTCTATCCCTTGCATGCAAAGGACACCCAATCATAGCCGATGGCGCTACGTTGGAGACTTAAGAACCTAGTGGGCGGGTTTGGTCTTTAGATGCTGACCCGAGACTCTGGAGCCAGACCTCCTCTTTCATACTCAGGCGTACCTAGCGACTCAATAGAAGTCCGGTACCATTGTATCTGTAGGCAGGGGCAGAGCTCGGCGTAGGAACCCGCGACAGCACAGCGGGGAGCGACGGACCTGGGTAGCATGCGAACACCCACATCCTCGTGCTCTTCATCAGATGAGAGGGGGTTCACTCATTAGTTCATACACATATCTTCGCACTTCGCAAACGGGGTAGTTATGCATCAGAGAGGCCCACGCATGACCGTCAGGGTTATCCCAGCGACCTCTTGCCTAAGTATTTATCATAAAAGGAAGCTTGGGCTGTATCCGTGTAAGTCACATATCATGATAATAGAGAAGGGTAGGAACTTCCAGCTTGCGATATCTGGGATAAGTAGCCAACAGGACCTAGCCACGACCAGTGCAACGATTAAGCATATCAAGAGGAAGTTATCGTTGTCAAAGGGGTGATAGGAGGTGGGTGCCTCTTATCGGACATCGCAACTCCAAAAGGCAGCTCATTCAATTTACATAGCCATAGGTTGATCTATGACCCAGCTGAAACCCATCGTGTCTAGTTGTGGTGAAAAATGAGGTTGGATGAGTTGTGTTGATGAGGGCTGCGCGCATGTTATGTTATCGTCATAGACTCGATACAAAGGCCTCACACGTAAGGGCTAGACTATGCACCATGTAGGACGAGTGGGTGTCGGTTTCAATTAAATAATGAGGAAATATTGATCATGAAGAATCCCCAAGGTCCAAAAAGCTGTGTGTTGGTGAGTTGCATCACGAGAGACATCTGACGTTGAATGCGTATATATCATAATTAAAAGCCATAGTTCAACAACCAAGGCGCTTTGACAGAGTGGCCTAATGTGGTGCCCTAGCAGGTTCGAATCCTGCAGGCGTCGCTTTCCGGGAAAACGCTTAAACAAATTTTTTTTCTTTTTGGCTTCTGCTATCCCCAATTGCGGGGACAGCTTGGTTAACACCCTCATGGGTCTAAGGCAGTTCACTTTAATCCTGCAAACCTCGTCATGCGTCAAATCTACTTATTATAGCGGCGTAGTCTTTTGTTGGTTGTGAATAATGCGTTCTTTACCACCCTCACTAGGTAGTGTAGATTAGCGCTTTTGACCACCCAGGCCTCATCAACACCACCCAAAGAAGCGCTATGCGAGAACCAGACCTTAATAGAGCTAAATACGTAGCACGGCGTGTTTATATATCACCCTTCCAATCATAACAGAAATAAAGCCTTCGAAACACATATGATATACCAGCAATATCCTATACGAAAAGGTTCAATGGCACACTACTACATGCGACTTGAACGGAACTGATAGCCCAATGTACAATAAACTTCATGAAGTTAACCGACCAGGACAAGAGAGAGAAGATAACCTAGGCATATACCCTATAAGGAAGCAGCATAAGTCTGAAACTGCCCCCCTCTTTCAGTCGGCTCCAATATCAGTTTTCAGATCTGGTTCTCATAATGAACCAGGCCTCCTGTTTTTCTTTTAGTCTTAATAGTTTGAGATGTGGGCCCCAAAAGCTGATATACTAGAGATTAGGCAAAGGCTATAATCAATAACATCACCATGTCTAGGGACCTCCATATCTCAACACACCTAGGCATGTCATTTGATGGAACGAAATTGTCTCAAGCAGCTAACACTTGGAAGTGAAACTACGTGTGACATGGCTAATACGCTTATTATTAGGCACAATAAATGAGTTCAAGTTTACCTGTATATTTTGCATCGAAGCCTAACATTTTCACTGTTCGAGACAGTGCCTGCTTCAACACATCCATCTCATAAGATTATGGGCAGTTCCTAAGATATGCCCAGTGCTTTCATGTAAAGGCCTAGCAAATTGGATCTTTTAGTTATAGATAAGCAGATCAGTATTTCAAGTGTGCTGATCTTACCAAACCAAGTCAACATGCTTTTCATCTGCATCGTATGGACAAGCTTGGTACCCGTACCCTATGCACCGCTGAACTCCTTTGTCATAGTGCGCCACGTAGATCCTGAGACACAAGGACGATGGGACAAGGGCTCTTGACAACTACATTGTTTTTACTTGAAACAAGGAAGCAAGACATCCTCATTAATGACACGATGGCTTGTCTCTTTCCTCTTCATACAACTCACCAGACCTTGCAAGACCAGCCAAGTGGATTGCTGAAACGTAGTCTTTGTCTTGCAGCAGTGAGGTTTATGCGTAGGATCTCGACGCGGCATACGAAAAGCCTGCATATATAGCGATGAGAGACTCTATCCAAGAGAGCTTTCCGTTCTCCATGATCGTAAGTATCTAATCCACCACTATCAGTACAACTTCGGTACTTTTGACAAATTGCCCAATATAAAAATACCGGCTCTTGCTCATCTAACCGACTTTGGTGCAAATCACGACAACAGAGGGATAAGATGTCTGGTGAAGGTAGTCAACGTCCTCGCTTCGCCTTATCTGATGATTCTGAAACGGCAAGCCAACCAAGGAGTTCGCCTGGTTCTGGACCAGCACCAAGGAGTTCGCCTGATCCTGGACCAGCTGACACAAAGCTACTAGAGAACTCGCCTAAAAGGGTTTCCTTTCGGGACCCACCGCCAGGTGCCGATGAGGGCGGGGACGATGAGGGCGGGGACGATGGGGGCGGGGACGATGAGGGCGAGGACAACGAGGGTGAAGACGACGAGAACGAGGACGATGAGGAAGAGGACGTGGACGACGAGATGGGGCCCGCCTCGGGCTGGGCCATGGCCGACGCCGACTTCGACCCCAACAACAACGAGCACATCCTGGAGTTCTACCGGCGGAAGGCCGAGCAGGGTGTCCTCAGCCAGGACGACGCGCCCGAGGAGTCGATCGAGGACGCGATCGCGCGCAGCATCGATGAATATGAGAAGCTCGTCAAGCGGCCGGTAACGGACGGGGAGCGCGCTGACATGACGGACAGGATCCGCAACATCCGCGGCGGCGGCTGGCTTGAGGGCCTCAAGACCCAGCTCGTGGGCCAGAACACGGTCGGCATCGAGCACTTCAACCGGGTCGTGGCCGAGCGCGAGAACGCCGTCGAGTACGTCGCCCGCCGGCTGGCGCGCGAGGACCAGCGCCGCCAGGAGCAGATCAACCGCGTCAACGAGCTCACGGAGGAGAACGAGGCCCTGCACAAGGAGAACGATGACCTAAAGGCCGCGCGCGGCTCCGAGGAGAACACGGCCGAGATCGAGGACCTGCGGGCGGAGATCGCCCGCCTCAAAGCCAGAAAGGCCGGTCCTCGGGAGCCCAGTGCCGGGACGGAGGAGTGCGAGAAGGAGCTCGAAAAAGCTCGCGAGGAGCTCTGGCTGCGAAAACACCAGCTACAAGAAGCCAGGAGAGAGACATTCCATCTCCGCGACGTCGAGGAGAGGCTCAAGAGGGACGTACAAGATAACGACGCCGTGATCAAGGACCTCCAGGAGAAACTCGAGGAGAAGGAGGTCAGCCTAGCCAGAGCGGGCAAAAGGTCGGAGGGGGCGGCGCCCGCTGGCGGGGCTGCCGCTGCTGGCGGGGACGAGGAATGCGAGCGAGAAAAGGCCCGACTGAGAGGCAGGATCCGAGAGCTCGAGATTCAGGTCAACATGCTTGAGACCGGGGCCTTTAATGCCGGCGGGGACGAGAGACGGGAGCGAGAAATCACCCGGCTTCGCGACCGGGTCCGCGAACTCGAGGGCGAGGTGAGCCGGCTCAAGGCGGCGTCCGCCAGCGGAAAAGCAACCTCTCCCACCGCGGGAAATAACAACAACAGCAACAATAACAACACGGGCGCCTCCGCCTCCGCCGTCGCCTCCGCCTCCGCCGTCGCCTCTGCCGCGGCCGGTGCCAGAACGCCGCCTGCGTCCAGGGACACGTCCCCCGCCGCAAGGACCCCAGCGGCCGCCGCAGGGGCCCCCGTGGCCGCCGGGGCCGCGGAGCTGCGCCGGCAGCTCGAGGCGATGACGGCGCACAACAAATCGCTGCGCAACGAGCTCAACGAGCAGCACATCCGGTACGCGCAGCGGCTGACGGAGCTGGCGGACCCGGCGACGCCGGTGGACGTGCGGCGCGAGCTGTGGGACTCGATCGACCGGACGCGGCAGGAGACGGCGGCGCTGCTGCGCGGGATCGAGGAGCTGGCCGCGGGTCTCGGGTTCGCCGACGGCGGCGACGGCAGCAACGACCTGCACGCGCAGCCGGCGCTGGACCGCATGCTCGAGGTCGTGCGCGGCAACCCGAACGACACGCGGTACCTGGGCGTCGTGGCGCTGCGGCTCACGGGCGAGCTGCAGGCGGCGCGGCGGGCGGCGGCGGCGGCGGCCGAGGAGCGCGCGCAGGACGCCGAGGAGCGCGCGCAGGACGCCGAGGAGCGCGCGCGGGGCGCGCAGCGCCCCAAGACCAGGGCGGAGATCCGCGCCGACATGCGCGCCGTCGACGAGGAGCTCATGGAGCTGCGCGTCCAGGAGTCCGTCCAGGCCTACCGCGCCCACCGCCGCGACGTCCTCGACGTCATCCTCTCCTGCGGCGCGGCCCTGCGCCAGCTCGCCAACGAGTGCGCCGACACCCGCGCCGCCGCCCGCATCCGCTCCATCGTCGCGCAGAACCTCGACCCCGACCGCCTGCCCCAGCCGCGCGCGCGCGACGCGCGCTGATGGGAGGTGAGGTTTCGCGCGTTGTGCTGCCTATCATCGGGAACTGTGGGTTCAGCTTGTTGTTTGGTTTAGTGGGAGATATTAGGGAGTTGGTTAGTTCGTTTTGTTTGCATATGTTTAGTCTGCATATGTTTATATCTAAAGTAAGAATACTAATGTTTTGATGCCCACGCATACGGCCACTGATTCCCCTGATCTGTGTTTTGGTAAACTAGGCATAGAGCTAGTCCGCCAGCGACTTTCTATTTTACCAAACTATGTGCTATGTATCTATAGTAGACATACCTATGTGACTGAGTAGGAACGGTTCAAATAAATAAACAGTCTTCAGGCGAAGAAATTGCCCAAGATTTTTCCCCAGTTGATGAAATATCGGGCATTTGGAATCAAAATTTGCTGTTTGAGACTGAGATGTGTAGGTAGTGTTGGCATCCTTTTCTCTGTCTCATTACACCAACTCAAAGACCGGAACGCAGTGCGAATAATGATTGAATCTAAGACGGTCACTAACAAAGGACCTAATTAAGCGTTACTATGAAGTTCTTTGTGAACGTCGACAAGAGCACTTTAAGGCAATGACTTTAGAATAGAGAGTAACGTAAAACATTACTCAGATGGCCATAGGTCCCGTTCTATTTCCTTCCTGAGAGGATTTGTTGAGCCGTAGTAGTTTCATAAGAATCCTTTGCGGCTATTTCCGCAGTCACTGAACCAACTCAGAATTCAGATAAGGACCTTTACGCTACCTAGGGCAGATATGATCCTGTCTGACGCGCGTTTCCTGGTGAGCTGCCATCCAGTCAATAGAAGCACGCATCATATGACATGCGTTGATGGCAAAGCAGGTCGAATTGGTCAAAACCTTTGCATGATATGATTCAAGCGGGGCCACTCACGACTGCAGATATTACGAATTGCCGAGCAAGACATGTCGCCTGTCAGTTATGCCAGTACCCGGTAATTCCCACCAGCGGATGGGATACCAATGCCCAGAAGGCAGCCATGAATAATTGAGGCTGATGATAAAGGCAGCAAGTTGTGAAGGTGCGTGATGCTTGATGGGGTATCTGGTAGGCAGTAGTCAATGTACGGCAATACCACGACAAGCCCCCACTGTTGAGCAATAATAGCTGAAAAGGTATATGAGTAAGCTGGCAGTGGACGATGCCAAGGTTGTGTTGACGGTGAAGGAAAAGACGGGGTCGTACCCCTGCAATGGAACCCAAGGATTCTCCATGTGAATTGCCTACAGGGGACATGACACAAGCCTCGAGGGATGTTCCGGTGGGATCTTTGACTAGGTATCATCGACGACACTGATGGCTAGAAGGGTTGGCCACTGATATGGTCCACCTGCGGATCAGTTTGATATTCGACCGTGATGCTACATACGTAGTGTGTCAAGTCGGAGAATAGATCGCTTGGGGGTTACATCGTCAGATCATTTCGGGCAAGCCCATGATCAACGGCCCTTCGATTCGCAAGTAAGGCGGCTGGGCGGCGCCTGTCTTTGCTTACTCCGCCGTTAGCCACACTCCGACGCGCGGCGCTTCCACGGCGTCGGAACGCCATGGTCGTCCCGCTTCGCACGCCGGGCAGGTAGTAAGTAGTCTGCGGGGTAGATCTACACGTCTCCGTAATAGTGGTTAGATTTCGGCGGGGAGCAGGGGCTTTTTCTTCTTTTCCCGCGTTTACGATGGCTGCTTTCTTTGTTCTGGTGTCTATGGTTGAAACGGACAAGGTCGAGGCCCGCCTACCGCCTAGTGGCATGCTCCCCTCAGCCAAGAGGTGTTGAACAAGGTACTATATCCCGGAGGCACCAGCGACCCGGTCAGGTCTGTAGGTGTATTCGGCGATATTAATTGACAACACGTCGGTCGTTGATGGCAGTGCATGATGACCCTGCATGCATGTGAGAGTAAGATACGTAGACGATGACGATATTCCCGCCGGTATTGCATCGCGTTGAATACATACGTATGGACTTCTCGATGAAGGGGTACATATGTACTAACGGCGCAATCAGTTTGTGCCTGATCGAATCATATTGCATATTGATGCTCGTTTGCGTAGCCGCTGCGGCATATCGAAATTTGTTGCGACGGCAAAGCCCGCCCGAGGTCCTTAGGCAGATTGAGGTACCGTGCGGCCTCCCATAAGTACGTGTGCACTTGACCATCAATTGCCATCCTCTTTGCCTACCTTAGGCACCTATTGGCGAGCTGTATACTTGAGTATGTTTGGAAACACAAACAGAACGAAGGGTACGAGAGTCGATGTCTACAACCATATCGGTACCTCCGTACTTACCGGCGGGTATTCTCAAGTGGGAAGATGTGGGGATCCCGCTGGAAAACAGTCGAGTGGCACCGGGAAGCGCCGGGAAGCACCGAGAGCACAAAGAATCCCCGCATGAGTTGAAGTAACCTCGCGCATCCATCTTCAAAGGGATAAGCAGTAATGGATCGTCTGGCACCGAGGGTATATCCATATCCATATCCATATCCATACCGATAACGACGATATCGACGATGGTGAGACATGGTATGGCTAATATGCCGCTACGTACAGAGGCGTAGGTATTTAGGTAGTAGAATGAAGATTGTGGTCTCAGTAGGGGAAGTAGTCCGAGGGGCACTGGCAGCAAACATGACAATGTAGGTACCTAGGTATGGATATATCCCCTGTCCATGCTCCCGTCGCTCGGATCCATCCCTATCCATCCATGCATTTGCCCATCTATTACACGGAGCCGGCGTATCGATTGTTGCGAGCTAGTCCTCTGCAAGTGGCAGCCGGTACCGAGATCTGTGACTAACACATTTTAGCTGCTGAGATTCTTCATCCTTCTCATCCTCCTCAACACGTCAGCAGCATACGCACTCACTGGATACCCAGAACGTCATCTTTTTCTTTTCTTCCTCCATTCCTAAAAACACCTACCTACGTCCGTATCTGCCTAGCCCGCTGCGGGTTCCAGACTCCTGGAGCTCGCTTGCTCGTAAAAGCTTTCGCTATCACGTCACATTGGAGTACCTTGCGAACTGACTCTTCGACCTACTCCGCCTGTAGCCATGTCTCATAAAGGGACCGGAGGCAATCACGTAGTCGCCGGCTGTAGTATACAAACACGTTCTTCCACTACACCCATACGATTGAGGGATGCTTGTACCGTCCCCCCTCCCACATCATACCCTTGTCCTATAGTTGACATTCGCGCAGTCTTAACTATAGCTTATACCCGCGGGCAGCCAACCAGATCCCGCGTCATGACATGCATGATATTTCCTCTTTGGGTAAAAGGATCCATCCCAGCATCACCGTCAGGAATAGACGACATGAACATGTGCCATGCCAAGCTTCACGATTCTGGGACTGAATGAGTGGGGCTGGTGGCTATGGATTTAATACTCGGCCATTTCCCAACTGATTCAGTACCCATGGTGGTTCATTGTTTGTCCGTTTGGTCTTGCAGGCCGTGAGGTGTGCTGTTTGCCATAGACACACTCGTGACGTGGGTCCTGATGTAGTTGTAGGTACTGGCTCATATGGTCCGGTTGCCCCTTCATTCACTCGTTCGACTACCTACAACAGGGACTACTGCCTAAGATGATATGATATATATCTGTACGTTTACTTCGACGAGTTAGGGACCCCTTAAAGCTCCAACCATCGCCTCTTTGCTACCACACCAGCTTGGAATCGCCAGCTCGGAATCACCATCAACGGCGATTTATCTTCAGAGATATCATGTCAACCTCTACTATGCCAGCGGCAACTGGGACACCAGTGTCGGCCGAGGCCGCCAAGGAGGCGTGGCTATTGGCCAGGCAGAATGAAAACGCAAAGATTTTGAGCTATTACGGAGGCGCGCTAGGTGCGCTCATTGCAGTCTTTATCGTTGCGCACTGGCTGCGTGTTCTCACCGTCCGGCTCCGCCTGTCTCAGCCCGGGAATGTCATCACATTTCCTTTTATCGCCGCCACTAGGTAAGCACGGAATCGGTATTGTGGACAAGAGAACGAACTTTTGACTTAATCATCTAGAATCGCGAGGAGAATATTCATACGGAAGCTTCCCGGTTTCCCCTCAGTCGGGCACGCCGTTCTTGTCACCATCTACGTGGCTCTGAACCTCCTTTTCAGCTTCTACCGTACCGACCTTAGCAGCCCTACCGATTTAGCTGCTCGATTTGGCTGGTAAGTTAAAACACACGTTCATATATGACCTGGATACTAACATGCCTCGATATAGGATGGCAGCGGGGAACATGGTCTTCGTGGTTTTCCTGGCCCTGAAGAACACCCCTCTCGCCATACTTACCCCGTACTCGTACGAGCGACTCAACGTGCTCCACCAGATCGCCGGGTACACCACTCTGGTGTACATGATCATCCACGGCAGCGTCTACTCGGCCTATTTCCTCCGCGGCGGGCGGGCCTCGCTGCTCCGCGAGTGGCCCAACATAGCGGGCATCGTGCTCGGGTTCGCGGTGCTGTTCACGGTGCTGGCGGGCGCGTTCGTGATCCGGCGCAACTACGAGCTCTTCTACGCCATCCACGTCGGCCTCTTCGTCGTCATCG
Source organism: Xylaria sp. JS573 (assembly GCA_000966885.1). Classification (NCBI taxonomy): domain Eukaryota; kingdom Fungi; phylum Ascomycota; class Sordariomycetes; order Xylariales; family Xylariaceae; genus Xylaria; species Xylaria sp. JS573. The sequence goes on from JWIU01000012.1 coordinate 494,982, forward strand.
CCGCGACCATGGGCCTGCACCGGCCGAGCTTCGAGCGCGAGCACATGCTGTACACGACCGTCTCCATGGCCGCCGCCTGGCTGCTCGACCGCCTCGTGCGCGTCGCCCGGCTCGCGTACAACGGCGCGGGGAACGAGGCGGAGGCGCACGCGCTGCCGAACAACGGCACGCGCCTCGTCATGAAGAAGCCGCTGCACCGCGCCCGCCCGGGGAAGCACTGCTACGTGTGGGTCCCGCGCGTGCGCGCGCTCGAGACCCACCCCTTCACCATCGTGGCCACGGAGCCGGCCCTCGAGCTCGTCGTCAACACCTGCAGCGGGTTCACGCGCGACCTGCACGAGCACGCGGCGCGCCACCCGGGCGCGCGCCTGCGCGTCTCCGTCGAGGGGCCCTACGGCACCCTGCCCGACCCCCTGCACTACGACCGCGTGGTCCTGGTCGCCGGCGGCGCCGGCGCCACCTTCACCTTCGGCGTCGCCTCCGACATGCTCGCGCGCATGGCCGAGGACTCGCGCCAGCGCATCGACTTCATTTGGGCGGTGCGGGGACACGGTGAGTAGATGCGCGGTGAAGAATTACCTATCCAAAGGCCTTGTTGCTAACTGACTCGTAACCAGACAATATCTCCTGGTTCATGGACCACCTGAACAGCATCCGCAACCACGTGCACGCGCCCAAGGTGGCGCTCAAGGTGTACCTGACGCAGCCCACGTCGTCGTCCGCCCCGAAGACGTCGTCGTCCATCGCCTCGCCGAGCCCCGTCGATTCCGAGGGCGACGAGAAGCCGACGGCGACGCTGCGGGAGGCCCTCGAGTACAACACCCCGGGCGTGACCGTCGCCCACGGGCGCCCCGACACCGCGAGCGAGATCCGCGCCGCGGTGCGCGAGCTGGGCCCGCAGCACCGCGTGCTCGTCGCCGCGTGCGGGCCCGACGGCCTCATGACCGTCGTGCGCGACGCGGCGGCCGGCTGCATCCGCGTCGGCGGGCCGGCGGTCGAGGTCCATTGCGAGCAGTTCGGCTGGTAGATTGCTTTTTTGCTCGTTTGCCGGGGATGCTGCTATGAATGTTTTGCTACGAATGCTCATGAGGGATGGACTTGGACTCTTGGATGATGATACTACTGGTTAACACTGATACCCAATGATTGCGATTACGCTCGGTCTGTACTGGTGTCTTGGTATGCATGATACACATGGTATGTGTCATGGTAGGCTCTTAGATGTATATTATGGTTATCAGGATTCATAGATGCATATAATTCCGTCCTAGGCATATCGGAGGCCTGAAGAGGTGTGCTTCTACTCAATTCTATGATGTGTGAGCCTACGTGGCTCATAAGCCTTTACTCTCATACTTTGGGGGTTTCCACTGAGTATGAGAATCTTAGGTCAAATTAAACCGGTTGAAGCGCGGCCAAGGTCCTAAGGAGACTACAGATACACTTCTGTGAGACATGCTATGAAATCGATTCTAAAAAAGCGTGAAGACCATTCAGAAGCTATTGAAGACGTCATGCCTCGCGAGTTGGTCAACCTCGAGGAAAGGCCATTTCATTCACAATTGCGAATCACAGATCTCATGCCTCGCTGCTTCTAACGACGTCATGGCGAGTTGGCAGATCCTTTCTATATGTCATCATAATCGTGCCATGAAAGTGAAAAAAGCATAGTAAACGGGCCGGCCCTCTTTCAGTATAGCCGAGGCCGAGATACGGCCGTAACGGAGTGGGAGGGTGAGGGGTGAAGGGGGGGGGGTGTCGGCGGCATAGACGAGTTGCTGCCAACGTGACTGTTATTTCAATGGGACCAAGAAAAGCAATTGTTGAGTATTGAGACATACGATGATGTTCCCTTGCTTCTGAGTTTAGGGGCACGTTCGACGCAATGTCGATCCTTAAGGAAAAGGAAAAGGGGGCAGCCTGACTTGCCACCATGAGGCCATGGGGCGATCACATAGAAATACTACAAGAGGCTTGGTTATTCTACAAGATGTATATGTGGTCAGTTGCATTAGCGTCGCATTGCGTCTATCGCGTTCTAGCTGTCGCCAACCCTTTCCCGCTTATAAGCCATCGTGGGCTGATGACGATGGTGTTGCGCGCCGACCTGGCGGAGTTGGGTATATTCTCGAATAAATGAGATATTGGATATACTGCTTGGTTTATGGTAGCATTAAATAACTTTCGGGCACAATATTACTGGTGAGTGTCGTAGGATATGGCCTTTCGCCTTGCTAAAGACCGTTTGCCCCGACAAGTGTTAAGGGTAAGGCCATAACTTAGCCTTGTTCACATGGGGTTCTATTTCTAGGAACGCCCACTTGATGGTCTGTGATACTCGACCCGGAAATATTCGCCATAATGCATCACCTTGCTACAAGAAAGAATTCAATGCTCTCCACTGCTGTATGAATATATTGCATTGCCACCCACCAGGGGTAACATCATGATAGTCGCCACTATCATCCACGGGCGACGAAGCTCAGGAGTAGTCCAGCAAGCAGAACGCCATCTCGCCGCCAAAGAAAACAAGTTTTCCATATTGCCCATTCGCAGAGCCGCTGCACCCGTCCGCCATGCCATCCCACTCAACCCCCCACCATCATCACCATTAACACCACCACCGCCGCCGCCAGGAACCACTCAACCTGAGACGCCTGTGGCTGGCTTTCGCGTGTACCTAGGCAGACAAGATTTCGTCGCGTCGTACGCGCACGGCATACCTATAAACCCGAACCCGAAGGCCACCCGCCCACCCCCTGCGAGCTCCCGTTGCGGAGTCTCAGATCCGAAGCCCCCCGGGAGAAAAAGAGGAAGAGAAAACGCCCCCAAGAATTACTCCATGAGACCTATATTTATTACCTACCTACGGGTGACGCGTCGGCGGGTTAGCCAGACAGGCAAGCAAGTGCCGACACGTCTATAGTGTCTAAATATGTAGCAGACATGAGCAGGGAGAAGGCGCCTGTATGCCTGCCTACTTACCTACCTAGGCATCCAGACTTCGTTTGGCCTAGGCCCTAAATCCGGGGTGGGGGCCTTGATGCTGTTGTTGCCTTTTAGGTAAAACCGGATATCCTCGGACGATGTGCCAGTGAACTATCGATGTCGATGCCAGTCGTGGTTGCATCAACCCCGGACTCCAGACCCCAGGCCTTTTCCTCCTGCTCCTCCTCCTCTTCTTCAGCCCCAGCAACCCGGTCCTGCACAGCATAGCGGCCCGCGGCCCTCCCCTTGTTCCCTGTCTGTCTCTCCCGCGCCGGGACCGGGTCCGCGACCCTGCGCTTCAGGTGGTACGGAGGTATGAATGTATGTGGGTATGTAGGTGGGTAGATGGCAGGGTGGAAGACGGAAGGATATGGCGGGAGGAAAGGAGCGGGAGTGGGAGTGAGAGTGGGAGTGAGAGTGGGAGTGGGAGCGGGAGCCAGTTGGAGCCCATCCAGCAGCCAGGCCTAACCCGGTAAGCCGGCGGCGACTACGCGCATATGTATCGTCGAGCATCTCCAAGGAGGTTGGGTATCTGGGCCGTTCTTATGTTATGCCTGGCTGGAGTCTAGGTAGTTGACTCAAACCTGTTCGAGGTTGCGGCTACTGGGGGGGATACGTAGGAGTATCGGTTTTGACGTCCAGACTAGGTTACCTAGGTGGGTACCTGCAGGCGCCCTCCCCTCCTCGTCAAGTCCTTCTCAAATTGAAGAGCAATGCTGCACGTATAGTTAGTACCCGAAGGCACTCGACTAGGGATCTCTATCTGCGTTTATAACCCTGTTTTGCGCAACGATTAAAGCAAATCGTGGCCAGTCTACGAAGAAAGGAAGGTTGACCGATCCTCCGATGCAAGTAATCCGCGCTAGGGATAAGGGTTGCGCGTTTCAAAATGAAAGGGGGGGAGGGCTGTATGTCTTACTGCATGAAAACTCATGATCTGGCACAAGATCGATCGCATAAGTACGTCCTAGGTTCCCATGTCCACGGGTAGCTAGTCGACGGTTCCATGTACCAGGGAAGCTTGTCGTTTGGGGCGGTTTTGATTCGCTCTTCTAAACGACAACTCTTGGAATCTCTCCATGCCAACTCTATAGCTAGAAGGAATTGGTCGGATTGCGTATGCTCCTTTCCAGGTTCCAGAAAGAGCTGTCTTAAAGCACAGGTAGCTGGATAGCATGCGATGTTAGGATCAGAGTTGTCACAAAGTCATGAGTCCTTTCAATACACTGATTTCATTTTTCTGCTTAGTTATCTGGGTATCGGTAGTATGTAATATGATAATGTTCTGCGTACTCGTATCGTCTTTCTGAAACTTCGACCTATTCTTACACAGACATTCACTTCACCTCGCTATGCCGCCCCAAGATTAATGCCGCACAAAGTAGAGATAGACGATGATGATGATGATGATAATGATGTCCGTAAAGCACCCGCTCAAGCCGCTGCCAATTAGCCCCAGGGCAGGTTTGCTCTCCCGCCCTCTCTTTCCTTTCGTCCTAACGCCGCGTGGAAAACCAGAGCGCAAGAGTGCAATTCCTTCTCCTCCCTAACAGACTTTTAGTAACGGCAACGGTACGAAGCCCCTTCGCATGATAATATCCCAATGCTGGCCTGCTTGCTTGTTCGCTGCCAGCTCAAATAGAAATAGATATAGATAGTTGGTACAGATCATTGTGCACAGATAGAAGTAATAAATTTGGGGGCAGATAGCCGGATCGTAAGTGAACATGGGCATTCGTTATCCCTGCGCTCCCGCGAGGAAAAAATCTATTTCGTTCCCCTGTCCAATCGCGTGTTCGTTCTCGGCGAGCTGTTCGAGCAAACTTAGGAAGGGGTCCTTCTCTTCACCGCCGGAGGCAGAAGCAGAGGCTGCACTGCTGATATGGCTCCTCGCCCCGGGACTCGGCGCCACGTGTGGATATCTGCGTTGGTTATTGTGGTGATGCTCGTCGTCGGCGTGCCAGGGCGCTGGGGTCGAGTATGCGTTCGTGGGCACGGTTCCGAACATTGGGTCGTAGCCGGCGGGCACGCCTAAGTTATGTCCGCTTCCGCCGTCCCCGTGCGGGCCCGGGCTCGTGTAGTTGTAGGGCGGCGAGAACGGGCTCGCTGCAAGCGTTGGTACCCCGAAGCCTGCTGCTGCGGCTGCGGCGGCGGCCGCCTTGGTAGCCGGGTCTTCCATCGCGTTGCGCATCTGGTTCACGACGGGACCGGACGGGCTGGATAGCTGGTCGCGTTGCGAGGGGAGCGATGTAGGGGTGGCTAGTATAGGCGACTGGTGGGCGTTTGCGGAAAAAGAGAACTGTCGAGACTGCCCGCCGGGAGTGGGTAGCCCAGAGGGCAGAGAATCGTGTTTCGCTGCGCTCACGGGTGTAAGGCTCCCCGTGTTAGGCCGCTTCCGCCCGAGAGTCATCGTACTTTTCCGTTTTAGATTTGGCCGTTCCGAGGGCGCATTGACCCGAGGCGCGTACAGATCGTGCCCGGTGTACGTATCGGTGGCGAAGTCAACGACAACGTCCGAGAGGTTCAGATTTGCTGCGTCGAACGTGAATATTCGGCCGCCCTGTCCAGTTATAGGCGAATACCTGTCAAAGAAGTCCTCGAGATTAAAAGCGGGAGAATAGCGGGCTGAATTGTTCGCGAGACTCTTGACGAGTTTACCATGGACATCGTAAATCTCTTGAAGCGTTTCGCGCTGATGCTGCACGCTCGCCCACGCATAACGGAGCTCGCTTAGTTGCTGCATTTCTCTCGACAGGAACTCGGATGATGATGCGACCACGCGCATATCGCCGCCTCCTCCGTTCTTGCTGTAGTGCGCTCCATGCACGTGTACGGTGCCAGCGGTACATATACAGTAACCGACGAAAGCAGGCCACTCGATGGATGCCGTCTGGTTTCCGAGATCGATGAGTTCGGTGACTGCGTTGGCATGTGAAAAACATATGTTCGTGGCTTCTATTTGCCAGGACTGGTGCTGACCTGTCCCAGCCAGCTCTGCTAGGTCAATGGGTAGGAATGGCCTATAAATAAGACAGTGAATTAGGTGGTAGATGAGTTTGCTAAGGACAAGCACTGTCGATTCAGTGTGCCCAAACAACGTATCGACGCTCGAGAAGACATCGTCGGTGCCCGAGGCCCAGATGTCAAGGTCCTGTCTGATCTTGGACAGGTTGGATAACGTATGCCAAGGGAAGTGTGAGTCCCCTTTCACGCCGCCGGCTGCGAGGTACCTAGTTGTGGTACCTAAGATGCGCGTAATATCAATAAGCATGCCACTGCTTCCCTGAGACTTCTTCCCGCTGCCTTGCAAGTACTGGAGGTTTGACCCGCTCTGAAAGAACTCGCCCTCGACCGGTAAAGCCGCCGGGTTTGGCGACCAACACGGCAATCGCAAGACGATCGTTTCGTCACTAATAAGGTATGGCCGCCTTGAACCGCAAGCCATGAATCGGTCGAATAGGTAGCATGTCCAGAACAGGCGTCGCCTCGATTCACGTTCTACGGACGTTATGCGGGCGTGTAAGTCAACTTCTCGGTGTAACTCGAGTGCCATAGCCATGCCAATGGCGTTTGCTGTGTGACTATGTTAATAGATCGTCCTGCATGTGAAAACTGATAGGTGTTCCAATTGAGTCACATACTTAAGAGCATATAAGCTTTTTTCCCTTTGCCTGCAGCGGTGAATGCAGTGACGAGGAGCAGAAGAGCTTGCAATGCATCGACAGCCGGCTCGTCCGTGTCCATCTCACTCCGCGCCTGTGATGCATATTCTTCACTCAGCTTGACGGCAGACTGGTACCCGGCGGGATGAGGCGTGTATCTGACGAAACCTTAGTACCTAGCCTATGAAAGGGACTTGCGATTTGGAGGGGCGAACCTAGCGGCGACTGCGTATATAGAATGTATCAGGAAATTGGGTAATTGATTGACTTGCAATCGTTGTCGTACTAAAGATTCATCAAGAACATGATAAGGTTTGGCATGGAAACGGTTGAAATAGGTGTCGAGGAGCGCTTCTCTTGGGACGATAGGGGATGGCTCGCTAGAAACTGCTGGCGAGTACTCGGCGGTATTGGCGGCTGCGCCTATTGCTCGAGCAGTGTCGAGGGCTGGCCGCTTCGGTTGCGGCTCAGAGGTTGCACTGGATGTCGCTGTCGCGTGCTCAGGTCCGGTTCCACGTGCTGATTCGTCTGCTGCAAAGGACGGCGAGCCTTCCGCGCTCGATGTTGAGGCATTGCCAGGATTCTTGTCTTTGAGTTGCGCCTCTAAGCCATCTACCCTCTTCAGCAAAGCCTCCAGCACGTCTGTCTTGGGCCCTCGCTTCTTCGGTACGGCATCTGCGGATCGAGAAGTGAGTTTGTTAGCCGCTGCTGGTTACGTTGACCACAGAGAACGCCTCTGAGAGTGAGAGGGACGATGCCACGCACCATAGATACACGGGCACTGGAAGACTTGACAGGCTTCGCAGGATGGGCGTAACCGATTGCACTTAATCTATGCAATGAGCAGCACTTGTTAGATCGGGCTGATGAATCCGGGCGACTGGGGTTTCCGCCCCTAGCTGCGTGAAAGGCTTACTTTCCGCTTCCGACACGACTTGCAATTCATCGATTCTCGCGGTTCATTGCTCATGCGACGGGTCGGTAGTCGTTCAATGCCCACTTGAGGTCGCGGCATGGCGACGGGTTGGCCCGCAGGAGGAGGCGCCATGTTCCCACTCATCGGTTCAAAGGCCGGGGCGGTCATCGCGAGGGTGAAGCTGAATAGACCTGGCTATATCTCCCCTCTCAGCTGAGTCCTTCTGACAGCCGGGTGTCGAGAGCGTTGTTGTCCAGTCCGATCACATCCGATCTTACTCAACGATGTAGATCATTCTGCTGTCTCACAGACAGCTCTCTCTCTCTCTCTCACCCTTGACGAGGCATTGCCAAATTAGTATCTAGCTGTTCGCTTCGAGTTCGGTGGTCGGCGGACGTCAGAAGACCGCTGTATATACTACACCAGTGCCGGTAATCGTTAGTTCACCGTCTTCCCAAAACCGGGGGGGAGATGGAAACTAATAATAATAAGGACGTCTCAGACCTTACGAATGGAACTTGAATTGTGCGGTTCCTCATCAGATGGAAAAGATGGGCTGCACCCGTGCGGAGAGGTGGCTCGTGAACGGGCTGGGGTCCCGCGGCCTAGCAGGGGCCTTGCCAGGGCTTTCGTGGACGCCCTTCCTCGTAGCCACGCAGCGACGGCTCTGCTACATTGCGGACGACCTACCTAGTCTCTCGGCTCACGAGGGGTCTTGTCGACCTCATCGCGGGGCCCTGGCAAGTCCGGCTGGCGGGGGGTACATAGCTAGGAAGGTAACGTGCAGGGGGGCGGAGGAAGTACTCGTTTCAAAGGCGCCATCCATAGGGACGGACAGGGATATCGGATTGGCCAGCGCTGCCAGGATGCTTTGGACCGGGGAGAGAGAGAGAGAGAGAAAGAGAACGAGATGGGATTCTTGCAGATTTCACGTCGGGCGCTACGCCGCTACGCTAAAAGGGCCCGCTTACCGTTACTCCAACAAGAGCGCAAGAGCGAGCTGCGAGCTGCGAGCTGCGAGCGATGTACAGATATGGCAAGGAACGAGGGAAACGGGCAGACTGGACGGGTTCAATGGATGGATGTTGTTGGTTGGGGGGTGCCGCGACGGTTGCGCGCGAATAGAAACCGAATAGAAATGGCCCCAAGCCGCTTCACTGGGTACTATGTACATCATAGCATGTCTCCTCTTATGTCCAGTTGACGGCTGGACGGTAAGTCCGGAGAGTCTAGACACATGTACACAATACTATCAATTCCCCGGTGGATGTGAAGCGCGGGCTCCACCGTCCCGGACGATCTCTACAGCGGATTGACCTAGCCTTAGGTTGGTAGGTGGTGTGCTTGTCGTAACGACTTGCCGGAATCTACAACCAAGTATGGCAATAGAGGCGTTCTGACGACTTTCTTGTCCCTAATCGAACGGGAATGAAAGGAGCACTCTATTAGCTGGAATCCGTGTGTCGAACAGGACTGGATTACTATCAAGGGTTGTTTACGTAGTAAAACCGAATACGTCTATCGACAAAAATAGGTTCAATTGCCGGCTTGGCGCAGGGTTGACCATGCACTTGACTTATGGCCAGTTCGACGAGCTCCTGTGTATTAGCACTCGACTAGACAGCCTAGTCCAAATTGCAGATAGGGAGCAGAGTTCTAGAATTGTTGATCCTATTCGATATATGGAGCTGCCATCCTTCGGCTACGAGAGACGGAGAGTGGGAGGGAGGTACCGTAGACCCGCCTGCGTCCGGGCGACAATTGCGAGCATCATGCCGGTAGACGAACCGCCACTCTGGGGAACCTGTTGTGCCAGTCGTTGGAGGTGACCAAAGCCCAAGAGGCGTTCATATGCCTGTCTCAATCTGGGTATATACATCCCAGGTAATACACCCGCATGCAGTTCCTAAACCTACGTCAAGCATGATCCCGATCAACCCGACGGCAAGATCTGGTCAGCCACCTTAAACTCGCAGGGCGTTTCATATATACAGGCTACAGAGAGCCTTTGGAGTCGTATGTAGTCAAGCCCAGATCTCAAGTATAAGCCGCCCTATTCCGCGGTCCAGCGCAGTGCCCTTGGGATTTGATGTCATGCCTAGATGCCGAAGCGGGAACTAAGACTTCATTACATAACTTACGTCCTGTTGATGTTTATCTTCAACCTTAGCCCCGCCTTGTCTGTCCACTTGGTCCAAATGCTGCTCTGAAGCTCGGGAGTCCCACTGCCTATGGTGAATCCAGGCGCCGTACCTTGGTCATACCACTTGGGGCTCGGAGAGTAATTACCTACAGGTTGTAGGATGTCACGGAATAGCCAAATTGTCCGGGCCGCATACATGTCTCCTTGCCATGGTATGATAGCTGTGGTGTTACAGGCCATTACCTTGCACGGCTCAAGCTTCCGTTACGTACTCGTTTTTCAGGAATGCTTGTGGAAGCTCTCGGACAGGTTTTACCCAGGACCAAGCATATTAGACGCAGGTACGTGATTCTGACTCGCTCGGAGCAGTGGGTAAGCGTAATAGAGACCTTGAGTGGTAGACATTTGGCTCCAAGCAGATGAGTGTAGAAGTCTTCAGCAGCCAGCATTTCCAGAATGATATTGGCGTGGCCCCAGTTCTTCTTCGCAAGCATTCCCCCTTTGGTCACCTCACGGCCGATCCGGCCAAGACGTACCTAACCCGACAGCATGGCAACGGGTAGGCGACTAGTCGAATGACGCGTCCGTGTGGACATTCCCGTGGGAATACCGTGAATTGTCAACTCTGGTTGACCTCGCGGTCTGTTTTGAGACTGGCCTTTCCATCCTTTTTTGTCAGCGAGATCTAGGTGAAATTTGAGGGCCAACTAATTACCCAACCCGGGTTGAATTTCGGTGCCCCGCAGCAGGCAGATCGTTCGCTTACGCTCATAGGGTCTCTTGGCAAACCCCGTCCTATTCGAGCGGGTAGAGTGGGAGGCTTGGCATACAGATCGCCTATTGCATCACGCCGGTGATTATGTAGCACTCGATGGCACTGTGTCTATAAAGCTGCGACTTCGAGAAAAGCGAGGATATATTCGATTAGAGACAAGAAAATCACCGCGGTTTCAATGAACACCTTTCGATTGATATGAGGACACGGAAATAGCCGTCTCTGGGTCGCACCGGTAGTTTGAAGTTCCTCGTTAGCGCTTCTAGAACCCCGGCCGAAGCACAGATATCTGCTTAGTAGGTCCCGGTATTCTGGCTCCATTGAGTGACCCTTGATCTTATTACTACGTAGTTTGGAGGGCGAAAGGCCAGATAGTCGTGATAACCTAGCTGATTCGGTGTAAGGTGTTCCAGCGGGTGTTGAAAGTTCCGTACAATCTGCCAATACTTGCATAAGTCGCGCGCCCTATGTGCCTTATGCCAGACAGCGATGCAGTTAACAAGTGCTCCACCGAATGGGGTATTGTTTCCTTTGAGCGTGAATAGATATGCATGGCACCTATGCTCAGCCGTGTAACCGTACATATCAGCAAATGTGTAGATATATGCAATAAATACTACGCCTGCCGAAGGTATGTGCCGCTGTGGTTCTCTGAGACAGTCAGCTACTCACTCACTTGACGATCCCGACTGGGCTGCTGGGGCGGTGTGGCAGGGAAGCCATTCCTGGCGTTCTGGTGCCTGGCTCCTGGAGCTGATGCTACGAACTGATTGTACCCCAAAGATACCTAGCCGCTCAGGCTGACCCTCAAACTAGATGCAAGTGGTAACGGGCAAGGCGAGGCTAAAATATCGCGTGTCTATCGAGATTGGAGTGTCTGTGCATACCGAGCCTACATACACGCGCACCGTACCTTGGCCGTACCAGATTATGTCCTGACCTGGGACGACTTTCTGGTCCACCTTGCCTCGTGTAACCCCCAGGTTCTGCTATCTAGCAGTGCTACATACGTGGACACTCTATGTAGGCCTGGGGCAACATGCCTGATCGTCACGTACGTACACATATGCACAAGTATGTAGGTAGGTACATACGTGGTACAGAAGCGCATGCGACCCTGACGTGCGTAATGAGATGGGCACAGCAGCGACAGGAGTCGGAACCGCAGTACCGTTAAGCATCCGAAAAAGCTTGACATGGCCCATGGGATAAAATTGACAGGAAATGGTGCTGCGGAACCTGCGCTTTCTCGCCTCGACGCTCGAGCAGGGCTCTCTCACGTGGTAAGCCACAGCTGACGCACACCACCCCTGGAAGACGTTCATGATCAACAGCAGCTCTAGCTCCAACCGACGCACCGCATATTACATGCTGACATGGTACTAATATACACATGCATGAGCTGCGTCTGCAAAGAACAGGTGTTACCGCGGTGTCCAAGATGTCCTAGCCGTGGACCATGTTCGCCTGCTTATGCTTCATAGGCACAGCTTGCATTTTTCATAACTGGCGACGATCTTTCCCAATAGACCAGCTTCTCATTACCTACTGGCCACTAAGTATCAAATCACATGCCGTTATGTAATACCTACTTAGGTACCCGACGGCTCGGCAAGCCTTGCCAAACATGATCCCTTGTTTAGTGCCTAGATAGTTCCATGTGTATGCCCACATTAGACGGGAGCTCAACGGTCGAGACACCGTAGTGAGCTAAAACTGCCTGAGTGAGATTTTAACAAGCAAGCCTCACCTTTACGCTCAAGACTAATAGTCAACGATTCAACTTTGAGGATGGACAGGGCAAGTTCCTTTCTAATTCCAAGACTGTTCGATCCTGCTGCTTAGCTCCGCAAGCACCCGACCAGTTGCATACGCCTTGCTGGAAGGTAGTATTCACGATAACCACCTCCTATACACTGACAAAGCTCCGAATTACCGTAATATGATAATCCTCCGAGGTGGTCTTACGGCTGCGTCGTGGCGTCTGCGATTGTGGCGCCAATGCGTCCTGATTCTGCCTTTCCGGTGACCAGCCAGTCAGCATATACGGTATGGTGACGTCTCGAGTAAATACACGCCCAGGATGTCCAATAAACTGTCATGGCTATCTATCTATCGTTAGCCCGACATGGTCGATACCCACGCAGCCCTCCTTCATCTTTCCCATTGGGCGAGTGACGGGGCACAACGGAGGACAGGGATCACCGAGGGACCGCCGCCGGTTGTCCAGAAACGGCGTCTCCAAAACAAAGGAAATAAACCTAGGCGCGTCGTTTAGAGTACCTGCCACACAGGCTTCCATCGTGGGGGGCTTGGCTACATACGGTTGCTAGGCTAGCTTTTCGCTTTGCATCAGCCCGTTCTTGATCATCATATTGATTATATATGCGTAGCACGCGTCGAAGATTCTGTTCTTCCCTCTAATAAATGTCACGTACGTCACACTAAAGCTATGTCGTATCCCACACATTCTCCATAGGTATAAGAAGCGGTATAAGCGTTGCGTTGGTCGAGCCCGAACCATACCAACCCTAAGGTCGGCTAGCCGCAGCTGTGGGAGCTTTTATAGGTTGGGATCATCTGTTAATATTGGTCTGTGTATCTTCTATCTTTGGCTGATGTTCCTGGCCCGTTCGACAAGGCCCGCGCTACATGACTACGACGTGTTACCCAGATCCAGAAGCCTGAATCATCATGTGGTAGTGCGACACGGTAATTCAGAAGCCGAAATCTTACCGTTTAGAGTCCCGGGGCATATCTTAATAATGAAAATAATACCTAAATCCGAGCTTCCCGTCCGGAACACTATCTTGAGTTCCGTGGACCTAATACGTAGGTATCCCGACGGGGACGGTAAGGAGCGGTCCGATTATACGCCTTGAAAATGCTACGTTAGCCTTAAAACCCTCACTCTCAGTTTTCCTCGGCGGCAACATACCCCGTAGGAGCCGATACATCGGGACACCCGGAACATGTTTCTCGGCGCCCTACGAAGAAACTCGCTATTTGGAAAATTTCAACTATGCCCTGATAGTTGCATTCACGTCTTCATTGAACCTGGTTGGCAACGATCTTACGGATATTGGTTTGTTTATTGCCTTTCCGCTGATCATCGAGGCCATACCTACCTAGTACTATTCAGCTAGAATTCTAGCCCCCAGGTCCCCCTATCTTCCCGTCTCCGCCAAACTGCCGTAAGGGGCCGAGCACCTGGATTCCTCCACAACCCACCGGCCAGAACCTCGTTACCATGGAATCGGTCCATGAGTTTCACATGCTGCACTCATGAGCTGCATGTGGAAGACTCACACGCGACACCCCAATGATAAAGTACACCTCTGCCGTGATTCTTTGGCTTATACTATTGACGTATACTTCTATTATCTACCTACGTATTCATCTTCTTCTCGCACGGACGGTTGGCAGGCTCGGTATGAGATTTTTAGAGCCCTTGATATTCTAGCCATGGGCATAGCCTGCTATATAGAGGGATTATAGTACGTATAAATTCCATAAATAGGTCTTCTTTATCTTTTTCATCAATAAGGACCGAGGTTGGACGACTTGACGTCGTATGGAGCCCTATAATTGCAAACATATTGCACAGATCATCGCCAAGTCCCAGGCCCGTACTCCACCGGTTCCCACGATTCTGACCCAACAATTTTTTAAGCGCGTTTGAACTGGAGGCTCAACTTTGGTAGCGTAACTCCACAGCCATAACTGAGATTTATTAATATACTCTAAACCGTTAGTAATACTGGCACTTGCTTATAAGCGCCCCTGCACTCTACACGCAACCTATTAGTGTTAAGTAACTCCATACAGTCGGCCGGTTCGGTGGTCGGTTTGGCGCCCAGGGACCAGCACCCCAGCAGCCCTGGTCCTGGTGTAGATGAGCTAAGGGAGCAGAACCACTATTGAACCTAGCCACTCCTACGATCCATCTGTAGTTGGTATCGAGTGTTACTAAAGGCTGTAGGCCATCACAGCGTGAGGGAGTGCAGAGGAGGAGCCGCCAAGCATGCAATGTGCAGCAACGAGATACTTGCTGTGGGTTGCTTATGCCAGCCTCATTTGTGTGTGTATCTGGCATACAAGGATACTCTACGCTTTGCATATATCATTTGCAACTAGAATCAATAATCCTATACGATAACTCTATACGAGCCCCGTTAGGCGATACTAGGCTTGCTAGGGGTAAATGAAAGACGCATCCTCCACACGCATCTTTCACATGGTGGAATAACGAAAAGGGTGGTCTAGTTCTAGACACAAGTACTAACGTTAATTAGTTGGGGGAAACCTGGTCCAGGCGTGAAAAGAACCCCTTGCACCTACATATACCTCGCTCCCTCTAACTACATCATCTCCGGTATATAGTGCATTCGAAACAGCGTCTGTTTTCGAGGATCACTACGATGAGTAAGCTGTCATGAAATCTCAGGGGCCGTGCCTAGCCGCCGTCCTTGACAACACGGAAGGGCGATCCCGACTAAACATGCTTGAGGCAAGTCTGCGACCTGTTGTAACATACGGTCTATTCTGTCACTACACACCTTGTATAGAAAGGAAGATCCTTTCCAAAAACTAGTACATGACAGTGATGAGAAACCAGATATCGGCGTCACAAAGCCGAACCTAGGCCTATGGGACCCCCGCAAACAATATCGAGGCATGCACGTCAACAACGCAGAATGACAGGTAGGTACGCCACTATCTGCGTCAGCTAGGCCACGACTTTCGTTCGTCACAATAACTGACGATATATCTGTCACGAGATTCTGAAGGTTTGTTATTGCCTTCTCCAAATATGACTGACTGTACTGAGACTGGATATCTTCTGCGGTAACGATTCCGATATTCTCATTACTAATCAAAATCGAAGGCAATAAGAAGCCTAAAATACGTCGCGGGCTCACCCCTATCACATCATTGGGTTTGCTACAACTCGGGTACCAAGAAGCCACTCTCCCAAGGGGACCAGTAATGAAGCGTTAGACGCCCGCCACGGCAGGTTTCTCTCAGCACTTCTAATAAGCCGTATCGTCTCATATCCGCCCCCCCCCCCCCCCCCCCCCCCCCCCCCCCCCCCCCCCCCCCCNATCTGAAGTAAGTACATGAGTTGATGACTCGCCGCCCAAGATTCTAGCGCTTAAGTGAAGGCATGGGAACCACTCACTAGGAGTACCTGAACGAGAAACAAGCCACTACATGTACCTCCCTACCTAGCGATTTGCCGGGGGCATTTCTGCGCCCCTAAACAAATGCGCGACGCAGGCCGGGAGTAGGAAAATTATGCCGCAGATGATAGACAGCTAGGAATCAAATGCCGGCCGCATAGACGTGCAGCCAGAACGCCGAGATAGGTATTATCTGTAATGGATACCACCGTTGTCAAACGTACATGACCTAGACTGACAGGCTTGACAGGCTGTAGATTATTTTCCGAGATCAGTAAAAGCGGCAATGCAAACAGCCGCTCCTTTCACTGTTCCACAGCCCATAGTCCTGTAAGTATCCGCTAGGCCGCAGATTGTCAAGTATGCTAGGTATTCTCGTACATTATTGTAAGGTGACTACGTAGATGGAAGTCTATCCGGCGTTCAAGCATCATGCCGTTGGCAAGCAACAATGAACCAAGGCTCAAAACCAGTTCCATGAGGCCACCAAGCAACAGAGTGGTATCTGAGGGCCAAAAAGGTACACTGGAGCAACAACTCCAGGTCGGCCGTGTCCCTGACTAGGGTTGCCGTGATCTACCTAATAGTGGATATACTTCCTCAATAGCGCCTTTCATTCGGAAGCACTTGTCGACACCTCTCGTCCACCTTGAGCGTTTCCGCCGTATCATTGGCGTGATCATGATCGTGGAGTTTACCAATAATAAGCTCTCTGGGGGAATAAAATTGAAATCTTCAGAACTACGTTTCAGCGACTGAAGACCTACTCGTAACCCCCACCTCGGGGAAATGACAAATGGGTTGTGATGAAAAGAGGCCAGACCGCCCAGCCCCCTTGCCACAGAACGGGATCGGGCTGCCTGGGGCTTGTTGATGTCCCTCCCAAAGTGACGGATCATTTAATTGGATGTACTCTGAGCTACTGCTGCATGTTGGAAAAATATTCCAGCTAAAGTAACAGTACAAAGGTTAGTACGCATTGCTTAGGTATCAATACTTTATAACCTGTATGCTACCTACCAAGGCGCTCACCTTATCTAATAAACAACCCTTAAACTTCCAGCTCATTTCAATACATAGTCGAATAGTTTGAGTCATACGGCCACTTCATGATGGTAAAGAAAACATAGGTATGATCAGCTGTCACGAACACATGACACCGCTACTCCTGTATTAGGGATGAGGTTATACCTATCCGCGACAGAGGTTATATCTATTTATGCTCTCCTTGAGTTAGAGGCGTAACAGTTGTTAGGCTTCATCATCAAATGACAACGAAAGGAGAGACGACGACACGAAGGCTATCGCTACCGAAGCCGTGATAGTAGCAACCACTTCAGTAAATCATACGAAATTCCCTGGGCCACCATTCTTTGTTAGCAGAAGAGGCGACCACTTGGAACCAGATATATCTAAGTAGCTAGTCATATATACCCACACTCACACATTAGACCACGTACACACCACATAACTTAGGGAGGCTTGATAACCGTTGGAATCCCCAGGAATTCGGCCATTACGAGCCTAGAGATCATTGTCTCGCCCATGGTATCTCTTGCACGAGCTCAAGACTAGTATCCCTACCGTGCCTCAAGGAGACATGGCTAGGGGCTTTCAGTGGCTTGCAGTAGGTGGAACGAACGAGCCAGCGATAGTTACGGAGTCTCTCAAAGTGTGTGTGTTTGCGGTATTATCAGGTGGGGATATATGTAATGATAAATAATGGATTTGTTCCCGTCCGAAGAACACGAGAAAAGGATATCCATCTAGACCTTAGCTAACCTTGCTCGCATATGACCGGCGTGCGACCATGGTGATCATAGAACGACCGGCGAATGCAGGCATGAGGTGTGTGTAGAGGGCCCGTCTCCCTGTCAACGCTACCTCTATTATCCGGAACCCGGCGGAGCATTCTATGCCGAAGTGCGAATATGCAATGGAACTTATGTCATGCGAGGCTCCTGCGAGGCTCCGGTCATATGGTTTCTGGGTACTCATGACAGTTTGATAGCCCTCGGGGTGACATCCAAGAGGCTAAGATGGTGGTGGTATGTGTCAGGTGAAAGGCTTCACGTGTTAGAAGGCACACCTACGATACGACTGGCAGCCAAGAATGCCAGGGAGTAGGTACAAGCGCTGTTAGATCGATCGCAGTGACTTTAATAATATGTACTGAACAGTATCAAGTTGATAGGGGCGGCGACTATCTAAGAGGTACAACATATGAGAGTAGCGATGCCTCCGAGGCCGTACTGTATATACACCATGAATGATAAGTACTCAGAATACACATCCATAGACTTGACTGCTAAGAGAATTCGCAAAAAGATATCTGGGTAAATCGTCACAAATGAACTCAAGATATTGTCTCTGTGCCCGGGGGATGATATCAGCGAGAAACAAACCACCGGACATATTCCCCAAGCGCCTCTGGAAGAGAGGGAGGAAGACCTAACCGGCCTGCGTATCAGTGATGTGGGCGCCTGGGAACCAGCAGCCTATTCTTAGATACCATCTCTAGCATCCATGGACTGCTATCTGGCCAAGCTCGCCCGCAAGATGATTGCTCTCTTGACAGGAATTCTGGGCGCCTTGCTGGACACCCCAGGCCCTACCGCAAGATAAAAACGTTGCCGAACAATCCACAATCCACTGCTGGCGACCGCCGCACACGAGTTGGCATGAGACACAGGCCGTCGAGTGATCGTATGACACAGAAATGTAGATTTATCCAAAAGTAAAAAAAAAATTCAAAACTATGCACCAACTCCATATAACGATTGGGACGACACTCGGGGGGGTATCTAGACTAGGACTCCTCCATCAAAACATGCCTTGGCCGCTCGCCAGGCGCACGAAGCTGTACGGTACGTTCTGTCCCACGAGCAGCCTGAGCGTCTCGACCGTCGTGAACGCCGTGGTGTCCGCCGCGCCGTAGGCGGCGAAGCCGCTCTGCTCGGCCACCGCGCCGGGGTCCCCTCTGCGGGGCCCGTCGGCGAGGTCCAGGAAGACCCTGCGGAACTGCGACGACGAGGTTGCCCTCGACCCGCCGAAGACGCGCACCAGCATCCCGACGATGTTGGACTTCTCGGGCCCGAGCGCCGAGATGATGACGAACGGGCTGGCCTCGCCGCCCACCATCCTTGCCCGCTGGAGGCTTTCGAGGCTGTTGAAGGGCTCGACGTCGAGCCCGTGGGCCAGCGCCGGCGGCGTCTTGAAGCCGACGGTATACACTTTGCCGATGAGAAGCGCCTTTAAAGCGTACATCGCTGAAGCAGCATCTTCGGGGTTACTAGCCAGAACGACGGCTACACGTCCGAGGTATGCAGAAGGCGCAAGATCACGCGTTAGAGTGCTCACGATGCCGCGCCAGCTTGCGTTATCGAAGACAAGCGACGAGCTTAGCGGTATCCCTTGGCTATTATTTGGTAGTGAGCCAAAAGGAGAGTCAGTACCACGGTTAGGACTTGACGTGATCGAAGAGGACGTTGAGGGTGGCGAGGAGGTTGGCCCGGGCTGCACGACGATTGTATCGACCATGCCAATCACACGAGCTGCTTCGGTAAACATTGGGCCGGACCCGTTGTTCAAACTGGAGAAGAACGAGCTGTTGAACATGAGGCTAGAAAAGGATGCCGCGGGACTAAAGTACGCGCCGCCAAAAGATTTATGATTGCACCAGGCTTCCACAGAGGCCGAGTCTTTTGGCTGTCTTTCAACCACGGCAAACTGGTGCGGCAGACCGAGTTCGTTGAAACACTTCTCGTAAAATGGCGCGTAAGGTATCGCAATGCGAGAGAATGGAGTGCTAATTCCATAAATGCTCTTCTTTGGCAGCTGGCCAAGCAGTGACAACGCAGCATTAATCTCAGCGGCGCTCATTTGACCTGGGGCAGCAATGATCGGGAGGAGTGGATGAGTGATGGGCGTGAAGACCTTGTTTAAGGTCCGTGAAAACTGGCCCGTCTCTCCCATATTGACAGCAGATAGCGGTGGCGAGTCGGGATACTCGCTTCGCATCTTTGAACGAAAGTATTCTAACTCGAAGTTTTCATTGTGATCATTGATTATTGCTATCATCTTGATGATATGAGCAAATTTCCGAGACTCGAGAAAGATGGATTGAGCTTGAATTGATGGCCACTTGAACGTCCCCGAAAAGTCGTGAAAAGCAGACATAATATGACTGTTCCCGCGTTTTTCGAAGAGCTTCCGGCGAATGTTTTCAGGAAGCCAAAGCTCGACATCGATGTATTCGACACCCCATTGAATTGCCCGATAAAGGTATCCGTAATACAGGTCAGGGTTGTCCATGGGGAACCGCCCGTTTTCTCTTGTGCATCTTGTTGTGAAAATAAGGGGTAACTCAGTCCTTTGACGAAGAAGCATCACCTGTTCACCAACATAGCTCAAACTGGGTACCGGCGCAAAGGTACTGGCACTCAACGGCTCTTTAAGTAAGTCGACACGCAGCTCTACGGCGTCTGCACCCACTGTAAGAATGTCGATGTTGGGAAGAGCGGCTCGGACATCAGGAAAAGTAGTTGAGATGAAGTAAGTTCGTGGTTTTGACATGAGAGTCTCGTGGTGATTGATCTGACCAAGTGTGAAGGAAATGAAGCGCGCCAGATCCCGGCGGAAGAACGGTGTCTCGGTGTATAAAAACTCATAATCGCACTGAGCGGATAAATAAGTATCGGGAGGCATCCCAATGTTGACGCAGTGGGCGTTTATCACAACCACGGCATCTCGATTTCGAGAAGAGATATCGATTTTGGCTTTCTCTGCGGACAGCCCAAGCACTAACTCTTGCTCTGCAGAAGTCACGCCGTGAAAACTGTCAGCCATGCGGTGTAATTTTCCCAGGACATCGGCGAAAACAGATACTATCTTCTCCTGCCCATGACCATAGATGATCACAGCTGTGCGGGTGTCGCCCCTCTGCAGCCCACTGTTAGTGCTCACGCCATTCAGGACCGGTGACCATGGATGCCGCTCCATGTCAATGGTTACGTCCGGCGTCACGGGGCCGTGCATGCCGAGTGAGCGAACTGGCGTAGGGCCCTGATGGAATTGCTGGACGGTTGCCATGACGTCTTAGCAGATGACGCCCGGGATCCGACTCAATCTAGTTCGTGCGCTGCGCAGTCTTGTCCCGGTCTATGATACAATAAGCCTACGAGAAGTCTTGCTTCCCGTGACCTTGCCTCCACGAGATAGCAGCTCACTAGAGAGCAGTGTCCTATACCACGAAAAGCGGAATGCCGAGCTTGTGAGAAACACTACACTCTGCCAGGCATAATAATCATCAAGACATATATCATGTGACGATGAAGGGTTGTCACAATGACAGGCTCATTAGCACTATGCGCTTATTAGACGGCCCAACTAGCAATCGCGAGACCGCGGCGCATTGAAAGAAGGAACGTTGCCTCGGAAAGGGGCGCAGCCCGTCGCGTAGGTTCTAAATCGGCAAGTCGGCGCGAACGACGGGGCTTCCTGTTTAGGACTTAAGGTAGGTGGAGGAACAGGGTAAGTGTTGAGGTCGTTCTCAAGGCAACGGAGAGTCAGGAGAAATTCGTCGATGGCTTATGCCGTGAACAATACAATGCTTCTCGTAGACGGTTCCGACCCTTCTTCTGAATTCCAGGCTGTCGAATTCTCCGGGTTGAGCTTGGTGCAAGCTCGGTCAAGAGAAGAGCCTCACAGCCAGCCTGCTGGGTGAGGGCGAGGCGGGAGTGCCTATCTGTGGTGATCGGCACGTTGAAATCGCTTTGCCCGTTGTCCCTCGCTTGTTCGGATGTTTCCTGGTGAGAGCTATCTTTGAACGATTCACTTCCAGGTGACATAGAAGATATGCGCGGCTGCATATGGGCGCTCTTTTCCACGGGGTGGAAATGCTACGGCGGAAAAAAGAAGGAGGAGAGATGGGAGAGGGCAATGTAATGTAGTCCCCAGGATGGGCGGTTTTAGTGTTTGCCTAGGTAGG
This sequence comes from Xylaria sp. JS573, assembly GCA_000966885.1. Lineage (NCBI taxonomy): Eukaryota > Fungi > Ascomycota > Sordariomycetes > Xylariales > Xylariaceae > Xylaria > Xylaria sp. JS573. Next base: position 516,638 of record JWIU01000012.1, read on the forward strand.
CACAAGAGCTGCAACAGCGCTGTAGAGGCTCAGCTAAACCGTCCAATTACGCCGATCACGAACCCCCCATCGGCCCCGTCGTTCCAATTCTGGGGTTGTCTTTCCACTGTAACTTTAGGGCGAATATGCTCCGCCATCCCTGTCCTGGCATCCTCGGCAACTGCCACAAGGACAATTACCGGCAACGGCGTTAATGGAGATAGAGCCAATGCGTATGTACGATCCAGATTATTTGTCAGGAGCTGAAGCTACATGTACGCATGAAAGCCGTGAACTGCATATAGCTTCGGTTGTCCGATCGTCATGGATGTACGGGCTGCACGTATGTACCCACAGGAGATCTACCAGATTGCTTAGGTACTTGCTTACCCGGCTGGCTCACGGACTGATTCCTGATCGCGAAGATCCGGAGCCTCCCTTGAATGCATCAAGGGTCAATCATAAAGGGAGGCAATGCTGTTCTTAGGTGTTTCATCATAGCAGGAGTCACCCGCATCCACGGCCGAGTAACATCATCGAACGGCAATACAACACGATCTGAGGTCGAAGATAAGGAAGTTCTTTGCTAGCGGGGTTGTTCATTCTTATTTGCAAGATTATAGGTACCTGCTTGGACAAGTACCCCGAGCAATTACACACATCTCTAGAGAAGGTCAGGAGTCATATAGGCCGAGCATTATGACCTCCACCTTCAACAGCCAATTGTCCCCTACGGAGTCACATCAGTTGCTACTATGTAGACACGTTGCGCATAAATGACTAACGTTAGAAGCAATATCAGCTCAAGGACCTTACTAAACGCTACTATACATGAAGAAGAGTAAACTCACCTCCATTGGTTCAACCCCCTAGATCATATTCCAGTTTCAAACTGACACCGATTATAATAGACATGAACCTGGAGCTTTCGTTGCATTGAAGCTATCTGGATGAGGGGTATGAGGGGTTGACAGCTACCTGATTATGAAGCTGGGGAACATACAGTGGAACCCTGCCGCCGGGCCTTCAATGTTGGAGAGGCAGAAGAGGTCTATACCTATTTTAGGACTATCGAAACAGAAACAGGGGGTTCAATGCCAAGATGAAGTTCCTCTTCACTATTTCTGGAGAAATCCGGCCCAAATTCTCCATCAATCACGATTTTCTCCAACCAAGTCTGGATGCCAAGACACCACACCACGTCTGGCGTATTTTTCTTTCCTCCGCCAACGACTAACGCTTATTTACTTTAACCCGTGTAGCATTCGCGGATGAATTCCTTTATTCGCAACCATCGTACTCCAGATTTCCGTCTCTAGCAGGGCCCGGTTGTTGATGGCGACGTGATCTCGGGATATCTCGATAGCCACCGCACCGAATCTTGGTTCGCAAAGACTCGGCTCGGCATCCAAAACAGAAAACCGTCTGAGGTTAAATACGTGATTGAGGTGAACCAACCACAGTCCTTGTCTTTATTATCACATGCCGAGGTCCTCTAACGGCGGTGAAGGCCATATATATGAGATCAGCTAATACATGATTGCATACATAGAAGTTGAATGTATCTGAAGATGTCGCTGGACCTAGAATGCCATCACCCTTCTGAAGGAAAATGTTCTATGATGGCGGGGTCATCGTATCTATCTGGACACAATCGCAGCGGCCACCTACACCTTTTGGGAGGGAGGAGCCAACACACTCAACACATCCTTATCTACATAGAAACAAGATGCACACCTCTCGAGATGCCTTAATCATAACAGTCATTATAAGTTCTTGGCAACGTCCTCTACGTCCGGGGCACTCTGCTCAGTAAATAACATCATGCGACAGCCCGATTACACACACGCATTCACACGCTCTCTCCGTCTCTATTTCTATTATCACAATTACCACAATGAATACTTCTCATGATTAGCTAATCGAGAGGCTGACCTTAACAGGTAGGTAGTAGCGACAATGCCAATTCAGGAGGACCAACATCATTCTCACTATGATCAGTTCAAAGTCAGGATCAGATGAAGCCAATCATCGCATGAAAGACCTCGGGGCTTGCGCGGAGGAGGCCGTGGGAGCTTAGAATAAACTAACACCTAGCCGAGTATCCGACGATCTACAGGGACCTAACTTAAGGTTGAGGCACGATTACGTATGATGACACAATTCCTCATTGTCGGTCTGAGATAGGAGGTACCGTAGGTATCTAAATACCTACCTACCTATTTCATACGATTCGCTCGTTGATGCTTCATTTTTTTTCTTTATCTACACGAAGTTACATAATGAGCGGTTTCAAGGCGTTTCACTGTCATCACCGGGTCTGAGTAAAAACCCTGCAACAACTGTGCCGTGTCGTCTTCGCTTCAGCACCGGATCCTGGGATCCAGAGGTGTTTCAAAACGCTTACTCTTGCGCTACGGGCCTCGATACAGTGATATTGTGCATAGATTTGAAACTTGGAGGAAGCGAAATTGGCATTTGACTTCGAAACGATATGATAGCCCCCCTTCTGATCTTATCTTGAGCCACCCCAACATTTGATAAGCTTCGACACAAACGCTCAGCTCACACGTGTACATACATAGCCTTCGGCACCCTCGATATACAAAGGAAGAGAAGTGGTGTCTAGTGGTACAACAGGCTTATGTGGTTGGGTCACCAGTTTATCCCTTGAGTTGATTATATAACAAATCTCCCCCCTTATCCTGTTGGTAGGTTACTTAAGCATTATACACAACAAACCAATTTCGTAGACTCATAGCCCCCTTGTTTCGTCTTAACACTGGGGAAAAGATATTTACATGCTCACCTATATATCTTTGGTCGATTTCACTTCTACGGCGAGTGCCTTTATCTTGAGAGACATAGAGTTTCACAGCAAAGATGTTGGGTCTAATCAGGTGAATCGGGTACAAACATAGCAAAGCCCCGTGGATAGGGGTATATGCGCTAAGAATATTAGTATAAAGTCCTGTCTAGAACCAGATTCGACGTCCGAGACCAGCCACCAGCATAGCTAGACTAGACCAACCTAAAATTATCAAATTGATCTCGTATCAACGACCCTCAAACTGAGGGCCCCTTTTTGGAAATAGACAAATCGAATACGATCCTATTAGCGTGACATCTTCGACGTGGTCGTTTGGCTATTCTATCTTCGGAGCCATGAAGGGTGGTGTGTTTTCGTGAGGAACTCGGGAAGACAAGGTGAGATCCTGGCTTTTAGGTAGTTAAGTATATGTGGACATGCCACTTCAGAGCTTAGGAGGCATCGTTTCGGTCATCATAGGCCTCAAGAAGCCACCACACCAGAGTTCGACTACTCGCTCGCTGGACAACAGATAAGGGGTATCAAGTTGCATTCTATCCTCAACTCCAAGCGCTCCCAGCCAATTCACGTAGCCGTATTCGTCTATTTGAGGAGTCATCTATCAAAAGTGAGACCCAAGCGAATGGGACATGACCGTCATTAGCCTCAGGAGAAACAGTGATCAAATGAGTGATCCATCGCCTTCTTCGTCTTCGCATCAGTGAATGGGTACGCCTATGACATCGGGCTCTGGCCTCTGACCAGGCATCTCAGGAAATCCAAATATCAAGTACTTCCGTTCAGTCGAACGGACGTCCCGCCTATAGCCATCGTCACCGGACGCCTCCACAAACCGTACCTAATATCCAAGTCCGATCCCAAAAACTCTGGAAGCCAAACAGGGATGCCGTCACCACCTGCACCACGTCTCGGACAGCCTCATAGACAGAACTCCTGGAAGCAGACCTCGGCGTCCCTCCACTCGCCTATCGCGCACTGGAGCAGGTTCTCCTCGGTGCACTGGTCGTCCTCCTGGCGTTTCTTCACCATCCTCCTCCTCCTCAGGTCGGCGGCGTCCGGCGTGCCGATGGCGCACACCTTGGCGAAACAGAGCGCGCTCTCGAGGCCCGTGTCGGACACGCAGCCGGCGATCGCCTCGAGCGTGCAGCCTCCCCCGTTTTCCTGAGCGTCGTCGGTCTCGAGCGGCGTGGTCGCGGCGACCGTGAGGCCCATGGCGGCCAGGGTTAGGGCGAGGTTTCGCGCGGTCGGTAATCTCATGGTGATGTGATTTCGTTTTTTTTTCGGTACCTCTTAACTCAAAGGAATGGTCTCGGTGTGTTATGAACAACCTAGAGGTAATATGACCTTAAATACAGATAGGTAGGGAGATGTTGAACGAAAGTACCTAGGTAGTCGCTAGGGGTCGTTGGTTGAGATGCGATTGGTGATCGGCCGCCGCCAATGATCTTCGTAGGCATCCTAAAATATATGGAACAGGGACAACGACAAACGAAAACCGACCCGGCCAACCCAGGAAAAAGGGGGGACGCTACATAGTACATAGATCGTGAGGCGGCCGAGTCTCACGTTGATCGTCCATGGCGCCGATCTGAAACCAATCCCATCGCATCGTGGTTGACGAATCGGGCCCGCCAAGGCAATGCGACACCTTCGAACTCCCCTACGTCGGGCCTCGTCGCAAGTTGTTTTCTTCGCATACCCCCCTGCCTATCTGCCCTACCTACTTTCACTCCTTAGGTATCTCGCGTGTCGGAGAATATCAGGTACTCGATGCCCGGCCCCGGCCTTATCGCGCGATTCCGCCATCCCGGCTCGCCCGCGGGGAGGGGTTTCTTGTTTTATGATTTGCGTGCTGAAACACCAACTGCCCCCACCCGCCTCGAGATCCTCAAAATAGATCTCAGCCGCCTCTGCGCAGTTTGCGCCGGCGCAGCGTTTCCTGTTTCTAGAAAATTTCCGGGCCTAGGTATGAGGGAGTTCGCGTCCTGGAGCGTCGGAGGATCTGCGGCGGGGATATCGCAGGGCTTTAGCTTGTCGTGGCTCGCCCAGCCGCCCAGCCAGCTCGCGGGACCCATGTTGTTTGGAGTTTCCACGATGTTATCTCCCTTATTATGAGCCCCCCCCCCCCAGATAGATACAAGCTCATGAACTGCAGGTTTTGCCGAAGGGGCCCCCCATCCTAAAACATCTTCACTTCCGTCTACGGTAATTCGCCCACAGCGCAGGTTGGTGGAGCCCATCGCCTAGCACCCATCGTAGCTCCCTCGTTCGTCTCATCGTCGAGGAGTTCCCCACTTAGACTGCAATCTTACGATAAACAACTGGACGGTTGCTCTGGATTGTTCCTGTGGTAGAAATCTGGCGATGCCTGTATCCGATGCTGAAGGTGTGTTCTGGATAGGTATATGGCGCTATGCACAGGGAGCCGAGGGAGCCGGCCATGTGTAGGGAAGGCCAAGGGCTTGAACCTAGAAGAAACCCGACCAAATATTATTGTATATTACATTGTAGCACTTTGCGCGTTCAATTTACCTTACTTTGCGTCGAAGATACATTGCGGCGGTCCAGGTATCCTTGGGTGACGGTAGTAGCCGAAGCATCCAGTAGCCTGAGAAGATACGCCCAAGTAGAAACGACTTCGTGAGTCTTTCGTAAGAATGATTATGAAATCCAGATAATTCCATAACAAATTTGTATACGTTGTGAGGATTCATCCTACTTGGGGCTAATTATGCCGTATCTCGCCGATCAACCCAGTTGATGTGACAGGTCCGGCACGGAAGATTTCTACGTTGTCTTGGGCTCGGTCGGGTTCTCAGGGTCCGAAATAGCTGTGATCAATAATATGCACGGATATAAAGCCCAGTATTGAGTGTATGTACGTAGTCTGTGGTGTGTGTGCGAGGTGCAATAGGTCTAATAGATTCCCCGGGAAGATTCTGCCATTACATATATAGGATATATTCATGTGCTTTGCCTATTGCTGGGTTGGCTACGAATATCGTTAGTTTATATGCCTAATACGACTACTCAAAAAATTTGGTCTAATACTAAGGTCTCGATACAAAGATATTGTGTGATATCATGAGGAGCAAGGGACTGATCATGCCGACCTGAGACATGTGAACGTGAGTATCGCATCAACTAAGCGAAGCAATAATATATAATTGTCTGGGGGTTTCCCTTTTGCCAGTATACGCATACCATATTGACGTGAAAAGACCAGCCACTTAACAATTCGCGATTAAATTGAGAAATGCCATTCAGGAGTATAAATCAACGCAAGTTTTTATTACACTCTATCTAAATCCTAACGCAAAAGCTGACCAACCCAGAAACAAAGACCCAGGTTTGACGGGTTATGGCTACTTAGTAGTGAATGGCTTCTAAACTACTAGTAGATTTAGCTGTTCGATTGTCCGACTGATCCAGCTTCAGTTGGACGAGGCGGGACCATGTCATAAACGGCCGATTGCAATTCCGTTTTTGCAGTTGGTCCCCGCCGTGCTTCTCGATTATGATGTTCGACCGGAATCCTAATACCATGTGCTTGCGACCAGCACCTCAGGTTCTGTTCTTCGAACTTGTTCAAGAGCCGGAAGTGTCCCGGTTTCCTATCAGCAACATACAGCCAGCACGATCTATGGTTCGTACGGAGTTGAGGCGTAGGCTTGTTATTAACCTCCCCGTTGTCGTTGATTCCTCCCACACAGAAGTGGAGTGAGGGTAACGGGTACCCCGCAGGGAGAGCCTCCGGAACATGAGACTGACTTGGTTCAATACGGTCATGAAGATATTTGCTCAAGATAGGTTCAATGATTTTATCCCGTATGCCATGTTCAGACAACCTCTCATTGACTAGTACCGTGATAGCCGGCACGAATATTTCCGGTCCGCTAGGTGGCCAACGAGAACCATAGTGATCCTCAGCGAGATTGAAATCCTCATCCGACAGTTTGGAGGTAATTATGATATGCAATTCACTCTGAGGTTTGTCCGGGAATTCGCTCTTGAGTGCTCTCCGGACTTTTTCTTTGATCTCAGGCGCTAGCATCTCGGCCACCAAGCTGTTCATATGTCTCATCTCGTCCCGCGTTATAGGCCCGCTTTCGAATTTAACGCGTCTCCAATAGTAATCTGGGCCTTTGGGGTTGTCTTCTTCATCGTTTATTACCTCTTCTACGGTCTGCTGAGACCAGTTGGTAGGACTATCTTCTCGCTTCAATGGTACATTGGAAGGCGTAGATGTGTCTGTGGAAATATAGGGACCACCGTCATGTTCTTGCTCTGATCGCCTGAAGGCCATGATTTCGTTGTATTCAAATTCTTCACTGCAGTGAGCTGCCGTGCCTGGGGACTAAAATTGAGAAGGGTGGAAAACAAAGAGCAACGTGACCGAGGGAAACCCGCACGCCAATTTTGCAAAATGAAATTTGGGATGAAATGAGGTGGTGATACTTATATAGGTATGATTTACAAACCTAACGACTTTAACTTTCACGAAGGGGGGCTGTGAGTTGCGGATTAACACAGTTGTTACATAAAATGTTGCAATATGTGGAAAATCTTCTGGTATGCATCCAAACAATCTTGTTATTCGGGTTGACACCTATAACAAAACATCTTAGTCCAACATTTGCGTTGTGGCTACGAAGTAGGTAATATGATTCATTGTTATATCTAAAAGTGACGCTCACCGTATATACATACTCTCTATGTCACCTACAATGACACGCTGCCTAATAAGAGTAATTAGGGGCACGCCCATCGAGATGAAGAGAACCAACCACTGTCGAAGCCAAACTAGAGGGTTATTTTAAAAGATGTCTTGTACGTGTGCTTAGCTGCACAATCATACAAAAACATGGGTAATTGGGGCCTGGCAGTATACGAAGCTAGGGTGGACCTACACTTAAAAAGAAGCTCGAGTTATGTAGTTGGTCCAAATATAGCCAAACAGATCAATAGGAAGGCAGGAATGTGTCTGGAACAATCCGCAGCCGTTGCAGGGGTCTTTTTGTTCAAGTATCAACCAACAATCTCTTGCTAGCAAGAAGAACACCAATATTGTGGAGTCCACCAGATTAGGAGAACGACTGGTTTGCGTTATACCCTGATCCACGCTGCTGCCACGAGGTCTTACTCACTGGTAGGTTTTCATCTTGTAGCAACAACAGAATCTTTGATCCATTGCACAAAAGTTCCATGTGCGTATCTTGAAGCCACACATTCGCCTAGGTAAATGTGATTCGTATTCTTTGGGTTTACCCGCATATTGCCCTATCTTGATATATACACGCGGTAGGCTTGTCAGAGTCCCCATCTTGAAGTACCTGTCATCTAGCTTTTGATGATACGAGTCCAAGATCTTACATTCCAGTAGGTAGTTTTGGTTCAAATGTCCAAAATTTTCCGAAGGGAATATGATTCTTATTTATAACACCATGCATACCTTAATCCACGCACGATCCCTTCAAGCAGTCGTATAGCGGTTTACCAGCATAGGATACGAGGAAATAGGTTGGTATGATTATTTCCGCCCCGCCCTCCTTTTGGACGCGAGGCGCCAGTAACAGCAAGGCTCAAGCTGTAATATGTCAGGATAACTGGATTAAGTAGTTAAACACTTTCGTTGTAGAAGCTTGGTTACCCCCTCCACACACACCACATTACCTATTTACTTTGGCGTGTGGTATAGCCGTTACATGTAGTATAACTTGACTGCAACTTACCTGTTTGATGCACATGAACCAAAATAGTGACGGAACAAAAGTTGGGTTGGTCAACCCCTGCTATGACCCCCCTGGCTACGAACCCACATGAACGTCTTCGAACGTCACCTGGAGAGCTATGGTATGCCGGTACCCTCGAAGTTTTTCAGCGCATGTTATACTTTCTATTTCGGACCTTTGCAGGCGCCTAAGACTACGCGGCAGACCAGCATGATATTGGCGGAGCCCTTCCCTACCTCTCGTAGCACCAATCCTGGAATGCTTATGAGTTCGCTTCATCAGCCCACCCTCCCCCTAAAGCCGCCTTCATATTACTCACAAGATAGCGGGAGTTTGACTAGGCTCTAACAAATTGTCTCCATGTCAAATTCATGCTTCGAACTACTCGATGATTCACCCTCGCTACTCGTACTTCCGCAGACTTTTGTATTTCTCCGAGAAACCGACACGCCTATTTTGACCCTGTTAACTGCTATTATGACCCTGTACCCACTCAATAGTGAATATACCTCCACATTGCAGCAATCCACTAGTAACTGGAGGTACCGTTTCTCTCTCTCAACTGCTTTTTTTTTTTTTTTTTTTTTTTTTTTTTTTTTTTTTTTTTTTTTTTTTTTTTTTTTTTTTTTT
>JWIU01000012.1:525867-568686 GCA_000966885.1 Xylaria sp. JS573
GGGGGGGGGGGGGGGGGGGGGGGGGGGGGGGGGGTTACGTGAATAGCAGTTAATAAAGCGCGCACGCTTGAACTTAAGCCTATTGAAAATCCTAAAGCGATTTGCTAGATACCTAATCTGAGTTCTCCCGTAAGCCTTTGCGACAAGTGTTGACGTAGGTAAGATACTTTTGGATACATGTAATTTGTATTGGTGCGGAGGTAGCGCGGATATCTAACCACAGTTGGCTTAATGGGGACATAACAGAGTCATAATAGCAGTTAACAGGGTCAAAATAGGCGTGTCGTATATACTGTGGTATGTTGGCCGTGAAAAGGCGACGCTGTATGGTGATCACCCCTCATTCAAATGGTAACCCAATCACTGTCTCCAGATTCGCTTCTGTACAACATTTCAGCCGGGTAGGCTGGAACATAAAAGGTAAGATAGGCTTTGTGATGGTGTAACAAAGGACAATGCTCACCAACACCACTGACTAGGGAATTGGAGATAACCCTGCTTGAGTTACAGAGTTCCTGCAGATACATAACATAACATCCGGGTAGGCCATTCCTGTCTAATAGCCTACACTCCGTCTTTTCATCACATTATCCACTACAACCTCGTCGCGATGGCTTCGCTCCCGACTATCGAAGGGGAGGTGGGCTTCGACGCCCCAGGAGCGGGAAAGCCCTGTAAGACGTGGTACAAGGTAATCGGCGACCTCCGATCGCGCCCTCCCCTGATCGCCCTCCACGGGGGCCCCGGGGCCGGCCACGAGTACCTGAGCCCCCTGACGGACGTCTACGAGCGCCACGGGATCCCCGTCGTGTTCTACGACCAGCTCGGGTGCGGGCGGTCCACGCGGCTGCGCGAGAAGAAAGGCGACGCCTCCTTCTGGACCTTCGACCTGTTCACCCGCGAGCTCGACAACCTGGTCGACCGCCTGCGCCTCCGGGACGGCGGCGGCTTCCACGTCCTCGGACAGAGCTGGGGCGGCATGCTCGGGCCCGCGTACGCCTGCCGCCGCCCCCCGGGGCCTGCGGAGGCTGATCCCGTCCGGGGGGCCCCGCGAGCGTCCCCCTGCTGGTGCGGGGCCTGCGGGGGCTGCTCGCGGCGCTGCCGCCCGAGACCCGCGAGACCCTCGAGGACTGCCGGCGCCGCGGCGACTACGAGAGCCCCGAGTTCGAGGCGGCCGCCGCCGCCGTCTTCTACGCCCGCCACGTGTGCCGCCTGGACCCGTACCCGGCGGACCTGCAGCGCGCGCGTTCGAGAACCTGAAGGAGGACCCGACGGTGTACATGACCACGTGAGTCGTCTCAGACGACCACCGCCCAGACAGACCTTTCTCGCGTTCTCCTTTCTCAGTGGAGTTCTTCTGGCTTCTGACGCGACGGCGATGCGATGCGACATAGGCAAGGGCCGTCCGAGTTCGTCATCGTCGGCTCGTTGAAGGACTGGGAGGGCTGGCCGGCGGCCGGCAACATCGAGGCCGAGACGCTGCTGCTGAACGGGCGGTATGATGAGGTGACTGACCTCTGCATGGAGCCGTGGTTCCGGACCATCCGCAAGGTCAGGTGGGTCACGCTCGAGAAGTCCAGCCACATGAGCCACTTCGAGGAGCGGGAGCGCTTCGCTCAGCTGTGCGGGGACTTCCTTTCGGCGGCGAAGCCGTGAAGAATGGATTGAGTAGGTAGCCTGTTGGTTGCGGGTTCGAGGAGTCGGTTATCTTTCGTAGTCGGCCAGGGCCTTTCTTTTAGGGGAAGGGGTGACCACTCCGTACCAGATATAAGGTATCTATCTAGCTAGCCACCTGACACACACACACTCTCTGTCTCTCTCTCTCTCTCTGGTATATATGACGCTCTCTCCTACATCGATCCATCTGACGTTCCATGCCCCAATTGTGTTTGTCGTAATGGGGGGCCGTAGTGATCGTCATGATAACGATGCTGGAGACATCCCTTGTACTGGTAATGCCGTTGCCCCAATCTTAGTGGCGTTCTTATGGTAGCTTGCTTTCGGCTCAATGGGCTATCCAGGGGGTGCGGGTTTCATGCTGACCATGTCAACGGGCCAGAAGGCTGTGCCATTTCGTTGGTATAGGGGTCGCAAACGGCATTGGGCACATTGGTAGAGAAGGGAAACCTTCTGTAATCCCCCCCAAAAAAGTTCCTCTACCAGACGAGAAAACCGACGCAGCTCATCCCCATGTCTGGTTGTTGTTGCTCTCCATCCCCGAAATCTGCATCTCGTATGAGGTAGGGAGCCACGCGTACGTGTTGTGTGGCTGGATATCGTATGAGTGCCAATTCCCACTAGTCGGCTGAGGCTAGAACTCTGGCAAAGAGCCGGGTGAACAGCGTGTATTCATGAATTAGAAGGCAACTGTTGGGAACTATCAGCTCGCTTCTGGTTTCTTTTTCATACAAGTTCTTATAACACGCTCGTATTTCCCCTACTATGTGACCGAATGTCTTCCGGGAAGTGCCAATTAGCCATGTAGTGAACACTGAATAATCAGACAAATGGCATGTGGAAGTGGGACGAAGGGTAGGGAGTGCTGGAGGGATGTGCGCCTTCCAGCTCATCGGACCATACATTGGATGCCATCCTAGCTATTGAGTATCAGGAAGTATCCCTGACGCTAACATGGTACTTCCATCCAGTTGTTGTCCCATTTCAAATGCTACTATCCTTTGAACTATCCCCAAGCCGTGATACTCGGTGAGATACTAGCCTTTGCACCCATGTGAACGGGTTTACCAAGAACAGTGTCCACCGTCGACGCGAAGGTCGGACGCAGTCATGAAAGAACTAGCGTCACTAAGAAGGAACAGTATAGGTCCCCTGAATTCGTCAGTCGAGCTAAGCCGATACAGCATGTTATCGCTGGTCCACTGGCCTTCCATCCCCGGCTTCTTCAGGGCCTCCGCGGTGGCCGGGGTCCGTATGTAGCCCGGAGACAGCGTGTTCACGCGGATCAGGGCCATACCCTTACGAGATCCCCACTCGGAGGCCAGGCTGCGGGCGAGCTGGAGGACCGCGGCCTTCGATGTGTTATAAGCGGCCGTGTCCACGCCCTATAAAGCGAACAGATCTTGCGTTAGCCGACATGAACATGCTTCGAAGGACAGAAAGATGAGAGGCAGGGTTCGACATATTCGAAGATCGGGAAAGTAGGAATACGGCAAAGAAATGTACCGAACCCTGTTAGCAACCGTTCCGCTCATGCTCGCGACCAGCACCATGCTGCCACTGACATCAGCCCTCTTCATCTGTAGCGCTACGGCTTGGGCCACGGCAAACGTCCCCGTGACGTTGATGTCCATGAGCCGCTGGAACCGTTCGACCGAGAACTCGTGAGCGGGATCGTTGTCCGAGACCCCGGCGCAATCAACGAGACCGCGAATGGGGTGTCTGAGCGTGGAGGCGACGTCCGCGATGACCTCGCGAACACGCTCCGAATCAGTGACGTCGAGCTGGCGGTACACCAGGTCTTGTTGATGCCGCTCAGCGATGGTTTGCATTAGATCTGGCCGATTCGTTATTATAAGTATGATTCTACTTATGGGCTAAGGTGAGAGAGAGCAAGTGAGTATAGGTGAGAAGAAGTCATGACCTACGCCAAATCTCCGATGGGGGATTGTCGAGGAAATCTAGACACACGACATCGCCGCCAGACGCCAAGATAGCCCCCGTAGACTCGATGCCTAAGTAACCCGCGCCACCGGTAACTGGTAAAGGAATCCAGCATGAGCTTCTCAGGTAGGGGTATAATATTGCAGTACGGGCTCTACCAACGCACCTACGATGGTGCGGCCATCGAGTCGGAAGAGGTCGCCGGTGGATACATGAGCACCTCCCTGGCGCTCCTTGACCTCGCGAAATTGTGGATCAGCTAGATTGCTCATTCTTGAAACTTTGCCTAGCCCAAATATCGTATACTTATAGACCGTACTGCTTCGACGTTAACATCCTAGATAGGACGGACGGCGACCCCTCTTCCTCCACGTCCACTTCTCTGTGCAGGTGGGTAGGTATTCGTTTAATCTGCATTCCGGCTTAGCGGGTCGTACTATGGTGTCAAGAAGCACATCTACGTCATCCACCCTTGGGATTCTAGAGCTGGGGTTCGACAGGGCAGAAATTGAACCTTCCACACCAAATCTCTATCCCCAAGAGTCCTTCCCCCCCACATCCACCAGACACGAGATTGACTTGTATAGTTCCCCCAACTCACTGTCCTACCAGTTCTCGATCTCGGCGTGTATTGGATTGAATAATAATTACTTGACGCCTCTGGATAGTCGCATGCCTAGGTAGGCAGGTAGGTTAGGTTAAGGCAGGAGTGGGATCGTCCATTTTCTGCCAATAGCTAGGGCCGTTCCCAGGCGGAAAGCGGAACTTACCTACGGCGCCCAGACCAGATAACCACCTGCAGTCTTGACGGGTTTAGAGGGGAAGAGAGTGGGATTCCATGCAGTGAATGGGTTGAAATTTGAAAGGAGCTGACTTGGGGGAGTCTACAAGCATCCTGCGAACCACTGGATGGGACAAGGAGCCGTGATCTGACAGAGCAAAGCCTGTTGAGTTGGTCGAGCAGATTGCCCAGGAAACGTGCCGATGCTTTCTTGGTGCAGTTGCCAAAGAACTGTCAGGCAATAGCTGGCAACGTATGCATGTAGGCTTTCGGTTGTGCAACATATGGAAGCAGTGGGTTGTCCTGTTTTGGTAGGTTTAAAGACGGGCAGCCATTACGGGCAGCCCGTGAATCCTGCTATATTTGCATCCTGAAAGTCAAACCTCTAGGGCTAGCTCCACGGCTTACCATTCGAATGAGGGGAACACATTCCATATGTAACGCAAACAATCTGACGACTCGGAAGATATTTGGAAGCTTACGGTTTCTTCGACTGGGATGTTGCTATTACCTGGGTACAATTGTACGGTGGTGAGGTAGTTTCGTGGTGCTCGAGATGGTACAGATCCGTAGTGCAGCAGTAAGATCCGGCCTATTAGATACCCCGCAAACGGGCAGTGAGAAAGCTAGGTACTTGTAGGCTGGACTCCATCACTACCGGTACGGTAAAACTTGTGTGTAAATCAGCGTTTGCTGGTATCTCGTGCCTACAACTACTACCGTGAACAATTTTCAACACAGTGGCACTTGTCAAGCCGTGTTTGACGTGCTGTGAGCCGCAGGACAGTGCACAACCACTGCCATCAACAAGATGTTTGCCGGTATTCCGTGCACGCCGTGGTCATATATGTATCGACCTATCAAGACGCGGTGATGGCAACGCCCAGCGCTGCCAGTGCATGGCAAACCAACCTAGGCAGTGTTGCTGAGGTTAGGCAGGAATAAAAGTGGTCTGTGTATCCGTAGCGCTGTATGCGTCCCCCCAAGCAGCACAGCACAGCACCAAAGGATCCCCGCGGTGCTGCTGGAAGCGCTAGAAACTCCTGGGCTTGCAGCTTCGTCCACTTTTCCGCACATACCCACAGACTCGACCGCCAGCTTGGCCAGTCAGGCATTGCCAGCTTTCACACCGTACCTGCAAGACATTCGGTACTATTAGTGTCACGTATGTAGAAAACGACGACCTCAGCCCGCCTTCTCATAAGCTTCCCTTTCCCCTTCTCCCCTCTCCGCTCTCTCCTCTCCCTCTCTCTCTCTCTCTTTCTCCGTCATCAACATCACTTTCCTACGGCTGGAGGTGAGGTCCAGGTTTCAGCGTCTCATGGCGTTTCACGACGACCTCGAGCCAGTGGAGTAGGTATCGAGCCTGAAAACAGAAAAAGAACAGCGCCAGGGGGGGTTTCTCCCACGCTCTGCGCTGCGCTGACTAGCGCAAATCTGTACCTAGTCCCGCCCGCCCACCAGCCGGCTGGGCTCTGGGACAGACGACGAGAGGAAGAGATCGTCACCCAGTTCAGCCAGCCCAGCTCGGGAACGATCCAACCGGGGAAAAGAGATCCAGTCGTCTCTTCAAAGCCTCAATCGAGTTCGACCTTTTCTTTTCTTCTGTTTCTCGACTCCCGCCTCCTGCGACTCTGTCTCACCTCTTTGCATTCTTACCATTGGAAGTCTTGACGGCCTTCGTTTAGCATTCGAAATTAGACTAGCTTTGCCCGGGAGAATCCAGCCAACCAATTGGGTGGCCTAAGAAAAGGGAAAAAATACGTGTAAGCTTGCTGCTCTGCGCCCCCTTTATGTGGGTGCACCGAAAGGCTTGGGGCCTCTAATTTTAAAAATAATCCAGATTAGTTAGGCGGTCTTGACTGGACTTCAGCCTTCATCGGTTCTTGACAGGACAGATCTCTACCAAAAATCCAACAACACCATTACCACCGACACCGACAACGACTACCAGCATCCACACCTGGACCCTAACGTTAACTATACACGCTTGCCTAACTGCCAAACGCGTCTCTACACACAGTGCCGATCGATCCTCAGCGGTTCCCTCTTCTCTAGATCCATTCTACCCCCAACTGTGCGAGCATTACCCTTTGTCCGAACCGGGAAAGAAAAAAAACCAACTCCTACGGACCCCTACTCCCAACGTCGCGTCTCTACATCATTCGTTCGACATCATGTCTCGAATCCAGATTCCTCTCGACGTCTTGACGTCGCGCCTGAACATTCAGGACCGCTTCGCCGGCTTCCGCAACACGTCCCTGTCCAGCAGGTTTGCCAACATGCGGCCTGTTGGCGAGTTCCTCGACTTCAAGCGCTTGTCCAAGCCTGCCAACTTCTCTGAGGTACAATCTCGCGTCAATTACAACCTCGGCACCTTCTCGAGCAACTATGCCGCCGTGTTCGTCCTCCTTAGTGTCTACGCCTTGATTACGAACCCCCTGCTGCTCTTCGACATAGTGCTTCTGATGGGTGGCCTGTGGCTTCTTGGCCGACTCGGCGGACAGGATCTCCAAATTGGCACTTTCCATGCCACGTCTTCGCAGCTGTACACCAGCTTGCTTGTTACCTGCGGTCTCATCTTTCTTATTGCATCGCCGTTCGCCACTGTCCTATGGCTGATCGGTGCAAGTGGCGTGGTCATATTTGGCCACGCTTCTTTTATGGACAAGCCTATCGATGAGGCTTTTTCCGGGGAGGCGGTCTAGATGGTCGGCCGCGAGCTCCCGAATTTGCGCCCCAATGGGGAAGACCATCGCGGCGCGGGCAGAAGAGGTGGGCTGCGCCAGGGGACGAACAGGGCTTTTGGGGTTCTGGACAGAGGGTTGAGGAGTTGGATAGTGATGGAACGGATACGCAAGGCAATGCTTTGATGGCTCCATCGGGTAATAGACGGTTTCCCAGTGATCCGCTACGGTTCACAGGCATTGATTTAGGCGCTGGCCGCGGCCGCCAGCGAGGCTCCTATGCTCACCAGCAATCTGACGACGATTCAACTGATGACGACTCAGAAGCATCAGAGGAGGACACAGAGGACGAAGACCAGGCGGAAGCTAAGGCCCAGGAGGAGGCTTTAGTGCAGGCCGCCTTAACGAGAATACGAAAGGCCCAGGCGAAGGGCAAACAAGATGTCAAGCTGAATAAGGAAGAGCTCGCCGCTCTCGAACGCAGACGGAAACGCTTACAAGCCGAGGCCGAGGCGGCCAAGAGACGCGGTAGCGACCCCAAGAAACGCAAAGAAAAGGAGCAGCGCGTCGCTGTTCCCCTAGCACACCTCGACCCTTCTCTGGCTCAAGGACTCAGCGGTATGTCAGTTTCGGACGATGCTTTACCGCGTCATTTTCTACCCTCAACTTCATCACAGAGCCGAGACAGGCCTGGACCGCCAATGGGATATTTTCCTCCACCCAGAGCGTCCCGGAACCGACCTCGCTCAGGTACACCGTCGTCTCATCGCTCGGGTAGCACCCGCGACTCCCCACCCTTCAACTACAAATATGTGCACCCACCGGCTAATCCGCGCCATGCTTCTGACCCCGCAGTGAAATGTTCCTCTGCATCGTCCTCCCGCACCAATCTAGACCCGCTCCAATACCAGACAGCGGGCCCAGCACGCAGCGCCGCAGCCCCGAGACGTACGGCGTCAGGACAATCGAGCTCGTCGTACCGTGCTTTACCTCCCGCGACAGGTTCAGGATCCAAGAGCCGCTCGAGGGTTGGCAGTGGCCAGGCGAGTGGGGATGAGGAAGCGACGAGCGACGAGCATGACAGCAGCCCCCGGGCCGTCCGGAATCGGAGCCGCGAGGAAATCGTGGTCGAAGAAGCACCGTCGCCACCCTCGCCCGAACGACCGAGGGCGAAGAAGAGCTCATCCTCCACTTCGGCGACGCAAGAGGCCACGAAGCGGAAGCCGGCGGTTCCTAGGGCTGCTGGCAGGCAGCGCAAAGGGAGATAGGGGAAGAACTGGGCGCGATCTCGCCAGTCGTCTCACCTAAATTAGCAAAGAGTTACCCGTGTAATACCGAAGAATCCATAGACCTGATTCTTTATAATGCATCTATGTTTTTTCTCTCAGTTTATGTCCGTGATGCGTTGAATTCTAGGACTATCGATTATGAAACGTGGAATAGAAGTTCTTCTGAGTTTTTTGCCCACACTTATCTAACCTCGAGGGTATCGTACCAACAACCCGTTTTTTCCCCCAGACATCATCATTCATCGTGATCTAAATCTACCAAGTACAAGGAAAGAAAGACAAGAAAAAGAACCAAGCCGACTCATCATATAGCCACTAACCAACTAACCAGCAGAAANATATTAATTATACAAAATAATTATAAAAATAAGCTTCGGGCTTATAATTTATTATAAAACGCAGGTATAAGTAATATAGTTATTATATTAAATAAAGTATTATCTAAAAATAATATGTGTGTGTGGGAGGGTACCTCCTCCATATATAGCCACGGGGTGTGGGTCCGTATGTACCAGCCACCTGAATTCCAACAAGACTCCTGCCTACCTAGGTAGGTAGGTGGGAGTGTGTAGGAAGAAGGGCAGATATGTAGATGCAAGGCGGCGGCGCTGCTGACGGCTTACCTACATAGTACATTACATGCACAGACGTGGGCGTATGCAGTGCCGGGCAGGGATTTATTGGAGGTTGAGTGTAGGATCGCGCGCGGCGGGACGCATGCCCGGGCTCTGTTATTGCATGTGTAGGTATAATAAGGAGGAATAGGATCTCGTTGCAGACAAAAGACCGTTCCCTTTTGGACTATACGCACATAGATGCCTACATTGCGCAGGTTGAATCACCGTCGATGTATGTAAGGTTCGGTACGTAGGCAGGTAGGTAGGAACGTCAATAGGTCGGTATACCTACTTGGTTAGTAGGCAGCGGGCACGAAATGGACCCGTTAGACGATTCCTGCACGATCGTCGTCCCACGCCCGCCGTGCCGCGTAATCGACGCTATTACACAGGCCTATCGCGGGATGTTGCCGTCCCTCGCATTTATACCAATGTAGAAGATCGCGGATCGTCGTACGGTTGGAGGGGTTACGAGATTTTCTGAGGGTCACCCACCACCCACCTTCCTCCCGTATCAAGCGGCGGTGTACACACGTTCTGGCATTTCGTGGTTGAATTAATTCCTGAATCGTCTTATCAGTGGGTGGGCTAGGTGAGCATGTTTGGAATGAGTCTATGGATTATAGTCCTCCCAGTCGCAGCACGTGGTTCGATGTAGGACCAGCGCCCGTCTCTATGCGTAATAAAGTGTTGAAAAAAAGGACGCAACGTCTAAATAGGCTATCCCCCCTGTAGACACACTAACTTCTAAGCCGTGCAAGGGTGTTTCGGTATCCCGCCAAGACCGTCCAAGAGAGAGAGGGGGGCTCCCATTGACCAATGAGAGGGCCAGCTTGGTTCCAGCGGACCTCATGATCTATCTGATAATGCATGCAGGGCATTCCGTTCCGTCCACGCCACCTCGCCTTGTCAGACAGGACTTTCGTTGAAGAAGTCCCATTGGCCAGGTTCCTAAGCAGCCCAAGCCACACACACGAGCGAATACCACCCCAACCCTCTTTCTTTCTCTCTGTCAACCACGTGTAAGCCGGGCCCAGCTGCCTAGGTCCGTCCTCAACGAGTCAATGCGTCCAGTCTAGTTAGTCTAGATAGTCTAATCCACCAGCCTGGCCAGGTTCAGGCCGTCCCACAGCGGGCACAGGAAGGGCTCGAGGCGCGGCTCGGCGGCGACGGCGTCGTTGTACTCGCGCAGGGCCAGGGTCCCCGGGTCCTCGACCCACTCGCCGGCCTCGTTGGGCTGGCAGGCCGGGTTGTCGGCGCTGTACTCGGCCACGCGGCCCGTCCACAGCGCGTTGTCCGCCAGGATCAGCCCGCCGGGGCGCACCAGCCGGTTCGCGGCGCCCGGCTTCGACTGCGCCAGCACCGCCCGCAGGTACGCCGGGTACCCCGGCTTGTTCGCGTCGATGAAGACGATGTCGTACGGCTCACTCGGGGCTAGCTTGGGGAGGCTGTTTTTGCGTCGACGGGTTAGGTAGTTGTTCCACCGAGAAAACAGGTCTTCTGAGTTTGTGTGTAGGTGAGGGGAGGGGAGGGGAGGTGTAGGAGGGATTCGGAAGAAGGAGGTGGGTTGTTCGAACTGTTCTGCACTTACGTCTCGGCACCGTCGCCGACATGCACCTCGATGTTGTTGTACCCCTGCTCCTTCCAGGTCTTCTTCGCCTCCTCGGCGTACTCTGGGCTATACTCCAGCCCCGTGATCTTTCCCTCTGGGCCTATGGCATGGCTCCAGACCATCGCCGAATATCCTATATAGACGCCGATTTCGAGTACTATATATATCACCCGTCAGCGGGTAACCAGTGAAGTAATCGGGAGTGGTAGTTCCTGATCGATAGCCGGCGTAGGTAGGGAAGACGTACCTCTCTTGGCATTGACGAGTCGCGCAAACCAGATTAGGGCCTGGGATTGGAAGGTCGAGACCATATAGTTGGATTTATCTTGCTCCTTGACGATTTTGGCATGGAAGTCTTTGAGGGACTGGGGTATCTGGAGGGAGTGCGTCTCGGCATATTTGCTGACACTCGCAGCCAGCTTCTCGGTAGCGTAGAGGATTGTTGCTGATTCCTTCATCTTGCTGTCTTCTTGTATAATCTGAGACTGGGATAGTGTGTATTACGTCGAATAGGAGGCCCGTCAAGCAGCCGAAAGAGTTTGGGGAGGATGTCAAAGGGTAGTTGCTAAAAGAGTTGAGAGTCCTCGGCAACCAGGTAGTTTGAGAGAACGAATAATGATACAGAATACAGAGGCACGAAAAACACCGGGACAGAACACTGCTTTTATAGTTAGGACTCTTCGTCCAATATCCTGCATAGAGACTGCCTTGATAGGTAACTGTTCTGCGCACCCAGATCCAGGTGCGACATGACCCCCGCACGTCGCACAAGCGGCCATGATGTGCCTGCCTTCGGTCTCCGACTTGGAACTGTCGGAGACCCACCTATAAGGGCGCCATTCCTTCACCAACTCCCGTGTGTCCGCCGTGATTCGACGAGAAGGGCGATCGCACATGGCGGCATAGGACCGGGGCAAAAACGGGCATAAGGACCTGTATGGCTGATTGATTAGGTACACGATAAGCCACTGCTGCCTTAATCAGATTACAGCCATCGCATCATCCTTCTCCGGTTGCGCCCCACCGTTTGTAGGAGATGTGGTGTCCTATGACCGACCCCATCAAAGGAGCCAGGAATCAGTCCGACGTAGGAAACCAAGAGCTCTGGAGGCTATCGTCTATAGCTTGCCTACCTACGCTCGTAAGTCCGAGGTCCCGGGCAAACAAAACCTAGGGTACGTACGCCCAGGCGGCTCTCATTCGCTCCACCCACCGCGGGAGTCCATTCCAAGGAATCCACTAGGACATCCCTGTTTGCCGGACTCTAATGCAAGCAGAAGGCTTAATGCTACTACGCCCGCACATGTGCCTGCGATTTCACACGCCTTTACAAAAGCCGTCATCGGCCGCAAGGGATGGGACGGGACGAGAGCTATGCAGTGAGAACCGCAAGCAGCAGTGGGATGGCCAAAACCGGCATTCGTTTCACGGTGTGATGTCGCCGATGGTGAAACATAACTCTGGTCATCATCATCGCTCGGTGATAGTGGGACGAAGCAATTGGTCGTGGTGGCAAGCCAGGCAATGGGATGGAGTGATGGTGAACGACTTCCAAATTGGCGCTGAAGTGGTTGTGGCCGTTGTCAGAGCGGCCTTAGGGTGGGCTCTGGAACGGCCACTAGCTGTACACGACATGGGATAGTCGTAGTTGTCGAACAAAGGAAAACAGAAAATACTAGTGGGACGGTCGTGGTAGGCGACACTGGCGATTAGGTGGTGAAGAAGAGATGCCTACCGAGTTTTACGTTGCTCTAGATGGACGGTCTGTATCAGGTCTAAAGATTCTGGGGGGAGGGGGGGATGAATCAGTTCTACACTGAGCATACATTAGGAGGTATTAGAAGACATAGATGTTGGCCTTAAGAATTAATGAGAGTAGACTCCAGCATTGAGAAACTCTTCTGATGCCTGCCCCTTTAGATTTTAAATGTTGGTCTAATAGACTAGATTCTCAGGCAGCTCGCGAATATCTTTAAACAGCTTTGGTATCAGAGTAAAGCGAAGTGGAAGTAAGACGGCTACACATACTCTGGTATTGTTGGCAACATCCCGAATGTCATTACGGCGGCTAACAGCAGGCAAACATCTAAAAACACTTGGTTGACTAGGCTGGTTAGAAACTGGCGGTCATTCCCAAGGTGAGTCCTGAAATTCACTTTTCCTGGCCGAGTTGACTGCTTGTTGTTTCCTATCATCGAACGCTCAATTCCGTCGTACACAAAGACCGCCCGCCTACTCTATTGTATTCGCCCACGCAGCAATCCACATGTCTAATGAAATCAGATGCGGCCATGAACTCCCCCCTCTCGCGCAGTATCTCGCCTTAATCTTCGGGCACACCAGAGAACAGACCAACTCTCATGCGATGACTCTGCAACCTCGTTAGCTCGACTAGATCAAGGGACCGCAGAGGAATGTCTGTCGGAGAACGTACGAAAGGTAACTTCGGTATGACTACGCCAAGCACGGCCAGGAAGTTGATGGTAAAATACGTAAGGTCGTAATGGGTATAGTGCGTACTCAAAAGGAAGAGTACGATGGGCACACTAAGCAAGAACTTCTTCGCGGGGGTGTACTGTGCGCCGTCGTCGATTTGTTCCCACATATTCAAGTTGTCATAAGCCCCACTGTTGAAGTCGAACGGTACGCCACGAACGTAGTGGAACATGATATACGAGCCGAACATGTAGGATATGTTGGTCAGAGTCCACGAGGTCTCCTGGGAAACGCCGGGCATGACATCCCACAGGATCTTCAACGCGGCGATCAGAACAATGTGGATGGTCCACGCTCCTGTCAAGCTTACCCATCAGTATGATTTCTATAGTTGGCAAGCATCCAAGCTCTAGGGGTCGGGACGGGAAATGCTTTGTCTCTACCCACCTTTAGCGTTGACCCAATTCGCATTGAGGTTCGGCAGGGCAGACTGATCACTCAGTTGCTCTAAGGGTTCTTGGGGCTCCTGGTAGATCTGGAGAATGCTGCTTGACCTCCGCCTCCTGGCCGACTTTGTATCGTTCATGTTTCGGTACGCCTCGCCTCCTCGTCTCGGAGGATTCGTGCCGGCGTCGTAGGAGACGGTGGGGGAGAGAAGGAGCGGGGAAGACACTTTGGCGGTATTGAGGGGGGTCGAACTGGAGGATTGGTTCTTGGTTGTTACCGTCATCCAGGCGACGTGGACCGGGTTTTGTAGGCTGCCTAGGGATGGGAGGAAACGGCAATGTGGTAGGCGATGCCACGATAGCCGGAAGAAAACGGGTGAGGGCGAATGATGGCAGTCGATTGCCGGCGCAGACGGGGCGGCCGAGGCAGAACTAATCTGATAATGGTATCGCGAAAAAAATGCAACAAACAGCGGAAGACAAGGCTGGAGATGCTTTTGGCGGTAGCGGAAAAGGTTGGGGCGAGCACAGGAGGCTCTCTGTCGGCGCGCTGCAGGGAGGGGAGGGGGTCCTCGCGACGGACGGGGCCAGCAAACTTCAACAAGGCAGAAGAATTAGACAAGGTGTATTATGAATACGTAGAAGGCCATGAAGTGGAAACCGAAGTCAAAGTCGAAGTACGTAGTAAGGGTAAGGGGATTTAGGTGGACAGCAAGACGGTCGAGCGGTTCAGTTCGACAGAGCTTGATTGAGAGCTGGCGACGGGTTGAGGTGCAGTTCAGGACAAGATAGGAATAGAACAAGGGCTCAATTTCGGGACAGGGGTCAAATACCCAAATAACCCCAATTATTTTGGCGTGGTTGCGTGGTACAGTGCTACCACAGCTGCGCCCACAGGCGCTACACCATGCCTAACCTACCTAGGTAGCCTGCCAACCTAGCCTGCCTAGGGACCTACAGGCCGGCCCGCTTTGTGTTGGGGCCTTCGTCGCCCTACTCGCGATTCCTCGCTTTCCAGAACAGTGAAGCCCTGCAGCCGCCCTGCCACTTTGCCAGTCGGGCCAGTGTCTCACGTGGGCACGTGATTTTTCTTTCCCAACTGCTCGGACTGGGCTGTTCTGGCCTGTCTGGACATCTTGGCTCCCGGGCTTGGAGGACCACTAATCAACCTGCAATTTGATAGCCTTGACACTGCTACCACTTGCTCTACCTACATACATGTACCGCTTATCTACCATACGGAGATGGTTGTCCGAGCTCGAGTCTGAACCATCATGCACCTACGGAGACTATACACGTATGGTCTGAAAGGGGAAAGATGGGAAAGAAAGAGACAAAGGACAGACGATTCGAAGCACAGATGCACAAAAACAAAACAAACCGCAAATGTAAGTGCCATAATGATACATTCAACCCGGAACAACATATCGACAGGGTCAGTCAGTCTGTATGCTTTGACTGGTATGGATCGCTTCAATGTTTTGCATGTGGACACATTGCTATCCAGAAAAGAAAAGAAAAGAAAAAAAAAAAAGTACCGATAATAAGAATGTGGTCCGTGCCTTACGCCACGCCACGTATGTACTGGGATTTGCCACAATTTAATATCCTCCCGATGAAAAGTACCTCAGTACCTCTAATTAAAAAAAAAAATGGCCAAAAAAAAAAAGTCATCCAGAGCCTCATTCCATTACGTCGCTACTGCGTGTGATGCATATGTGACAGGAGTGAATACATATTCCAAGCTGCTTGAGCCGCCTTGAGATAAAGCTCCGTATCATGCAGGTCATATGTACCGGTTCATGATTGATGCTGCATCACGCCCCAAACGCCCTTCCCCAACATTGACTTTGCAACCCTGGAATGTTCTTCCTCCCTCCGTACTGGTACGTGAGGTCTACATAGGGCTGAGTTGAACTTTATCTCAGATCTGCTTGCCGTCGGCATTTTTCCACACTAGCCTGTCACTACCTGAGTCGGTAGAGAGGTAAGGCCTGGTTCTGCCCGGTGCTGCCCGGCATTGCCCGCTTTCTTTCCCCCAAGTATTCCATCCCTGTGGCGCGTGTCGCATTACCACAACTGTCAATTTGGACACACACCTCTTTTGAGGCTCGGTGTGTCGATTCATGACCATGAATCCAGGCACTGAGCCGTCTGAGATTGCTGCCCGGCCTGGTGAGCCTGGTTCCCCCAATAGCTTGCTCGGCCATAAGCGGTCGCGCGATTACGGGGAACAATTGAAAGGCCTGGCCTCCTCGGGTGATGAGGATGATCAAGATGGTCTACCCGCACACAAGAAAAGAAGGAGAAATTCCACCGGCAGCCACAGCGATCCAGGCTTAGATGATGGGGAGATCGTAGAATCGAGCCGTCCTTCTACTTCCACCCAGGCAGTCGATGGTCGCTCTACCTCGCAGCCACAGAAAGAGCTTCCCAAAGATGCTGAGCCTGAAAATCCTGGACACCCTGCTCGCGAACTCTCTGAAGATGGCGAGGTCAACAGTGCTGTGGACGAGCTCGAAGTACCCGACAAATCAGAGGAGCCCTTCGTCGTTGACAGCACCCAGCACAAGTCTTCGCAACACCCCGGCTGGAACCTGGGGATCAGCGTGGGAACAAGGACGTCCTTTGGGGCGGGGGTCTCGCTGTCTGTTCCATCGAGCGCACCTGTTCAGGAAGAGTCTGCTTTACCCTCCGCTGCAAATCCCCACCACAGCCAAGAAGAGGACAATGACATTGAAGGTGAAGGTGATCAGGATCATGCAGCATTCGAGCCTGAAGGACAGGGGAAAGTCGCAGCTAAAAGGCCCAAGAGCCAGAAACAACCTGCACAGTCGACGTTTGAAGTGCACAACTCTGTGTGGAATTTTCCTTCCAAGGAAGCAACCTCGGTTAAAGCAAAGAAACCTAGCTACAGCTCAGACTTCTGGCTCGAGAGACTGCCATCCTGGATTCTCGCGTTATTCCAAGCAAATCCCGACAAAACGGATAGTCTAACTAGCAAGGTTGTGCGAGCAGGGTTCGATGCCCATCTAGGACGTAGAGTGGGATTTATCCTAGGCACGAAGAAGCAAGGAAACGCTGCTAGAGCAGCTGCACAGGACGCTATGTCTGGCCTGGACAAGAACCAGCTTGATATCCTTACTGATGAGGCGCGCAAACAGCTTCAGGCAGAGGGGGAAATTACACAGGCAGAAGGGGGAATTCCATCGATAAATCCGATGAATGAACCTGTTCACGTACAGGCGCAAGAGGGAGAAGTACTGTTGGACAATGAACTGTGGCAACAACAGAGATACTTTCCGGGGGCAGAAGACCCCTCTCAATGTTGTCTGTTCTGTTCAGGGATCGGACATCGCGCTGCAGAGTGCCCGCAGGCCGGCTGTCGATTCTGCGGAGGCAAGACACACAGCTCATTCGGCTGTCCAGGGAAACAACGATGCAGCAAATGCCGCCAGTTGGGACACGACAGCACAACGTGCCAGGAAAAGCTCGCTTTAGCGCTGGAGGAGCAGACCGACTGCACCATCTGCGGCGGGGTGCATACGGAAGACTCGTGCGCCGAGATATGGCGGAGCTTCACCCCCGTCGAGGCGCACGTGAGGAAAGTCAAGGACATCCCGGCCTTCTGCTACAACTGCGGCACCCAGGGCCACTACGGGCCGGAGTGCGGCCTGCCGGGGCGCGGAGACAAGCCGACGGGCCGGTCCACCTGGTCCCAGGCCAACCGCAACCTGTACGTCGATCCGAGCAGCGCGGACGTCGCCCTCGCCTGGGTCGACGTCGTCAACACGCAACCAGAGGAGTTCCACATCCTCGGGAAGGCCAGGGGCAGGGTGCATACCCACTTCGTCTCGGACGACGAGTCGGGCGAGGACGAGAACCTGGTCCACGCGCCCGTCGGGAAGCCCAGGCCCCGCGGCAAGATCCGCATCGCGAGCAACATCGGTTCTGCTGGCAACGGCGGCGGTCGTCGCGGCGGCCCGAGCAATGGCCAGAACAGTAGTAATAGTAGTCGCAGACACGACGGCCAGCAGCTCCAATACGCCCCGCCCCCGCCCCCTCCTCAGTACAATCCGAACGGCGGCAACTCGTGGCAGCCGCCCCTGCCCCCCGGTCCGCCTCCCGGGCAGGGAGCGCTTCAGCCCGCGCCGTCGGGGACGCTGCCCGCGCGACCCCAGATAGTCAGTCACGGGGGCAATGAGAGAGGGGGCTCGAGCCATAGAGGTGGTGGCCGCGGTGGTCGCGGCGGTCGTCGTGGGAGAGGTCGCGGCAGAGGTAGATGATGCTATTTTCGGCTATGTAGATGCTGATACGGAAGATATATATTTCCTCCAACCTACCCTTCGTGTTCTTGGTATTATAGTTTATATCATGTCTTATGAATCGACATATTGACCATTACTGTGAAGTAAAGCAAGCCGCACGGAAAGCACAAGAGTTGAATATACGCAGATGACGGAGTTCGTCCCGACAACGCCGCATCTATATTTACCTACCCAGGAACCCAACCTTGCTGGTACATCTATACCTAGTGGCTAACCTCCTCGACAGACTTCGCAATGAAGCCAATCCCGTGATGTTCAAGGCCAGCTCCATATGCGACAGGTGCCAAATTTCCCTTACCCTACCCAGCCATGAGCCGTCAAGAAGTCACACAGCCCCCGGGCCCCGCGGCGCATCTCGTCCCCATCTGTCGCCACCGGCCGCGCCAGCGCCGTCAGCACTAGCAAGCTAGCTAGTAGGTAAATAAGTACTTAAGTACTTAGTCAACCTTCAACACAGCCTCCGCACTGTAGACGCTAACCCCGACCCACGAGACGGAGATACGAGAGAGATGCGGCCGCTGAAATGGATGGGCTGTTAATAGGTGCTCTACGCGTCTTCCCGTAAAAATACGTACGCGTATCGCGCGCGCGGTCCGTATGCCCCGTCCCGCCCGTCCGCTATGGATGTAGGTATGCGATGCTGCGCCTCACTAAATATATGACGGGGTACATGTTATTGGACAGATCCGCTCGTGACTAAGTGCTTAACTAGGTAAGTACCTACCTAAGAAGCTGCTGTAAGCTGGTTGTAACAGCCAGCTACGTTCAGCAGACTGTATCCCGGATCTCAGCGAGCGCGAAGGAGGTAACTCCCTAAACCTCCACACACACATACACCCGTGACAGAGATCTCGAACGTGGGTAATACGGACTTCTTGGGGTTCAGAACTAGTACGATTCCGGGATTTCCTATCTCGGGATACCTATCATCGTTCCCTGATCGAACAAACCTCATTCTGTGACGGGGTAGGGTATGTAGCAGACCTCTCTCCCCGGTGCAAATCACCAAACCACTCAGGTGTCTTGCAACAAGCTTGAATGCCAGAGGTGACGAACCTCATAGAGAGACTGTTCGGTATGTCATGGGCACCGGGAAGAGAGTCTCGTATCGTAGCTCCTTCGACAATAAACGTATTGTTTGCCTAGGTACTCAAAGGCGCTCCTCGTGACATCAGTATTGCTAAGACTATGTTTGTCGAGGCGAAGGGAACCTCCTTTCTAGAACTACTAGAGTCTGGGTTCTTGTTCATAGTTTGAGTTGTAGGGTTGGACACCGCAGTTGTTGAACATGTTCATAGTAGCTCACGAAAACACAGTTTCTGTATATTATACGCAGCAAAGCTTTCTAAGTATCACCAGGAAGACTCGAGGGTCCTGGAAAGTTGCTAGGCCAATAATGTCGCGTACTTGTATTATAGAGATACTCAGCGATGGAACGAGCGTACGGCCAGCAACATAAGTTACGCTATCTTTTGTTTCTATCTCTCTCTCTCTCTCTCTCTCTCTCTTCCACCACCTCCTCCCCCAGCACGTCCAAAAAAAATAAACCCGAAGAAACGTGTGTAAGCAACGCCCACGAGGCGAGTTCCCAAAACGATAGCGCAGGAGCATTGTCGCCGGTCCCGCCTCGGCTGCAACACGCCGTCCCTAGCGATGGCGTAGCGGCACTTTCGCTGGCGAGTCTTTATTTCTTTTTTGCCGTTCCAGAAAAAAGAAAAACTCGAATGACAGCGTATTCAAAACACAGATGGGGTATCATAATCGCAACGCCGAATTCCAAAACCTTACTAGGAAAAAAGATATAAAATGGGGGAAAAGATGTGATAAAACCAGAATCTCCGTGTTCGCCGGATTCCACCTGCGAGGTAGCCTATAAGCGATAGCGTTCCAGCGTTGTCGCCCTAGCTGCCTCTTGTCCAGATACACCGATTCCAGCGATGGCGCAACGGCACTTTCGCTGTCGAGGCTAGAACGCCCTGTATGATCTGTGTATCCAACGTCGTTTGGGGCATGATTGCTGGTGTGTGTCGAGAATCAATAATATAATGTCGAAGCGAATGTTAGGAATGACAGGTTGGACTGCCCACGCAGGAAGTTTCTGCAAGAAACGGAAGCATTTACTGTATGGCTGCTCGTTTTGATTGTTGAAGATCGCAGCAGAACCTAGCCATGGCATTTTCCAATGTTGATGGAGCAGAAAGACTACGTCTTTCTGCTCCACCACATGCGGCCAAATCCGCGCTGCTGAAGCTCGCGGCGGGCGGCGCCGTCTTTGAAAACCCCTGAGCCATCAGGTGTGGAGTCGCCACTGTTGCCGGTTTTGGGCCCATTGCCGACGAGCTTCAACGCCACGAACATCACAAAGCTGCTAAGGATGCTACAGCAGAGGATGCCGATCATGGTCAAGTTGCTCCGTCGGTACTGATGCGGTCCCGGGACAGCGTCGGCAGGCCAGCCGGTATATAATGCATACGTCGTCATGATGCTTCCCAAGTTGCCCAGGCCCGAAACCAAAGCAGAGGCTGTTGCGACGCCGACTTCGCCGTGGCGGTGTTGGAAGATCTCGTTGGTCCAGGTCATGCAAATCGGCACGGTCGGGCCAAGGCCGAACCCGACCATGAGGAGTCCTCCGTATCTCGCCCAGGGGTTCGAGGTAGGTGCGAAGGTGACCGTGAGCAGCCCAGCGATCTGGATGCACACCGCGCAAGAGAAGAAAAGGGGTCGGAGGCGGTGAAAGCGGTCCGAGACCGGAGTGACGAGCAGAATTGCTATCAAATCCATCTAACCAGGTCAGAAACTGGGTGATAGTACTTGTTAGGGGGTTACTTACTATCCAGATAGGTGCGAAGAGGAGACTTAGTTGCACCCCTGTGAACGTTGAATCGATGCCACGGATGATTACTGTGCCGTAGAGTTGCGTCCCTATCCCGACTCCCACGACGCCGAAGTACATGAGCGTCAACGGCCATAATCTCCAGTCGATGAGTACGAGCCCCAGGTCTTTCAAGGTCCAGGGCCTCGTATGGTAGATTCGCCTGAGGTCTTCGTAATGAACCAAGGCATCTTCGCCCGTCAAAGCTTCCGGCGTCGGCGGAAGCAGTTTCATGATACCGGTCCGAACTCTCTGCTCTCCAGGGGGCAGGGGCCGGTCGGGAAGCCACCATAGCAGGGTCGCGCCGACGACGATGGTGACAAGCCCGTATAGGAGGAACATCCATTGGAAACCGACAAGTCCACGATTGCCGTCCATGTACTGGAAACCCGCGGACACAAGTCCGACCACGGCAGCCGAAACCTGGGCAGCAGTATAGTACTGCCCAATCCGCTTGCCGGTTCGAGATGGTGGGTAGAACAAGGTCAGGTAATAGGACATACCGGGCCACATTCCGGCAATGACCACGCCGAGCAAGAACCGAAGAAGCCTGGATCCGCGGTGAATAAATTGGGTAACTTGAAAGAGATACAGCAAGACTCACTTCAAGCTCCAGGCGGCCTTGACCGCAGCGAAACAGGCACCGATAATGCCCACAGCAAGCACGATACGTGCCATCCAGATGCGAGGGCTAAGCTTGCTCATGATGAGGTTCGAGGGGCAATCGAAGATGACGTATGACACGTAGAAGAGCGCCAATGCCGTGGAGACATCGTTAGACGAGAGACCGAGGATGGTCATCAAGTCGTGGCCGACGTCCTCGTTCATCGTCTGCGCCAATCCGATATTGGAGCGGATGGCGGAGCAGAGGAAGTACAGGACCCAGAAGGCTGCAGCTTTGCTGTCAACATCGTGCTCTTGCTGTTCGGAAACGGGACAATTGGCTCGCCTTACCCGGGATAATGCGGAGATCCAGCTTCCGGTACACCTTCTCCACTCTCTCGATGTCATATTCAGGCGGAGCGGGCGAGGCTCCCCGTTCCTCGGCTGCTACATCGCGATCCGTGTCAGCCTCGCGGGAGACCTTATCCCCGCCGATGACGGCTGAAGCCTGGGCCATACTTCGACCGTGAAGCAATGGAGGTGCGTGCTGCCAGTCTTTTCAGGCCACAAGCTGGGAGCCTCTGATCCAGACGTCGCTCTACTTCGGTCGCCTTCCGCGTCAGCAAGAGTTCGGTATCGGCCACGCGCGCCCTCCGAGAGAGATATATAAAATATTTTGAAAGGTGAGAGAAGAGGAAATGGTGAAGAGTCAGCGGTGATTCGCTAAAATTTTAGGTCCTCGTTATTTTTAGGGCCAATGAGGACCGGATGTGGGCTCGCATTAGGACCTTCTGGCCGGAGCCGATACTTTAGTGCCTTCCGCAGCTACGGTAAGGTTCCCAGCTACCTATAACCAGATAGTCTCAACTCTGTTTCCACAGTGCCTAGATGTCGAGGGACATACCGTGAGGATTCATTCCATCTAGTATTCAAATTGTATTACCCATTAACCTAAATACCTAACTCAACGAGGTCAATTGATACAGTAGTTCGATAGGATCTGAAATAGATAGGTATGCAGACTAGATAATCCTAATGCTAGACTTACAGTGGTCGTGTTGGCAGTCTTGAGGAATTACTCGTAGTAGTAACCGTCGATACGCATGTCTTAAGAGACTCTCGAACTGCAACTTATCACATGACGGATAATAACTCCATTAGTTGCATAGCTATCTATAGGTGTCGAGACTTCTGATCTGGAACCGTCCTTGGTGATTATTGTCCTCTAAAAAAAAGAAAATCACCTCTAGAAGTATATAGACTCAGTCATTATGTAATACTAATTGAGTGTCCCAACAGAAGACTTGAATTAGTCCCGTAATTGGATCAGAACCAAGACTTGAACTTGATTAGTTGCCCCTAGTATCTGATACCGAACGTCATGGGAACCGACGGCTCTAGCTGCCTGATAAAGAAGCCTCCAAATGAACGAAAGGCGGGCAGGACCTTACGTAGAGGAACCAGAAGAACGATTAGAATGTCATCATGTATGCCATTGGTAGATATACAGGATGTATTGTGAGTATATAGCTCTGTACATTCTGTAACCACAGGGAGGTTTACCTAATCGGTCCCCGTACAAGAAGCATATAGGTATGTACGAGCGTGTATGTGACACCTTGTCTGTACACACAAAGCAGTAAGCCATAAATCCGGATCCGAAATACTTCGTCCTCCGACAACCTCCTTATCGCTGACGAACTTGTTGTCTCTCCAATATAGTCCTATTTGTAGTAGACAGACACTCTCTCTACGTGAACAACAAGAACGAGGGAATCAATATAATGTGTACCTCATCATGTAGCAATGGACATGAAGAAACGGAACGATGAGGAGGGCCCGTATGCTGAGGCATCAAGACTCATCGTTCAACGGTATTATAAATAAACGGCGAAGATCCCGGTGATCAACGCAGAAACCCAGACCAGAATCAACATTATCACAGCAGAAACACTTACGAAAACCTACACACAGATAATAATCTCCCAATACAATGTGCTGGCTCTCCAAGGACGTTCACAGAGGTTGCGGCCATGTAGGCGAAACCAGAGTCACAGATTGGTGTGCCGCTGCCCAGGGCACGAAATGCTACCACAGAACACACGGCCCGGTGCGGTCTGTTGATGGTAAGTGCTTATCATGCCGTCGGAAAGAAGCTCAAGAACATAGACTGTACCAACCACAGCAAGGTGGTGCACACAATGGCCAGGCAAGTCCGTATAAGACAAAGTCGTATCAGGCAAGTCACTCGAGTCAATCAACTCAGACAAGCCCGGATCGGACAAGCCAGTCAAGTAAATCGAGTCGGACAAGTCCGAGTCGGTCAAGCCAGACGAGCCACACAAGTCAGTCAAGTCATAGGCAGGTAAGTGATCACAAATTGATTCTCGACGAGATCAAGAGCAAGCGAAAACACTGACCACACAACAGACAAATCGTGGTCAGCCACTAGCACATGCTCGGTTGTTGGGAAAATCCATCAACCGTCGCAACCGAAGTGGCGCTGCGGCTCCGGCCTACACGCAACCTATGTGTTGGTACTTGACCACAACTACAATGCTTCATAGGGCACCCTGGATCCAATCTACGAGAATGCCATCCCAGCATCAGCCTAGGGATGGGTGAGATCCATTCTGGCGGCACCAAAACCCGATTGGACACTCACCGAAGGTGACACACGGGTATAGCCAAATTTTATACAATGCCGTTGTTTAGCTTTACACAAAAAGTCACAAAACAAAAACGCTGTTACCAAACAGGATGTCTTGCAGCTTAGGCTAGACGGGACATTCACTTAGATAGCTATCAACAAGACAGATACCGTTGACAGCTCGAGTCAGTAGAAAATAAAAACAATAACATATCAATAAAATTTACGTATCCTATAGATTAAATGGGCATTTGATATCCTTCGTAAAGTGGCCGAGAACTCCTCCGATAAATAACCACAACTCAAGTGGATAATGACGGATGGTATACAGTCACTTCAACAAGAGTCGATGGATACTAAGATATCTAGCTAGACAGTGTATCTCCAGAGAGGCGAGATACTACTGGTAGTGTGTGTTGTGTCAAGATGTCACCTCAGTCACATCAAGTGGTTGTGCACACATAGGATGAGACAGGGTCAACACCTATCAGCACCGGATGGCTCTTCACTCTTTGGCTAAATCTCATAAGGGAGAAACTTCAACCATGCTCTCCGAAGCTAGACAGGCGTGGGCCACCGCGAGGCCGGCGTTACCTCTGTCAAAAAACCGGGAGTTCCGGTCTTAGCCGTTAGTAAATGGCGAGTCGGCGCGCTTTTGAGTTTTGTATGCGTAGCATTAGTCCCACATAGCTGAACAGTAGCAAACTGGAAACTAAGCTGGTGCATAGCAGTCCTGTCCTTCCCCATTGTCTAGAAGTTACAGCGATGTTGTTCACATAAAGCCATGAAAATTACGAAAATGGAAAGGGCCCGTCCAGCTACATATGTTCTTTGTAGTGCGCCGCCTGTAGTTGTACGTTGTTCTAACACTCCGAAAACTCTGTTATCATAGAGCTCGGAATAGTCTTGTTAACTAACATAGCATAAACATAGTCTACTGTATTCTCAATAAACACTAGAGCTGTTGATTGAGTTTTGCCTTACCAATTTTTTTCTACTTTCTGAAGGCTGTTTTCGATCAATGCGTAATTCGAGAACCCGGGGTCGCTACTGGAAGCACAGCTATCAACTCAGTAAACGAATCCTGTCACTCTTGTAAGCCCGCACCTTCTGTATATTCCGTAAGCGAAAACTTACTGATCTCTATTCTATCAATTCAGTGTTCCAAGCTCACACGCGCCAGTGTCAGGAAAATCGGAGGTTATCCCTAGAAACTCATTAATGTTCTCTCTCTGTACTAACATAACGCGATTCCCGGATGCTTCAAAAGCGTGGCAGACTAAGAACTGATGCTGCGAGTTGGACTGCTCTTTTTCATGTTAGTTCCTGGTATTGTATTTACTCTAGTTCAGCCCCCCTCATGCTCATGCTACTGTCAATGCAGCTTTACAATACAGCGAATCCAGTAATCTCAGGTTCTATGCTGAGTTAAGGGTTCTATATTAGGAAAATACCTATGGTCGTGATGCCTCGGCAGGAGCCCCCCCAGCGGCCCACAGGGCACGCTACATCATCTACCAGGACCCCCGCACTTGAACCTCTCTCTCCCTCCCTCTCTTTCTCACGTACACACACATACGAATGTTGCCCCTACAGACCCTGATGGCCATTGATAGCCGGTAGGTAGTCATTGCAGCCGTCATGAGTCACGAGGGTCCCGTATCGTGTGTCCACGGCCGTGATACGCCAAGCGCTAGGTAAGTGGTAGGTGCAATGACCGTCATCGGTTTCGCCGAATTGCACTGGAAAATGGCGGCTCTCAGCTCCCAAGCCATAATATGAGCCGCCACCCCTTGCGTACGCCCGATGTATATGACGAATGCCTGCCCGTGTTCGCTACTGGGGGGATATAAATACCTCACGAGCCAAGGCGATGGGGAATTTCGCCTCGGGACTTGGCGACCAGGCTTGATACGTCGAGCTGCGCAGGTAGCGTCCCCCGATAGTTTTCAGCTGTTTTACGGAAAAGACAGGCCTCCACATCGGGCCAGGTCACCCGCATCATCGCAAGAGCTGAAAATGCTGTTAAAAGCACGTCTGCCTTAAATAAAACAAATTATGCGCCTCAAGAGCTGTAATTGCTCGTGTCTGTCTCCGCTGCCGCCCGCTTCCGAACTCGTCTATTAGATCCAGGCCCAATCGACGGCGGCGCAACATGGCCTCGTTCTCATCGGACGGCGCCCAGTGGCTCGGGGAGCGCATAGGCTACGTCTTCAACGGGGTCATAGGCGCGACATCCACGCTGTGCCTCGACTGGCTTTTCCCGCGGTGGCTGAAACTGGCCTACCTGCTCTTCGACCAGGCGTATCGCGTCTACCGCGTCCACAGCAACTTCGCCGCCGCGAAAGCCGACAAGACCCTGCGGGTAGTGGTCTTCGTCGTCTGGCTGGGCCTGCTGCTGCTGTTCCTGAAACTCGTGCCCGACCGCCGGCTGGCCATGACCTACCACGGCGTGTCTGGCTACGCCTCGGGCCTCTTTCTGTCGACTTGGACTTACCTACAGCACGACGGCCCGCCCGGCCAGGTGCGTGTCTTTTGGATTGCCTGCAGAGACGCTGCTCTCGTCTATGGAGCCCTGTCTTTTTCCTTAACGCATAGACCGTTGATGTGGCGATTGACGAAATGGTCGTTTTTCAAGTTTACACTGCCTGCAGTGTGTCTTGGTGCGGGCCTGTACGTGCTCAGGGAATGGGTGCCCCTGAATCGCCTGCGCAATTGGGTGTTAGGCAACGTCGTTGCCAATATCCCAGCTGCGTGGGACCGGCTGGACGTCTGGGAGGCGCAGGTTATGGAAAGGTTTCCGCGGTTCCTTCAGCATAAGTGGTCATCGTATCAGCAGAACCAACCGCAGCGCAAGAGCATACCCATGTATCAGTATAAGCCGCTGATGGAAGGCGAAATCAGGCTGCTTGTTCTGAGGCGGTCTCGATGGCTCCCTAGCGTACTGAAGGCCGAGCTCATCCACGTCCCGATCTACCCGCCGCCGGACTACGAGGCGCTCTCGTACCGCTGGGGTTCTTCGGACCGCACGGACGAGATTCTTGTCGACGGCTGCCGGTTCCCCGTCACCAAGTCAGCCTTCGACCTGCTCCTGGCGCGCCGCTCCGTCTGGCGCGAGCGGCGGGTCTGGATCGACGCCATCTGCATCAACCAGGAGGACGACCGGGAAAAAAGCACTCAGGTGCAGCTCATGCGGGACATATACTACCGAGCGTCGCGCGTGGTTGTGTACCCGGGCGGTGGCTGGCGGACGCGCCTCGCGGCGCCGCTGCTCTTCGAGCTGTTCATCGGCGGGTACCAATTCAAGGGGACCGGGCTCGATTTCAACAAGCTGTACGCGGCGGAGAGGGGATCGCCACGGTGGCGGGCCCTGATCGAGCTGTTGTTTACCAACGAGTACTTCAGCCGCGCATGGATCATCCAGGAGGTCGCCGTGGGCCAGCGCGTCGAGCTCTACTTCGGCGGCCTGTACATACCCTGGTACGTCTTCTCCGAGGTCGCCTCCAGCTGCTTCGACCCACACCGCCGCAGCATGCTACTGATGGCCGACCGGCAGGAGGTGCGCACCTGGATCCGCGCCAGCTCGTTCGAGAACATCGCCATCATCAGCGTCCTGCGCCCGGACTTCGACTCCTACGCCGGCACCGACGGGAAGTATGCCGACATCTTGGAGTTTAGGAATCTCCTCTTCGTCACCTGCCAGTTCGGCGCGACCGATCCGCGCGATAAGGTATTCTCCCTGGTGGGAATAGCGAAAAGCACCTTCGGTGAAGAGCTCATCAAGCCGGACTACGATGTGCCCGCGGAGCAGGTTTTCCAGCGTTCGATGCAGTTTATCCTGTCTTCTCCGGAGGAGCAGAGGTCGATACACATGCTGGCTTTGGCCGGCACGGGCTTTAACAAAACCCGCCGAAATGTGCCGTCCTGGGTCCCTGACCTCAGCGAAGAACGCCTCTGTTACTCATACACACAACCTCCCATACAGCAGGGTAACTACAACGCGTCTGGGGATCGCCCGGCCGACGTGGCCTTGGACAGCCCGAGCTCGATAACCCTCCGGGGCGTTGGAGTTGCCCAAATAGCAGAACTGAGCACGCTCGAGGTATTAGATATCGGCTTAGAGCCTGGTGAGCAGTTCGAAGCTCTGCATGTAGGTCGGGTGAAACACCACTTCGTCCAGGCCGCCATGAACTTGTGTAGGAGCTTCGCAGATTCGCCACGCGCGGCCGAGGAGCTCATAAACGACCGTCTGTGGCTGGCGATAGTCGCCGGCCGCATCGGGCGTAAGCCCGCGGATCCGCGGTTCAAGGAAGCGTTCCGCTACTGGCTGGTCCTCACCGAGACCATGTCCAAATGCCAGGACTTCGCCCAGTTCGAGGAAGAGGTGAAGCACGGAAGCCTCGCCGGAGACTGGCCGAGCGCCGAAGACGGCACGGCGACGAGCGTCGATACGGCTGTTATGGAGGGGAGCTACGGGCGCCGCTTCGCCATCAGCAGCAACGGCCGTCTGTGTTTGGTGCCGCCCTTGGCGAGAGTCGGGGACGCCATATTCATCCCCTTTGGGTCGCAAACTCCTTTCGTCATCCGAAGAGTCCAGGCCCCTTCGGGAAAAGATGCGTATGAGCTGGTTGGCGAAGCGTTCGTGGAGGGTGTCATGTATGGTGAGGCGATGGAAACAGGTGAAGAAGTGACTGTGCAGCTGTTATGACCTGACCAATAACGCTATATCTATGGTTTGTACCCAAATTTTGATTTTTAGCTAACTGAAGAATTCCCAGTCTCGATATAGGTTATCATAGAAGTCATAATACAGATTAAGGAAGAAACCACCACATCTCATCCATCCATCTTCGTCGGCCGCTTACGTCCGGAGAAGCCTGAGAACCGTGTTATATAACAAGTTCTTGATTTTTTATCATCTTAGCTGCCATTAGAGGTCCTTGGCCGTTGTGCCGCTGCCACATATGGCAGGTATTAACATTCCTAATCGAATACAGTTTTTCACGACATAAGTATCACAGGCTACCCCTAAGCATACATTGTACGAGTCCAAACCTCTAGATTTTTCATAAAGAAATAAAACTAGAGGATATGCAAATGTGTTAACGCTTCCCCCAAATTAAAACATCGCCAGAGCCTTGTCGTCTTAGGCTGAAAAAAAGGTAAGAGCTAGCTCCAACACCAGCTCCATAGATGAGTAACAATGCCGCTTTACATATGCGCCGTCCCTCCACTAGATCCCCTACTCCCTATTCAAACCAGACCCATGCCAGCGCGTATCCATCAAGTAATGCCCAAAAATTCTTATCACACGGAGCCATTAACGCTTCCCTCCCCCGCCTCCTCCCAGTCACTTCTTCGCCTGACCGTCATAAAACGAAGACCCCATCCAGGTCCTGCCGGAACCCACGGGCGTGTACGGGCCTTTGGACCCCGCTGCTGCCGCCCCTGCCCCCTGACCGCCACCGCCGCCGCCGCCGCCGCCGCTGCTGCTGCTGGACTTCCCCCGGAAGTGGTTGCTCTGGCTGAGCAGGTTCATGCTGTCGACACGGTAGGACTTCCCGGTCTCCGTCTCGCCGACGGTCTTGAGCGACGGCTGGACCTCTCCTGGTTTCTGGAGCTCGAAGGCCCCGAGCCGGACCCTGTCGTCCGGGTAGTGCAACTCCCGCGGGTCCACCTGCGAGCCCATCTTGATCGCGCTGTGTGGTGTGTGCGGATTCGGTAGGTAGGCGCGTGTCCTGCTGGTCGATGACTGTGTCTTTTTGCGCGGTTACCTGGGCTGAGTCTGAGGATGTGAGTGCGAGGAGAGTGACGCAGCAGTAAGTACGGTAAAAGCAT
This sequence comes from Xylaria sp. JS573, assembly GCA_000966885.1. NCBI lineage: Eukaryota > Fungi > Ascomycota > Sordariomycetes > Xylariales > Xylariaceae > Xylaria > Xylaria sp. JS573. Next base: position 555,648 of record JWIU01000012.1, read on the forward strand.
CTTTATGTTCAGCGAGGCCCGTCATAAGTTTGTTGTTTCCAAGTCACAAGAAGCATACACGGAGAGCAGTGACTGTGTAATAGTCATGATGTGGATTCAGCTCGAAGAGGCTATCACTGTTTGGGTTCCACCGTACTCTGAATGACGGTCTTTGGGAACAGTTTGTCTACACAGGTATATAGCAAATGGCATGCAATTGTAGACCAACCCCAAGTCTCAGCTCATCAACGGCTGAATCAATCATACAAATCACCACGGCAAACACGTTGGAAAGATCGCAGGGGATGATATACCTAAGCTCGGCACGGAGCGGAATACCTAGGTCCCACTGCGCCACGCCTCGGGCCCTGTCACACGAGGTGAGTCACCTTCCCAAGCAAACGCCACGAGATGCGAAAAGAGGTCAAGGGGCATGTGGGACCAACACCTTCAGTACCTATATGCATGCAAACCATATGCGGGCAACCCGCGAGCAAGCCAACGCCAAACTAACACCGCCTAACTATGTAAGTACGCGGTAAGGCTCCGGGCATTAGGGCACGGTCTTTAGCAAGCGGGGTGGCGGTCGAGGCGCAGGGCGCGCGGATTCGAGAGTTGGCGTTGGCGTTGGCGAGAATGAGAGATATGACGCATCCCAATCGACAGACGCCAGCTCCCGCCCGCAACCAATATCGACGCCCGTCGCACCGATCGCAGGGGAGTCCGTCGACGGACCCAAGTTTGCGCGAAAAGCCCAGGTGCAATAGTCACCCGTTTTTTGCTTCAGACCTGACACGTTCATTGCCTGTGCCACGACTTTAACCACCTAGGTACAGATTACCTACACACGTAGGTGGTTTATTATCCTAGCGCCGGCCCTCGTGGTGTCAGAGCTCACCGGAGATCGTGGGTATGCAAGGAAGAACGGGAACACCGTCGGCGACAGCCACGCCACGCTCCGCTACCTACGTGACGCCGCCAGAAGACGGACGGGCGGGTAAATATGGCTACCCGCAGCCTGCAGAAGCGACAGCGCGCGCCACGGGGCACAGACAGACAGACATACAGACAGGGCAACACCGACCTCGTGTCTAGGAAGCCCGCCTAGCCTAGCCTGCCTTCCATCACCCCGGACGCGGGCATGGGAAAGACACACCTACCGACCTGCTTGCCCACCTAACTAACGCCCATCAGCGTGCGGCTGCGGGCTGCGGCGCTAGGGGACGCCGGATGCTGGATGTTGTTCCTCGGCAGTCGCGCCGTGAGACAGGCGCGGGTGATCAGGGATCGGCGAAAAGAGGGGGGCGGGGGGAATGTGTCACTGCAGCTAGGTACACCTATATAGGTGGTAGGTATATGTGAGCCCGTTGATGACCGGTCGGATATCTGCGTTGGGCTTCGGGGTGCTTGTGATACATAGGTCAGGGGAGGGGAGGGGAGGGGAGTGGACGAGGACTAACTACCTACCTGATAAGACAATGCTGGTGACGGGTCATCTTGCCCCGTAGCTGTCGATGTTTGCGCTGCGGTATGGAAAAGGGCTGTGTGCGATGATAGATCAAATAGCCTATTAGACTTGGTTCGAGTCTTGTTTGAGAGCTCGAGCATCTTGTATGCGCCCTCCTACTGGTCTGTCACTATTGGCAAAGGATATGTCTATGAGATTGTATGTGTGTAGGTAAGAACGATGCCAGACATCGAGGGCGCGCGTCTGAGTGAAGTGCTGTTCCAATTAAGAAGAAACAAAGATGAACATCACTCCGAGATCGATGAAGGACATGTTTGGGTTTAATAGCCTAATTTGAACATGAAGGATTGTCAGTCGCATAACAACGACCTAAGCTCGATCATGCAAAGACGAGACGATGTCGGCACTTAAGGCGGTGGTGCCCTATTCAACACGTCAACCTTAGGTTTGGGAAGGCCCGGCAGAGGTGATACCCCAGGTTTCCAGGCTGGTGGAACGCCTAGATTGCCTCCTTGTCGGGAACCCAGCTGGCAAAAGTTAAGAGGTCGTCAGTGCGGCTCGTGAAACGGCTCCAAAGACATAGGGCGTGTCCTGGATAAAATGGTTCCTCAAACACACCGAGGGAGATATGTTCTAGAACTCGGGTCAACAGAGTGCTCACCCGGTATTGAAGTGCAAGCCGATCGGACACCTTCAGCTATGTCAAAACGGCCCCCGTTGGAGACTGTTACGCGGTGCCAGGCATACATATCGTCTCCTGGACGGCGTGGTAGATGCAACATATCTGAGAGGAATGTAGCTTCTCGCTGAAGAACTATTGACGCAAGGGACTGGCGGGACTCAGCCCAAAGCAGGGATGTCGATGCCTCCACGGCTCGGACTGCAGCGGCATCCTTGATGGTAGCATTTGCGTGGCTGATGATCTCCCGGTGATGGACGGGTGTCTGCCCCTTTAGTGCCATCTTATTTCTGCAGCCATGCGAGGCTATCAATACTAGGTAGGTATTTGGCTGTGATGATGGCCCTCAAAATAGACATCGCGTCCGTGATCGGACGGGCGCTAGAGGCGCATGTAGAGGGTCACGGCTTCATTGATAGCTGTCGTCGAAGCGTCTGAAGCTGGTTTGTACAAGTGTACGTGCGCAAATAAGGTTCATATCACGGGCGTGGTCTTGCGGCTGTCACTGGGATACACTTTCAGATGACGAATAGGGAGCTACTGCCGTTCGCAATCCCAGGGGCGATGTATTATTTGCCTGCTCAAGATCGTCACCGACCTGGGCCGGGCACTAGTCTTTGCGCCCGGCCCTTCAGCAGACGTGTGTACATACCTAAGATGCTGACGAAATGGACCGGCAATGTGTGGTACCTCTCACTGTTCCCAGGCATACCTGTCGAGGCATACCATACACAGACCTGTAGACATATGCGAGCGAGGCCTTGCTGGGGCCAGTGTTGTAGTTAGTCAACTCGTCACACTAGGTAGCTGGGCGCATTGCGAGCTTCTGTGGCTTTTGCTCGACGTGCATGTGTGCGACTGTTATAGCCAGTAGAAGAACGGGGTCGATGGCGGATGTAACGGCGACACGTATTTAGAGTAGGCTGCTGCATGGCCTGGACGGGACCTGCATGGGTAGCAAGATTGGAGATGCACGTTGCCGGCACGCTGTAGGCGGATATAGGGAAAGGAGGGGGGAGGGACGAAAAGAAGGAGATGAGGTACCGTTGGACGCTCTCCTCTGGTAGAACTGTACTGCATGTACTACATACTACGCTGCTATGGATTTATGTATGTAGGTGCGGGCGAGGTAAATATCACACTCGGCCAACTATCTAGCTTAAATCGGCAGCTTTTGGCTTTCATGATCGACTGCGTCGTATTGCTGTAGTAAGGCTTGTGAAGCCCGTGTTTTTGGGGCGGCGAACAGATCGCAGGGCACGCCCTGTCAGCCCCACGGATGGTATGTAATAATATATCTGAGCGTAATTAATGGTCAATATTGAACTGGAGCGTCGGCGTCGCCAACTTGCTTGCCTAACCCACATTCTGTTGAATGAGGGGCGAGTAAATGAATAGCAGCATGTAAGTTAGTATTAATTTACCGATTCCCTACAGATCTGTATGATGAACATCATACCCTGGCAAAGCGATGCAAGGGGATCTACACCACAGCCTGTATATTATAGAGTATTGCCGGCGCGCGCTTCGGACACCAGGTAATCACCAACAAGCCATATTATCCGAAGGATTCTGTTGAAGGGCCGCCCGGGAACATCGGTTAGTCGTACATGATGCTATACTGTAGTAGGCCGGGTGTGTGATATTGTCTGAGTCTTGAGGGCGCAGCACACGAAGCGAGAGATCGTGAGTGGTCAGCTGCCAACGCTTACCCTCCTGCCTTACGGGCCAGCTTTCGTGGACGGAGAAAAGAAAAGTAAGAAAGGTGTGGACGGGGTTCGACGTTACTCGTCGAACGGCCAATAGGTATGGCATAAGGCTACACAAGACGGCGGATGCGGTGACACTGCGCGTGAGCTTTTTATGGCAGCAGGTGTGTGGCGTCCAGGCGTGCTCATGACTTCGGCTGATACCCAAGTATATGCATGTAATAAACCATCAAGTCTATTTTTGGTTGATCTCCCGCCTCCAGGCTCCTCCTTCGCTACTACTTCCAATAGTACCTAGGGTATGGTATGTAAGTGAGTATTTACCACCTATTGTCGTGCAAGCGATGGATTTGTGAACCGCCGATGCCTTGAATCGACCTCCAATACGGAGTACACTAATGTTGTTCAATATACTGGGCTGTCAAGTGAGGATCCGTCTGCTCTTCGTCTATTCTAATCGTTAAGCGATCGGTCTACTTAGGCTGGCTGACCTCTACAGTTAGGTAATGCGCACTTCGTATATCACGCGAGTAAGGATGGCTCGTACGAACCCCATCCTGCCCATCCACGGCTGCAATGGTCTTGACCCCGTTAGCCGGTTCAGCCCCCAAGCTGTACCTACTCGATAGATTGACAGCACTGGTTGGTTTCGCCAATCGACTTCGGGATGGTGTCAGGTTAAGCGTTCCCCTTCGAGGATAGCTGTCGACTTGTCAAGATCCGACTATTATTATAGTCCGTGTGGATCCTTGACGCCAGTTACCATGTGGTTGGTTGAGGTCCATCTCTTCCGGCGTGGCCAATCGCAAGCGCTTCGTCGATTCATGTATGGTCGGCTAAGGTACCCGTGTTGTTGGTGTTAGCACGTTGGGTAGAGCCGGGTCGGGTCGGCGTTAGTGTTCAGGAGATATAAGAACTTGTAAAAAGACCGAGGAAAGATTGTGTTTCTCTGCCTTTCGAATAGATGTGTATCTTATGCGGAAAGGATTCAAGCAATGCGGCCGTGTGGCTGGGTCCGGCAAGTCCTCGACACGGCAGACGCAATGATGCATTGGCTGTAGTTTAAACCCACAGCCTGCTTCCTATCGATTGCATGTGGTATGTACGTCAGACTGAGGGGCGATCCCCTAAGACTTGGGGTTGCATTCTGAGATAGCTTTGAATCCTGCATCCTACGGACTTGGCTGTGGGCTACGGCCTGGCCGTACATTGGACGGGGAAATGTTTCAGATGTCCTTTCGGCGTCGGGCCTGCAGATATGTATGTACAAACAAACGACGCACTACCCATATGCCAGTAAGATCCATTGCAGCCGGGCCAATGAAAGCAACGGCTTACACCGACCGCAAGGCTACCTGTGATCTTGCCATGGATGCGTGTAACTCCATAGGCGACATGGCGGCTTTAGTTCTCAATGCGGCTGCGTCTTACTTGCTATTTGATGGGAGGATACTGAGAGATATGTAGGAACGTACGTGCGTGCGGTCGGGACACCCAGGCTGCCCGCTCGCCCTTCTCCCGTTCCCGTTCTAATAATGCGATATTGTGACTCGTGGAAGATCGCTGAGTAGACGATGTCTGTTCTCCCATCGCTGTAATCTGTATCAAGGTTTCTTCCGCCTGTCTGTGCGGGGGGCAACTCAGCCGTGAAGCCTGAAGATGAACCCCCATCTCCCAATTTACAGACCCTGTCGTTCTCGCGTGTCGTGCGCGCACTAGCCCCGAATCACTAACCGGATTGCAAGACCGCCTCCACTTGCACAAGGTCACCCTGTAAACCTCCCCCCCGAGGCTCCCCACTGTAGACCTGCTAGCATGTATCAAGGTCGCAACCGTGGACGTTTCCACATCAGAGGAAACCCCCTTTTCTGCTGCCTGTATTACCTCATACTGCTGGACTCGTAGGTAGCTGTCCGCAAAAAGGAGAGGTATGTATCTCTATCCATATTGCTACGTCGCAGTAAAGATTTTTCCTGCACCCTGTCACGCGCAGGCTCGGCTCATCACTTGCAGGAGGAGCAGGAGGAGCAGCAGGCTTTTCGAGATTAGGTAGGTGCATATTATCTAGTAGCGCGAGATTCGAGCTGTTTGAGAGTTCAATTGAAGTTGCTCCATGGACCCAGCCTTGGCCAGTGCCTGGTTTACTACGTACACACGCAATAATTCTCCGAGGCCCCAAGGCAGAGAGACATGTTTCAACTCCTCTCAGACCTCGAAATCGATCATCTACCTAACCATACCTGCTACATACCTGACTACCTAACTACGTAAAGATGAGCCTGACTATGCGATGCTTTGACATGCACTGTATTACATACGACCCTTTCTCTTCCTCTTCTCGGGCGGCGGCCGGCCTCACACATACCACGTAAAGGAGATGAGCCACGAGAGTAGTCCGTAAGAACCACTAGCGCTGAAAGGAATCGAACCTAACTACCTACTCTAATAACGAGACTCTAGTAACCCGTCTCTAGCTGGCAGTACTACATAGTAGTAGGACGATGATCTGGACCCTCCATAGTCTATGCGGAACCGTAGTAAACGGACGGACCCCGGTCCAGGGGCTCTTCTTTTCCACTCCGCAGAACCCATTCAGCTGCCACCCGAAGTACATAGTACATTGTACTGTAGAAACATGAACACCGGCAGGGCCAGCTGCAGGGGTCCTGCGATACTGAAGCGCCCCTGGTTCGTGAGCTAACTGCTGCTATGGGGCTTGTACCGTAGACTTGCACAGTACCTGCAGCCCCCTGTGGGTACGTGGGTTAGAGGGTGGGTGTTCATTATGAGTGGGTGGGTGTAGTCCGTACTCCGTAGTATCGTCCTAAGTCTAATCGCAACGAAAATACATACGGCAAGTAATTCTTCCAATTTTGGGATTACACTTTCGCCTGTCGGCTGCCCGTCGAACTCGCCCTCACCCTCTCACATTCTCTCGCCATTCCTTTCTGTCAGCTTTGCTGCCATTTGAACTTCTGACTCTCCTTTCAAAATATACCTCCCTGTTGGAAGCATAAGCTACCTACCTACTTACCTACCTAACCTACCTATCTGACCATCTATCTTGTTCCCCCTCCTTGACCACGAACATCGTTTCTTTCGCAAACATGCCTTTCCGAACCACCTGAATTCGATTCTTCTCGTAGAAAACCATCACCACCAACCACCGCGATACCTAGTTAATACCCCCTCGTTTACCTCGGCTACCTCTATTGCGCTTTTGCTTGATTTTTATCTATTGGGGTACGGTACGTCTTGTCTCATCGCTCATAGTTCCACATCAATCATGTTCTTGTCTCTCTTCCATCGTTCATCGTCCTGCACGTGTCTGGTTCGAGCCCATGAGGTTGTATCAAATGCTTCCGGTGGCTTGCGAGGGTGAAGCTTGCGCAACAGAAAAATATCGGACACACTGGTCTGCTCTAATAATGTCCTCTGTATGAATCACTGCCGATTGGGGCCAGCACCCAGCTGCTTACGAGCTTCTTCCCAAATCTACAAGAAAAATGCGGGATCTTGAGAAAGCTCCCCAACGCGGCGTGCCTTCATTCAGCCTGTCGAAAGCCCAGTGGCTGTTTTAGATACCTCTCATTGTTCGTTCAAGTTGTCCAAGGTTCACATCAAAGTGGCCTACCCGCTTCTTTGTTCCTTGGACCCGCTGTCCACGAGCGTGGCTCGTTAGAACGAGTATCGCATGAGGTTCCTGGGGTCTTACTACGCCAAATAATCACCATATGCGCAGGATTTCGGCAAGCCTTCCTAGTTGATCAGCGGAATGTTTCATTTGCGACCATCCTTATAATCCATTTTGCCAATTGCACTTCCTTTTATACTCTAGATATCTATTTCGGCGCCTCTCAATAATCATTTAGACGACTAATACAGACGTCTATTGCTACTCTGTCGTCTTCAGGGCTGATCGATTAACTTAGACCCTTATTATCTTCCTGCTACAGACGACCTGGTCTGTAGCTCGACAACTTAACCCAATCTGTCGCCTCATTCGAGCCAAGGCGACCTTCCCGGGTCTGCCTTCACCGCGAACATGCCCATTGATACGCTACCCGCCCTCGAAACTACCATGTCGAACACTTCGTCGGCTGGTGCCGCGACTACACCGCGAACCGCTCGCTCGAGAACCCAGAGTCTGTCGAGCGATCGACCTTCGACGGTCGGACATGGCCTGCTATCACCCCCTCTCTCTGTGTCGCCGGAAGCAGCCTTCATTGCCGGGTCTGCCGCCTCCCAGATCGTCACTAACGACGTTGACAATACCTACGCTGAGGCATGGTACGACGAAGTAGGGGTCGAGCCCTCAGGGGAGACTGCTCTTGTTTCACATAGTGCACTCCAGCTTGCGAATAATTTTGTCGATCAGCTCCTATTCAACATAATTGCCATTGCAAAGTCCACGACGCTGTCCGCTTTACGACCGGCCGTCAGCGAAGTACTGAAGCCGAAGCTTGCCAAAGATGCCATCAACCAAGCGGACGAGGAACTGCGGGAATATCTAGGTGGCGGTGAGATCGAAGAGCTGGCGCGCTCTCCAACCACGAACTCACCCAGAGATTGGGATCTCGAATTCGTGTGGAAGCGAACTAGACTCCGGTGCATGGTCTATTCCTCCCTCGGCGACATGGAAGAGGAGGATGAGGATTATCACATGGAACAGGAGCATCTCCGTGGAGAGTCGGACGACATTGGGTCGGATGTGATATCCCCAGCGGTTGCCATATTCTTGACGTCAATTCTTGAATTTATGGGGGAACAGGTTCTGATTGTGGCTGGCCAAGCAGCGTTCAGTCGCCTGCGAACCAAATATGAAAAAGAATTGAAAGAAGGCGCTCGACCACCTGTGGATCTTTGCGAGCGTCTTGTTGTTGAAGAATTGGATATGGAACGCGTTGCTCTGGACAGGACTCTGGGCAGGCTGTGGCGAGCGTGGAAGAAGAGGATTCGGCCGCCGATAGAGCCTAACTACTCCCGCCCTTTCTCTCGCAATTCAACAATCGCCTCCGGGCTCTCGCAGCGACGCGAAAGTGCTACCACTGACCATATCTCAGCGGTCCCGACACCCGAAGAGCGAGACACGGATACAGAGAGCAAAGGGCCTAGTCAGATTTCCGGGCCTAAGAAGGTCGACCCGGCCACATTGCCTCTTCCTGACAGTGATGTTGAGTCTACATATAGCGATGAAGAGGAGGGCGAGGAAGACAATGATTCTTCTATTCGCCCCAAGAGTTGGTTTGGGTTTTTTCAACCCAGAAAACCCGAACCTGTATCCGCTGCAGTTTCTAAGACGTATACTCCAATCAGGCGTGTACGATCGCTGCCTTCTCGAAGACGCCCGCGCTATAGCTCACCCCCAGACTCTACAAAGGCAGTCGTCCCTCATCCAGCCGAAAACACGGCTAAGGGGGGGAATGCACCAGATGGCATCCGTGCAAAGACAGCTGATGCCCAAGACGAAAGCATTAGCGCAAAGGAGTATGATGGTGATTCGGTGAAGAAAGCTGAATTACGCTCGCTGTCCAAGATCGACACTGCTCGTTCGAGCGTGGGCGGGACCGCAGCTACAGGCATGGCTGTGGGCGGTACCCAACGAGCTGAGTCCGAAGAGGATGAGTTTGAGGAATTCGCAGAAGAACCGCAGATTTTGACTTCGTCGCGAGTATCTATCGAAGGGAGGAATTCGCCTTCGGTCTCTGAATCCGGGAGGCCGCCCTCCGTTGTGCACACGCGGTCGAACAGCCTACATTCTCTGCGTGTGATAGAAGTGCAAAGTCCTCGCAGTCCAAGTCTTAGGTCACCGAGGGACTCAGCAGACCCACATGGGTACGGGTTTGCTCGTAGGAATTCGACTCCCCCGATCGCTGAGGAGGTCGGGCCACCGATGCGCCTTGTTGAGGACAAGAAGAACAATTTTGCCGCTGTCTCGCCCTTGTCTGACGATTCTCTCGATGTAGATGTTCCTAATGCCCTGCCAGTACGGAACCGGACGCCACCAAGGAGCGTCTCTCCGCAATCTGCAACGCAGCCTATTACTACCAAAGTGACGGTCTTGAACGGTCCTATAACCGTAGGGACTCTGGAGGAGAAGCCTGAAGCTCCCATTAAGCTCTCGCGAACCCCGCCGATGCCGACTTTGCCTGAACAAAGTGTTTCCAGACCAGTATATGGCCGATCGACGTCAAATGCCTCGTCCGAGAGGACCACGCAGCGAGCCATACCCGAATCGCCTAAGCTGTCACGCCCTGCACAGAGCGAGTCGCCATCATCTACCTCGACGAAGCTTAAGGCAGTGCGCACATCTGAAGATAATGGCTCGCAGCGCGCCGAAAATGTCGCTCGCAACTTCGAGGAGCTGATACAGAGCAACGAAACTATTCAGTATACCCTCACTCCGGAAAATATGCGAGATATAGATGTAAGTCCCGTACCTGTTATTTTTCGTAAGTCGGGTCTGACACAGAAACAGTCTTCGTCGCACCATACCAGCAGTCCTAGAGTCAACCATAGGACTCGAAGGAGCGAGGACACGAGGCACGCGGATCGCTCCCGCTCCTCCTCTATGAAGAGATCAATGTCGGTCACGAAATCTACGGGCTTAAGCTCACACCCTCCTATTGACTTACCAATCAACGGGAAACTTGCGGGATCTGCCGGGAAGGCGCCTCTGCGTAACAGTGTTACACCACAAGCCCGAGATGCCAGAATACCTCGAGAATCGACTCAGGACTTCGCCGACTTTATTCGGTCAACTGGACCACCTAGCGAGGGCGCTACTCGATACCACCGAGCGCATACGGACCCAAAAATTGGTGTTAACGCTCAAGGCCCTGCTCCAGTTGAAACGGGTACAGCTACAGGCCTGACACGTACAGGGTCCAGTGCCCGAACTCGCCTTCAGGCTAGGGCTGCTACAGTTACGACTTCTAATGAGAGCTCCGAATTGATTGACTTCATCCGACGGGGGCCACCTACTAGTAACAGCGGCAACCCCCGAATTCCTCGCAACGTTGCTCCTTTCCGGACTACAATGGATTCCGATCAGATGCAGATGACAGGAGCAGTAGGAGGCAAAGCTGTTGATGCGGTACTCCCCAATGTCCGAACCAGCCAAGCTTCGACAAACGTGACGGAGGCATCAGCTCCTTCTTCCATGAACTCCCAAAGCGCTCTTCTTCACAAGGCCAACAAGACGCAGCAACCCGCAGCGAATACCTTTGATGAAGATGACATGATGCCGAAGCGAACCCGCCGACGGGTTCGTGACCCTTACGCAATCGACTTTAGCGATGAGGAAGAGGACCTGTATGAGGACCTGGATTACCCGCCAAAGCCGAAGCCGAAGCCGAAGCAGGAAGAGAGCCTAATCGATTTCTTGAACAACTATCCGCCTCCTCCGGAACCCACCCCTCAGCCAGTCGTTATGCCCAAGAAGAAGTCTAGCGCACCGAACTTGATAGCGCGTCTGAGGTCGAGCGGAAACTCCAGCAGCAGCAGCAGCAAGCCCACGACGAGCACAAATTCGAAGGGTGTGGGTGTCAATGAAACCAGATCTCTGAACAGTCGGGCAGGCGCTAGCAGGGGGTACACTCCAATTGTTGTTCCGCCCGGGGCAGAAAAGTTTGGAAAGGAGAGCCGATCGCCATCTTATGCTTCGCCAACGTATGCTCCAGTCGCTTCGACCGGCCGCGTTCCGATGAAGAAGTACCAACCTCGCGATGCCGCTTCCGCCGGTGGGACGACGGATCTAGCCGATTTTCTGCGTGACTCAGAACCACCGCCCTCGACCATGGCGCCTCCCTCCCCGCCCCCGGAAAAGAGCAGCGGGTTTTCGCGAATGTTTGAGCGTCGCAAGAAGTCTACAGCGTTTTAGTCGCCTTTGTAGTCGTTGGGTCCTTCATGTACAAACTTGTTTATCGACATTCACTTTTATCCCGCTAGCATGGCGAAATCCCATCATGATTTTAGACGGGAATGACAAAGTTAACGGGCAGGCTTAATACGGGTGTGGGCTATTTTTCCGGCGGGGATTTTTTGACTTATTTAGACGTATTGTGAAGACGTCACGCACATCTCTGCCGATCTCAAATATTTTGATTTTATTTACTTTCTCCATAATGTCTTAGCATCCAACTTCGTTGAAAACGATTCCGGAGGGTTCAGCGCCGAATCGATACCAGGCAGGGGCCTTTTATACACCCCCTCTTCGCCCTCCACCAAAGGGAGGCAGATGTCAGATAGATAACTTACCGAGTCGCGACGATATAGAAGGGGAGGGGGGCCGAAAGGGCGGAAGGCAGGGTGTACTTGGTTGGGGAGGATCAGCCTAATAATGCTGATCGTTGTGCAGAAGGGGTCAGGGTAGCTTTCGAAAGGAAAAGGAAGAGAAAATTAGTTATGGTTCCAATGAAGACTAGTAGTTACTTTACATCCTGGCCCTGAGGACCGATGATTACAGTGTCTTTACCATGCGATCGATGTGCGGTAAGGCGATTCATTATCGCGATCTGTGAGGATGTCAACTGCCGATGGAGTCGTACCCTGGTGTATACGAGTATGATATTGGACTATCTGTCAGTGAGATAAGTCCTCTAACTAGGTATGATAGGTAAATAACGCTGGAGGATCATAGAGGCGGCTTTATCCTTCCAGCCAGCACCGCTCGCATCTGAACACTAACTAGGTATATTAAATAGAAAGTATACCTGCCAACAAATAGACACCTCTCGATTATGGTGATATCTAATGGGATAGATATAGGTTGGGATATCTGCCCGGTCCTCGCTTCACGAATCGTCCGCATCATCCACGCGGGCCTGGAAGCCGGGATATCTTCCTCCCATCCCGGCCCGACTTCCCCTTTCGTCCCTGCCGCCCCTAGCTCTACCATCCCCGTTCTCCCTGTCCTTGCCCTTCCCCCTATCCTCATCCCTATCCCGACCACCGTCACGCCTACTCTTCCTACGCGTCACACTCCTCCCCCTCTCCCTCCCCCCCCCCCCCCCCCCCCCCCCCCCCCCCCCCCCCCCCCCCCCCCCCCCCCCCCCCCCCCCCCCCCCCCCCCCCCCCCCCCCCCCCCCCCCACCCCCCCCCCCCCCCCCCCCCCCCCCCCCCCCCCCCCCCCCCCCCCCCCCCCCCCCCCCCCCCCCCCCCCCCCCCCCCCCCCCCCCCCCCCCCCCCCCCCCCCCCCCCCCC